>VZZY01021512.1:195-41940 GCA_013400335.1 Eurystomus gularis | reverse complement strand
CCATTTTTTCCATATGCCTGTCATGGGGCTGCTTTTCTGATTGCTAGTTTTGTTGTTAAAAATGTCACTCTCTTTATTCACCCTCCTCCCCATAGAATCTTTAAAACTAAACGCTGGAAAAGTGGAATATACCTGTCATTTAGACCAGCTAGAACAAAGGTTGATAGAAAATACATCCCTAGTTTGAAGAGGCTTCCCTGCTGATTTTGTTTATCAGAAAATGGCAAGTTTTGTTCCTAATGGACTGAAATTTAAATAAAATCTGACTCTGGAAATAAAAGCAGCCATTATGACAAAATAAAATTATATATTTTATAGGAGAAATTGAATTAAAATGCTAGTTTCCTTTGGTTAAATTCTTTTACATAAAGAAATGAATAAACGAGAGAGAGTGAAATAGAATGAGATAGAAAGCTGATTGTTGAAGTAAGCTTTTTAAAAATCAATAATCTCTTGTAATTTATATTTTGAAAAAACTTTGAACAGACTTACATACAATATCTTGAATTAGAGCTACATTTCTATGTTTCCTTTTATTAGAAGTTGAACTAGGGGTTAAATAGTGTTTTCCTCCTGGGATCTCAGGTTCTTATCAGGCTGTGGCTTTGGACTACAGCCTTCTACAAAAGAAAAGCATCTCCAGAACCTGAGTTAATGGACTGATTTTATTTATTATCATTTAATAAATAGCAAATTTGAAAAAATCAGGTTATTTTGCCTGCCAGAATGGGAACTTAACTGTTAGGGGAGGTAGTGGAGCCAAGTTAGAGCTAGGGAAGGTGATGGTTATGAGCAATCCAGCTGTTTGAGACTCTTCTTCCAGGGAGGCAGTTCAGCTGGAGTGAACTGTGTTAAGATTCAGGTCTAAAAACCTAATGATTAGAACTCAAATCAACCTATATGCACACCAGGTAACTTGGTATGTTGCTGTATGTACCCACAGCCATTCTGTCAACTTTAAATGAGCATGACTTGCTTTGGAGACACTCTTGCAAGTCCTCGCAGGTAAAGGGGTAGTTCAGATTTTGAACACTGACTTGAGTTTCCATAAAAATAAATGGCTGGGTTTTGGATAGGTAAGTAAAAGAGCTTGCAAACCCTAAATTATTATTTAAATTTAAGGGGAAGATCAGAGTTGTATGAGGCCATCGTAATAAGCTTGAAAGTCCATTCAGAGGCAAGTCATGACTCTGCTTCTGGGTCCAGCTCACAGATTTCCCACCAGAAGTGGGTGTTCCTGGACCAGAGGTAGAGAGGTCATGAGTGATAGTTTTTTCTTCCCCGAGATGTCCCATTTTGTCCCCAGGAGAGAGCGTGGACATGTAATAAAATCCTGGGATATTGCAAATCATAATTCAGATATAAAAAACCAAAACAACAATCACAAAACATAGATTCTTGAATTTTACTTTGCCTCCCCCCAATTTATGACGCTTTACCAAGCACAGTGTTTCCTTGTAAGTTGGAGGATAGAGGTGGTCTGAGAGCACCAATATGTGAATCCCCACACAGCTTCTTGGTATGACAGGGAGAACAACCTGTTTTTATCAAACCTTAGTTTTCATATCTGTAGAATGGCAGCCTGGCTGTGATGAGAGTGACATCGTTAATCCCACAGAAATCTCTGCCACCCCTGAGTGTCAGCAGGGTTATAATTATTGTCTTCTTCAAAAAGCAGCTGGGGAGATCTATTAGCAGATGTTTTAAAAGTGCTTTGAAGATGAAAATATCTAAATATTCTTATTACTATTATTATTACAGCTGTCCATGGTGATTACTGTGATTATACATCACCCTTCTGACATGTTCCTAATGACAAAATATCTTGTGGGCTGTGCAGTTGAAAGCAATTCCTCTGCCCCACAGGAACATGCACATGGGACTTGGCTTGGTACACATAGAGCCATGGCATGGAGGCTGGTGGTGCTGGGCTGGCCTCAGCTCTACTTTCCCCAACGATATTTGGAAGGATGGAAATCTCTGGGCTTTTCTCCTCACTGATATGCCATCCAGCATCTCTGTGGGATGCTGGGGCTGAGTTTCTGCTGTGGCACAGCAAGACTATGGGCACAGGTCATGTGGTCAGACCAGTGGCTGCCCAAGCCTTCCTCCAGCAATGAAGAAATGTGGAGTGAATCAAGAAAGCTGCTAAAACCACATTGATTCCTGTAGCGAGGTGTAATGCAATAGCATCACAAGAGACTTTGCCTTTTTCTTGTTTTCCTTTTTTGACTGACTGAGGTTGTGGTTTAACAACTGGTTTAGCTGTTTTATTTCCAAATGAAGTCTAAGCCAAATTTTAAGGCCGTGAAGCTAAATTTAGGATCCCAGGTCTATATATAGGCATCCAAACTGAAGTGGTGTGATGACCTGCCCTGGCACCCTGATGAGCAGCACCACTGAAATAAGGAGGTGGGCAAGCACATTGCACCTTTCTAGCTCATGTCTCACTTAACATGCAGAATATAGGGTTTCAAGTGTAATTTTAGTAGACTGAGATGGACTGTTTTGATTGTTCCTTGCTGATAGTTGATGTGGAAAAAGTCTATTCTTTGAGAAATGAAATTCAGTTTCATTTAGCAGAGAATTTGTCTGCAAGAGGTGGATGTGTGGCACAGGTCTGACCTGTTGGTGCATTCATGGGTTATGGCCTGGGTGCAGTATTTCAGAGCTCCTGGTGATAATGGTGAGGAAGAGGGGGACCAACAGCTATTGCAGCTGCTTTTATGAACTCTTGGGTGCTGGAAAATGCTTCTTTTCCAAGTGGCAGAGTCTACTGCATTGCTTGGTTCTTCATCCCAGGTAGATCATGATAAGGTCTGCTGCAAAGAGCAGTGGGGTTGTTGAAGTGCTGGGGCCCAAGTTGTGGGCCCCAAGTTGGAGTTGACCTGTGGATGAGTCACAACCTAGTAGAGTGTTTTGTTGTTTTTGACTTTGTTTCAGAGGCTGAACCCAGGTGGTC
Source organism: Eurystomus gularis (assembly GCA_013400335.1). Classification (NCBI taxonomy): domain Eukaryota; kingdom Metazoa; phylum Chordata; class Aves; order Coraciiformes; family Coraciidae; genus Eurystomus; species Eurystomus gularis. Next base: position 38,978 of record VZZY01021512.1, on the reverse strand, counting down.
ATGGTTGGGGTGGTGGGTGAGGCCAGGATTATATTAACCAGGAACCGATTAGTTAGAAGAGCTTCCTGTTGAGTGTGGCTTCTGTTGGGGCTGGCTGCATCTTGCTGAGCTCTCATGGTGGTGTTCTTCCATGTGAAGGGCCACTGAGGGAGCTATCTCTGTCCATTGTGTCCAGCAGGTGATGCTGGCACCATGGTGGGCAGCAAAGGAGCTGGGCCCACAGGAACCTATGGCAGGACTGTCTGAAAGAAGATTTCTGAGGGGATGTTGCTGAGTTCAGTGTTGGCCTGTGTGATCAGGCACCTGATGGCGACATAAAATGATGATGGCTGAACCAGCACAACAGTTGCGCAGAGACTGCTTGCTTAGCAGGGACCAGTTTACTCGGGACACCCATGGAAGGAAGACAAGAAACCAGGACAGGCATTTAAACTAGAGCTGGGGACAGTGTATCCAATTATGGCACCTTGTGTTTTATTCGTGGGTGGATTGATTTAGCTACGTGGACCCAAATGAGAGACAGAGGATCCTGGTTTGGACAGCTGTACATTTTTGCCATGTATAAGATCCAGGTTGGGGCACCTCTAAAGGATAACTGCTGGAAGACAGCTTTTACAAGGATAAGCCAGCTTGCAGTGATGCCAGCCAGTGCTGAGGACGTTGCTTGTGCATGGGTGGGAACATTCCTCCAGAAAGCAGTGTGCTTGGTGGAGGACAGAAGGTCCTTGTCTGCTGTGGCTGTGCACCAAGAGTTGCACACTTCTACCTGAAACTCTAAACCTTTTGAAACACTTCAAATACATGCTCTAGTCTCTCCCTTGTCCAACGGCAATCAAAGCTGGATGAGTTGTTTACATGCTCCTTTTTGGAAAGGTTCATTACCCCTTGAAGATGAAACAACCCTGAATAACTTATGGCTGCCACGTGGGCAAGTCACGAGCGTGTGTTTCTGTGTGCACACTGTGTTCGTCAAACACATCTGCATGGTGATCAGGAGATATGAATCTTCCTGTATATTTGTGGGCAAAGTCCAAGTACAGACAAGGGCCCTGACAGTGTTTTCAGAAAATAAATTGCTCGTGGTAATCCTGCTAATTCATCTGCAGGTTTTCATCTTTTCAAACAAACCTGCACCGACTGAAATAAGTTGTAACACAGCCAGTTAATAAGCTGGTTGTATTTTAACTCTAATTGAGTAAGGTTCAGTTTCTTCTTTCCCATTTGGCTTCTTTTATTATATTATATTTGATTACATCCTATTGTATCTGATACTTACCAAAATTAAGCTCTCCTTGCCATAATGAAACCTCAGTAAGCCTGGAGTGCTTTGGCAAAAGTAACCTTGAGCTTGTTTGTCGAGGTGGTTTTGCCAAGCCCACACAGCAATAATTACATCTTTTCAACTGGCCTGTTTTAAACTGTCCCCTCCTTCCCAAGTCTTTTGTGTGTTACTCAGAAATACATTGTTATAATGAATACAGTATGTTTAGGATAAGTTTCATCGGATTTGGTAGCCAAGCAATTGTACGTTTTTATTAGAGGTACTGAAGACTTCCAATGGAGATAATATTTATACAGTGGGCCAGAATTGTTTGCATTTAGAAGAATAAATAAAATGAATAATATCCAAACAAGATAATTAAAATGTCAGTTACAAAGTACCTTTAATTTGCTTTGGCTTTTGATTTGCATATTCCTTCCTTTACTTTGAAGACAAAGAGAAATACACTTGATACCAAATCTCCAGCTCTCTAATATATCATGTAATAGCCAAGTACCTCCCTCCCTTTTGGACTGTATTTACAATAAGATTGCAGAAGCGCACCCACATCTGCATCTTTGGCCAGTGTTTTTCAGTACACAAATGTTTTCTGTCTGGCTTTGTCAGATGCTGAGATCCATTTTTGTGGAATCACTGTGTTGTGGATCATCAGAGGAAAAACAAGCTAAACTGAAAATGAACAAACACACAAACTCTTAAGGTTGTGTGTAGTTCTTGCTAAAAGTTGTCATGGACAGGTAGTTGTGGAAAACAGTTTTCATTAGCCACTGAAGTGTTTTTGTATAGGTACCCATATTTCATGTAAAAACCTCACGAAACAAAGCAAACTTTGTTTTATTGTATATATAAGATACTTAAAAGTATATCGCAGACACGATAATTAGGCGGATACATGTATGTGTACATACACGTGGAAGGGAGGGAATCTGTTAATCACAGATATTTAAGGCCTCTTGGTGTATCAGCTGTAGAAATTCTCCTAAAGCAGGTGACTTTGAGAAGCTATAGCACCGTGTAAAGGATGCGTTTGTAGTTTACTGGCAAGAATTAGATGAGAGAAGTACATAAGTAGCAAAACTTTGTGAACCTGTTGCTTGTAACAAACCTGGAGTTTTGTCTTTGTTTACTACTTATTCAGCACTACTAAAGTTGCATAAGGTTTCAATAGCTAGCTAGCAAGTTCTTTCTTGTGTTTCATAAAAATGGCCATTTTTAAACAGGTTGGACATTTTTTGTCCCCATTTTTTTTGATAAAACTGGTTTTTTTTGTAACTACTGCTGTGCCTACGCCATGGATTAGTTGTCATTATAAAGTACTTCTCTCCATTTTGATCTTATGTATGGGTACTTTGAAAAATCTGTTGGGATTGCTCAAGATGAAAGGGTTGCTATGCAAATACAAAATCTTACTCCCTAGTATTTGTCACCAGTTGCGGAGCACAGATTCTAAAAGAACAATTGTATGGCATCCTAAGTAAATACAGATGCTGGCTAACACAGCCTGTATGTCTCTGAGAGAGGTGGAAAAAACAAGTTAAGCTTTTTATTTTTATAATTGTTATTTCTACTCTCAATTTTTTCTGGCATGCTTTGTTAAGTAGATCTGTATTTGTAGAGACTGAAATGTCCTCTTTCTTTTTCCTTGAGAATTGAAAGCTTCTACCTTAAAGAAGTGAATGATACATTATCTGCTGTCTCTAAATTGAATCCATTTGGAGCTATTTGCATCCTGTAGAAACCTACAGCTGAGTGCTGTGCTCAGAGGTGTAATGACTGGTTGTCACAACACGCTGGAGGTGGCCCCATAACAAAATGATCCCCTGTCAATCCCCTTGCAGGAAATGCATTGGCAACCTGTAATTCGGCCTCGGTATTAACGTCCTGCCTGGGTTTTGTTAAATAGCACTTTCTAGGAAGTAGATCTGCTGAACTTGGGCTTAATAATGTTTTAAGGGGAATATTTGATGGAAGTTTTAGAAAGCATCACATGGGGTTAACAGTGATTTGTCATTTGTTTCTAATTAAAGGACTTAATCTCTTATCACTAGAACAGCCTATCTTTTTATACTAAAGGCACAGATGTGAATAGAAACATATTAATGAGATGTCATACTACACAGTCATTTAGTGTTTTGTTTAACTTAAACATAGCAGAAAATGTGCATCTAAGTAGACACATGTAATGACATTGAGATAGAATTATAATTTCCTATATTTGCATAACTTTTAGCAACATCCACTTTAGATCCACCTTGTAGTGGTTATTCTATATTGAAAATTGATGTTTGTTATACTAGTAAAAGGGTCTAAAAAAATAACACAATGACACTGTTTGCCAGTCAAGAAGCCTGTTGTTTTCCTTAAACCAAACATGTCTGTTTGACTTTGGCTCTTCTTTAGAGAGAACCAAAATCTGTCCAGTCTCACATGGTTATTGCCCTTACAAAGGGATGAAAAGCAAAGGACAGGTACTGTACTTGCTATTGTCGGGGACATAACAGCCATTTTACTGCAGAAATACTTGAAAACTAGGCAAAAGTGGCGTGAGTTACTATGCTATTTAATTTTGGTCACGTGCTCTGGCACAGATGTTCATGTGTCACTCAGTAATATCTTCATCAAGCTTAGATAACCTGTGGATGAACTGAAAACTCCCAAAAGTCACTTTCTCAGGGTCACAAAAGTTGGGGCTAGAGCAAGGATGAGCGAGACATTTAATGTATTCAAATGCACTAATGAAGGATTTTTGACCCTAAGTACTCAGTATGCATATTTTTGGGAAAACCCTATGAGATATGACAGGTTTCAATCAGATTAGGTATAACAGTTCCCAAATAAATATAACCAGTGAAGAAGTTACCAAAGCTATACATTATAGTTTTTTTTTTTCACTCTAAGAGGTGTGGTAAAGTGGTGCTGTCTTGTTGATGATTCCAGCTCTTCTGCCATGTCTTTGTGTGCCAGGACAAGCACCTTCGCTAACACCAGGGATCAGTACTAGGTATGTCTTTGTGGAAAATGCCAGCCTGACTTTCTCTACTAGGGGAACTTTGTGTCCTTTTTTGCCAGAAGGCCGGGTGTTAAGACACCTGAACTTTATTTGTCTGGCTGTGTTGCAGTACAACATAAAGCAAATCGCTTGGAGCCAAACAGTGGCCCCACCGCAGTGGGTGTCAACATTTCCTTTAACTAAATCAGGATTTCTGCTTTAATTCTGTGTGCCAGACTCTAAGCTAACTTATGCATATATAACGTGACTTCGAGATCGGTGCCTCTCTGTGATATTTTGGTTGGCTAAAGAATGATAAGAGTGATCATTACCCTGTGGGCCTGAGTAGCTGTAGTAAAGAAGTCTAGCATTGCTCTCAGCTGTTGAGGCAATTACTCTGAGAAAGCAAACTCTTTACTTTTTATTGGCCTTTTCATGTAGTTAACAGTAACCATAAGAAAAGAAGGTCTGCTCCAGTTTTCACTTAAATAATGTATGGTTATCTCATGTCCAGAAACGACTGGATGGTTCTTGTACTGGAGGCAACCTCAGATGGAGCAGTACTGGTTGGGTAGTCTCTTCCCCACCCCCCCCAACTGCTTTCCTTTCCCATTATGAAACTATCACAGCAGACTGCTCTGATTTTCTTTCCCTAGTGCCAGGATTGCAGCTTCCCAGTTGATTTTAATACTTTTCTTTTTTCCTCTGTATTAATTTTCCAGCTTAGTCTTCTCACAACTCCCTCTTTATATCTCCTCTTTTTCCATCGTACCCATCATGACCGTTAGCTCCCTTGATTACTCTAATCTTTTCCCTTTAAGCTTTTCATTCCCCTTTTTTATTCTTTACAGAGTGCAACTGCTGAAATACCTTACTCTTCATCTCTACTAGCACATTGCTCCTCTTGCCTTCCTTACACTCTTGCCCTGAATTCCCATTTCAACCCAGGAGTTGAGCCGGGGCTGTCCATAACTCTCGCTTCAACTACATTACAGTATTTTTTTTTTACTTCCTCTCTTTTAGCTGTCTTTTTTTTTTTCTCAACACATTCAATTTATTTTTTTAATGTCTCATACCATTCATTTTTTTTCTCACAGGGCTTTTTCTGTTGTTCTGAACTCCTTTAGAAACATCTCTTCCTGAAAGCCTTCCTACCAAGAGAACTTATTATACCCTTATTGGTATCCTCTTTCTTATCTGCACCTGTGTTGTACTGTATCTTCAGTTGTTTGGCTTGCAAGTACTCAGCCATGACTTTGCAGTAGCATGTGGTCTTGGGCAGGTATACTCATGTGCAGAAGAGGCGGTTGGTTTAAGTGGAGGGTCAGGATGATGTTCCTTCAAGGCCAGAGAGAGAATATCCAGAGCCATAGCAGGTGTCTGAGAGGCAAAGCACGTTGTAAAGTACCATGTAAACGTACAGCTCGAATGTGTTGCTAGTGCTTCTGAAAGGGCTGGAAAGGGTGTGGGTTAACCACGTATTGCAGAGGAGATGTGAATCAGCTGGTCAAGCCCTTGATCAGAGGTTTCCTTGGCTTGCTTCTTGTGTTGTGCATAATTATATTTTTTTCAGAAACTGTTGATTAGGCATGGGGAGAAGTAGTAGTCTGGCATTTATATTACTGTTTTAAATGTTCTCCACAAAATTAAGACTATTTATAAAAGAATAGTGGTAGCATTTAGCTAGCTATGAAAATCAATTGCCAGAAATCATGAAAACCATAAAAAGTAAAATTTGACTTGAAAAAGAGCTTGTAATGTTAAGATCAACTTGATGTATTTTCCACCAGAGAGTTCTTGCAATGTCAGCTCTAGCAAATAACCCACTATTTTAGTGAGTTTATTTTTGTGGAATATATATATATTTATATGCTAGTAATGAGTAAAATAAATGATTAAATAAGTCTACATTTTAAAACAAAAGTGCCTGTATTTTTCCTCTGAACTGCTTTATAGAGATTATGAAGTAACCTTGCTATCATGGCAGACAGTTTATCAAAATGTAATATTTGAAAGTAAATTAGGATTATTTATGTCAATATTCATTTGTTTTTAGTACAGTAACTCCATCTATTTGTTTGATCCATTGCACTTTGATTCAAAGATTTCTCAGTCAAAGAAAAAATATTCATTAAAATAAAGGCAGAAATACAGTGGAATAGTCCTAATTACCTTAGAGTACCATTCTGCACACCAAGTTGCATGAGTAAATCTTCTCACATGAATAGGAAAAGTCCTTACATATTAGTTTAGAGACTTAAACTGTGAATGAACAAATCCCCATGTTTTCCCATACAGAATATTTGGACCATACAGAATATAAATGGACCATGTCCATTTCCCTGCATGCTTTGCTTTCTTTTTTTCTAAGTGGGAGACCACTTTGTAGTAGGTGATGTCCCTTCTTTTAGAACAAGTTGTTTCTTTTGGCTGGTGTGGTTATGACAAATAAGGCTGTTCCTTCAGAATTCCAAATTTTATTCTTTCCTCACTTGTATTATGGGTTATTCTTGCAGTGAAAGTAATGATGTGCTAAAAAGCAACCAAAGCCAGGTCTATATAATAACAGTTAAAATCAACTACAAAGCAGAATTAAGTTATTTCAATGTGTAGTGTTTTCTTCAGGTGGCTCTAACCTTTGGGTGTTGGTGGTAGTCAAGAACAACTCATTACTAGAAGACTCCATAAATATTTTTCCTGGCATTATGAAAGATGTGTTTAGAGAAAAGGATACAAATGTGTTATTTTTGTTTGGACAATAAGTCCTCCTTTGCTTAATGGAAACATTGTAATGCAAATGAGACTATATCTTTTTTTTTTTTTTTACGCTGGCTATTCAACTGCAACAGACCTAGATGGCCTTAAAAGAAAATAAGAAACTAATTCAAAATTCGAGTGCTCATATACACTGGCTAAAAAGAAAAATGAATTACAGTTTCGGAGATGAGGGCCTACAAGAAGGCTGGGGAAGGACTATTCACGAAGGCCTGTAGTGGTAGGACGAGGGGTAATGGGTTCAAACTGGAAGATGGTAGTTTTAGATTGGAAAATAGAAGGAGATTATTCACTGTGAGGGTGGTGGGACATTGACATAGGTTGCCCAGGGGGGTTGTGGATGCATCATCCTTGGAGGTCTTTAAGGCCAGGTTGGATGGGGCACTGAGCAAACTGTTCTAGTGGGAAGTGTCCTTGCCTATGGCAGGGGTTTGGAACTAGATGATCTTTGAGGTGCCTCAAAGATCATTCTATGAGCTGTGGTTTTCAGTCTTTGGTTCTCTTATTTTAGTAATTAACAGGTTTTAACGTTGTGGGAAAACCTAAAGCTGAGCCACAGACTGCAAAATAAACCTGGTTCTCAATTTGACTATCCCTCTGTATCTCTCTCTGTGACAAGGGCAAAGACTGAAGTGCTTCTCCATTTCACCTGAGCATATTGAGGCCTCAGGCATGTTATGCTGGCAGAAGACTTTATTATCAGGGCTATCTATGTATCTATGAAGGCAAATATTGTGCAATTTTAACATTGAAGGAACAGGTATGCTGGGTTGCATAGATTTCATATCTAGAAAACAAAAATTAATTTTGTGCTAGCTAGAATGCAAATTATTGAACCTATTTCTTGTCTTTTTCCTCGTAAAACATCAGAGTAAAACCTAGGCAGGACATAACTGTACAGAGTTGGCTCACCCTCTCCATCCAGCCCAAGATCTATGTCTGACCAAGAGACTGCTGGTCCTTTCAAGTGTGCAGAGAAAGCTGTCAGACCCAAGTATACCAAGCATTTCTGTTCCCCTTTCTGCCCTCTGTAAAAGTTTGAAAAAGGCTCATAAATGGCAAAAAGGCAGTTGTATACAGGAAATGTACTTGGCAATAAAAGCCTGTTTTGAAGTACACTACATGGTTTCTGAATAAATATTTCTTTAATGCATGTAATTACTGGATCAGCAGAATAAATGTGGTCATGTCCTTGTAATTAATACATTGTCAAAAGTTCATTTAAGTATAATAATTTCATGGGGAAAATGCTGTCTATGTAGTTTGTGCAATAATTTGGTAAATTAAGTGCAATAAATATAAAATTATTGGTAGATATATTTTTAAGTTCTTACTCATTTCAGCATGCCATCTAATACTCTTAACCGGATTTTTTTTTTTTTTCATAAAAAGAGGCTAAAAATAAAAGTGCAGTAATAATGTTTTTATTCTTTTTGCTAAAGGAATTTCCAAGCAGCACCACTTAGTACCGCAGCTGCAGTTGGCAAATATTTAGTTAAGAGTTGTGTAATCAAGCTGGCAAAGGCTCGACAATCCAGTGAGGAATGCACAGAGAAGGATGCCTGTTTATCCACTGGAGAAAAACAAAATGCTTATCCCTGGATTTGGTGTCATACTTCTTCAATTCTACCCAGAGCCGATTACAGGGCTGGGTTAAATGCTACAGCTGTACAGAGTTTTTAGCAATGGGAAGAGTGTAATTCCTTATATTCAGAGCTTATTTAAAATAATTATTCAAAAAAGAAGTATTCTGATTCTTCACTGCCAGTCTCGAAGTGGTGACTTTTGTTTGGTGACTTTTGTTATGACTGGGCTAGTACAGGCTCTGGAGCAGTGATGTGATCATGAATAATGGTGGTGACCATGGCCAGGTTACCCAGCAATACCAATTTATTCTCAATAAGTGTGTACAGGTTATTGACTCCTAGTGAACTTCATGGTTCAGAGAAATTTGTGATGGTTTTATACTGATTAGAGGATGGCTGCAAAGCTTGTTAAGGGGTGCTGACCCACTGCCACATGTTGAACAGTTGTTGAGCAGCAGAATGATATTTTGTTGGATCAGGGCTTTATGCTGTACAGTCATGGCATTTCTCATCTGGCACTATAACTCTTTAAGGCTATGTATATTTTTGAACCCTGGTCGGAGATTAGTTTCTCACTTGACCACGCATATGACAAGTGACTGTTAAAAATTCAACTAGAATTCAACTCCCCAGTTTCTAAACTTGTGCTCAGTTGGTGCTCACAAGACTACACCTCTCCCATATGATGTAAACCACAGAATGCCTAAGAGACTATAGGACTTTATAGGACTCCTAGTCAGATTCTTAAATTTACCCAGGAAGTAGAAGCTTCCTATTCTGTTTATGGAGACATTAAAACGTCAGCTTTTCTCATCTCACTAAAATGTCTTAAAATTCAGTAAGAGTTTAACATGTGGGGCAATATTTGAAGATATGGACTAGGAAGGAATTCAGATCGTTTCAGCTGAAGCTGGAAACAAATCAACCAACCAAAACCTGGTTGGATGAATGGGCTCAGAGGGGGCAGTAGTTAATGGGTGGATTAAATTCTAACCCCTGGATGTTTATCAGGGTTCTCTGAAACTTACTTTCTGCTAACATCTTTATCAATGTCCTGGTGGAGACCATGGGGTGTACTCTCAACACACTTGCAGATGACAGCAGATTAGGGAGGGATCCAAGTGATAAACTCAGGGGCAGGGCTTCCTTTTAGAGGGACCTAGACAGGCTAGGGGAGTGCTTCATTAGGAGCTGCAGGAGAATCAAGAGGGAGATATGCAAAATCTCACCCCAGGAAAGAATAATTGCTGTGAATTATTCTGTTGGAGAGCATCTAGTTGGTGAGCAGCAAGTCTAGGGAAAATGCCCAGGTGCTGGTGGGCGGTGAGCCATACAGGAGCCAGCAGCATCCTGGGCTGTTGGAGGAGGGATGTGGCCAGGAAGCTGAGGGCTGTGATTATCTCCCTTTTCTCAGCACTTGGTGTGGGGCAGGAGGATGGTGAACAACAGGCATAAGTTGGAAAGGTAGAGTTCCACACTGCATACAAGAAGGAACTTTTTCCCTAGCAGGGCAGCCAAGCAGGGGGAGCAGCTTGTTCAGAAATACTGTGCCATCTCTATCCTCGGAGGTTTTGCAGGACCTTAGAGGACCAAGCCCTGAGCAACCAGGTTGGACCTCAGAACCGAGCATACCGAGGCAGGAATTCAGGGCAGAGTCCTCTCTTATCCTCCCAAATTACTCTGTGGTCCCATGGATGTGAGGAAATGTTAAAAAAAAAATAATCCAGATTTATAAGTCTAAGCCACCCTTTGTCAGCTCTGAGTTACATGCTAAGAGTAAATTCAATATGTAATGACAATCCAAAATAATCTCTGATGTCTGTCAGCTCCAGCCTATAACAACCTACTAAATACTGCATCTCAGTGCTTACAGTTATTTGATCCAGAGAGATGTAAATGTTACTTGACCGCAAAAACAGGTCATGGAGCACATACATCATGTTGCAATTAAGCTAAAAGATTCATTGACAAACATCATTCATGTAGTAGGATTTAGGTGGTTACAAGAAACCATAAAAACGTTGTGATACTGCAGGGAAATTGGCCCTGATGGCTCTATATTATATCTTGGCATTGAGACATTATATGCAGCAAGAATAAAGCAATGCTGCTCATAAACAGGAGAACATTAATTATATACATTTGGTTTTATGTAACATCACACTTCTGGAAAACATAAGAAAATTCATGAATTGTAAGTGTCATCTTTTTTCCTGAAGGAATTTTCCATTATTATTTTATGATGATAAAATAAGGTGAACTGATGTTGTCTCAAAATAATTTTGTATTTACTTTTACTTATTTCAATAGTATTGAATCAATAAAGATGATATCAGGAAATCTATGAACTATAATGAATTTTATTTACATTTTTATTATAGCACTAACTCCACATCAGTTCCCTTCAAGTGTATATTTGAAAAAATGTGCAAATCATTTCTTTTTTAGCAAAACTACCCAAAACATCTCAATCACTTTTGTAATGAAGTTTTTATTGCGGCATTTGAAAATATTTACATCAGCAAGAAAAAATGTTCATCAAATGAGGCCATATTCTGGGAGAACAGGGAAAATGGAGTAATGTAAGTGAAATATTACGTAGTGAGAACTGGCTGTTGACTTGATAGCCCTGTTCCGGAAAATGGTAGTGTCAGTCCAGTAAGATGAATATATCTTAGCATAGAGAGAATTTCCAGAACTTGTCCTGCAGCACAGTGTCAGCAGATGAATCTTTCTCTCTTTAAAGTTGTGCTTCAGGTTTGTCACGAGTGTGTTAAATGGGATTGACAGTGTTTCTCGAATTGTAGTCTGAAGACACTGTTATCGAGATGCTTTAACAACTGGTTATGGTCAGAATCAGTCAACTGTGTCCTCAGCAGTGCTTTTAACTACATTTCTGATGAGATGAGTGTTTTGTTGTCCGAGAGAAATTTTGAGGGTGGACAGCAGTCAGTTAGCGCTGAAAGTTTTGGGACTTGACAGTCCAGAGCAATTAATGCAATTATTGTGTATTGGAAACTAGAAGGAAAAAGGTGTTTCTGGCAGGGAGGACGGAGAGGTCTTAGCCACCTCCAAACTGCTGCCTCTTCATTTGGAAGCGTTAGTGGCACAACTGATGGCGTTTGTTTAAGGCAGCCATCTGGTAAACATGAGAATATAATGCACCATATTGCATTCCCAATAACTTTTTAAACTGTTTGCAATCTCCATAAACTTTTAACTTTTGAAACACATGCACAGAGGTCAGTTCCTTGCTTCTATTGGAGGGAATACCAGATTTACATAGTCTCTGTATGCTTCCATTTCCAAAAGCTGCAAAGTTGGCAGCCAAAAATAAAAAAAACAGGCCAAGAGCGGCAAAACCTCATGAAAACCTCTGCTCACTGTGTTTCAATTATGTTTTATTCATTTTATCACTACAGCTTGGGCTTGGGATTCTGGATTGGGCACCTGGGAGCTGCAAGGTGCTCCTGTTTTTTTCCACAAGAGAAGGCAGGAATTCTTCTTGCAACTTTGGTGTAGGGTGTGTGCAGAAGTGCCTCCAACCAATAAGTGCCTCAAGTCTTAAGCAAATATATAACTTTGCAACATTCATCTTCTCTTTTTTTTTTTTTTTCCCCTTCTTTTTGTTTGCTGTGCATTCTTCATGCAGTGGATTAAGCGATGAAGCATTCCTTGTTCTGTTTTGGCAGGATTGCTTTTGGGAAAGCAACAGAAAGGAGAGAAGATCAATTTACTTCACCTATTCATTTCTGTGTTAAAATAGTGATGTCTACAACTGGTTGTGTGTTGTATCTGAGCACATTTCCTTCATCCTTTGGTATAGTGTTGCTGCTCTGTTCTGGCAGTGACTACCCAGAACAAGAAAGCTATGACTTTTTTTATGGACTGGAAAGGAATGAGTGTTCTTCCAGTCATCCATATAAATCCAGTGTTGATTAAATCTGGGTTCATGTGAAATTTGTTTCCAAATCCAAACCACCTTCCTGACCTGAATTTTCTGTATCTCTTCTTGCACCAGGCACCTGCATTTAACGGACACTCAGTAGGACTATGTAGTTTTGTCTTCCAGAGAGAGACGTGCTGGGTTTCACATGCTGCCTTCTCTGCATTTCTGCCACTATACACAATGCTACTTACACAAGGTAGCAACAGATAGTTGCCCTATTCTGTTCTATGTAGCACATCATGTTTTCCTCTGGATATTTCAGCAATGAGCCATCTCTTTTAGGATGGTACCCCATTATTCTAATATGCCAGGTCCTTATGTCAAGGCATTGATATGTCATTAACACAATGGAAATAAATTCAAATTCATACCTTGTATTTCACACACTGAGTTTTATCTTGACCTCCTAAGGTGAGAGACAGATGTTTTCCATTGGCAATGGTTTGGTTATTTGTTTATTTTTGTCAACTGCACATCTGAAACCCACCTATATAAAACTGGAATACGGGCTGCATTTTAAGTGAAACCAGGGAAAAATATGCAGACTTTGAGAGGCGAAGGGGGGAAAAAAACCTGCAGCAAGCACCAGGATATGGGAGTGAGTAAGCATAATAGATCAGAATAAGGCCCTAAATCAATTTTATTTTCCCAGTTCTAGCATCATAAAAAGTGGGTGGCAGTAAACCAATTATTATGCAACTTAATGAACTAATTAGGAAAATCAGAGCAATAATGGTACTGGTACTGACTGATCTGAATATAAAAAGTAGAATTAAGTTCTCAGTATTGAATTTTTCAATACAAAGGATTATATAATAACTTTCAAAGCATTTTAAATTTGGGGAGAAGGAGGACTGCATCTGTCGATGCTATGGGTACTCAAATGGTCTGCTATTTCATGCACTGAACTTGCTTTGTAACTACACTCATGTGTCCTGATTTGAAAATGAAAAACGAAAAAACAACCAAGCAAGAACCAGATCATTAAAAGCTTCATTTGCGTTTACATGCCCCTAAATACTGTTGAAATCTGGTATCTGTGGTCAGTAGGTGCTTAAATACTTGGAGCATATGGCTTAGGTGGCTGATCCTGCAGACTGGGAATATGAAAGTTTGTACCCTGGGATTGCTGCATGAACCCAAACACTGGTTTAAGCTTTTGTAGGAGTGGGATTTGCACCAAATGGAATGCACAGGAGGAGAAGAAAGCAATCACAAAAGCACAGCTTCTCTTCAGTATTAGAATTATAGAACACGCTATGCTTTATTTAAATTGTACATGTACATAACATTGTACATATTGGCAGAAATTATAAATATATTGCTATCAGACCAGTATTTCTCGTTATATATCTGAGATTATGTATGAGTGTTTCAAGATATTCAATAGTTTGTTGATTTTCTTTCTTTTACAATATATCTGCTTTTACATATGCTGATAATATGATGTGTGATTATGGGTCTAAACCTTTTCTCCTTAACATCAATGACAAGGTTCTTCTTGCCTTCAGTGCCAAATTTTAAATGAACCCTCATAAATTTCTCCGTCATTTCCTCGCTATTGTGAAATGTGCTATAGTGTTTTCATTGATTCATAATATATTTCTTTATCATACAATTATATAATAGGTTTTCTTTACTAGTTTTGACATGATTTCAATTCTGCTTTATCTATGTTTGGCAAATTTAACAGCTATAATATTTGTACGTGGCATATGTTGATGTTTTTTGTTAATGGTCTTTGTGATATTTGGGTATGGAATTGTTACTTGAGAAGGAACATTGCTCTCATAGATTGGGTCCTACATGTGTCAGGGCAGTTTCTGTCTTGAGATATGAGCTTTACATTGTCAAATGGAGTGTTAGTCGTCTGTGTGTACCCAAAGACAGGACTTGGCTATACCAGCATTTGAAGAATTGTGCTGTTTCTGATAGTATCTGTATATTTTTCCAGGAAGGTAGCTTTTTGGTGCACGAGTGTTTCATCACAAGGTGAAGGTGAAAGTCTTTTTTTAAATAGCTTCATGGAGAAGCACAAGAAGAAAAATAATTTCTGCTTTCCATGATAAAAACAATCAATGTGAATAGTTTTGTTTATTTTCCTGGTCAAAAAGTCAATGTCAGAGTATATTTAAAACAAATGGGGAGATGGGAGGGGCAAATAGCCTTAAAGCAAATGTATCACATACAATACTTTTTAAAAAAGAGAAGGAACCCAGACCAGCGTGTTAAAAATGAGCATTTCCAATACAATTTGTCACCCATGCATAAATCTTGCTGACATTTTCAGTCACTTTAATAGCCTTCCCATTTTATAAATCAGTATGAACTTGCACAGTTGCAAAAAGTGTGTATTTTGAACATCTCATTTGCATACTTTACCAAAAGCCAATGAGGCAGTGGAAGCAACACTGGTGATCATAATAAGTGTTTGGGAAAAGGCAGAAAGATCACTAATGGTTTGCCTTTAGGGATTTCTGTACTCCATAGGGGACGAAAATGAGAAATATTTTTCAAACAGCAGGGGTAAAGGTTTTAAAACTAGAAACACATGGAGTGATAAAAATGTTAGTGCCACAGGGCGCATAGCAGGAAAAATTTACAATGTAAAAACTGTAATTTCAGCATTAGGAAGTAATAATCGTGTTTCATCATTGTTATTAAAGCATGACCCTTAAAGTCACATAAATTAGATATAACTTTCTAGAGAAGTGTATTAATCTTCAATGGAAAATATTAGGAAAGTTTATTATCATGTGAAGATCAGAAGAAACTGGCTTTTATTAAAAAAATGAAGTTAAACTTGATGGTTGGGGTTGCTTGGTTTTTTTTTTTCTATTTTTTTGAAAGAAATACTCTGGCTTTTGAAACAGCAAATAGACTTGCGTTTACTCAATGCAAAATACAGTGACCAGCTTTGCTCTGAAAACCAGTAATAGTTACATGAGAAGAAACAAGCAGCCAAAAATTAAAGAATGAGCTGAAGAAATCCAGGAAGTTCTATTCATAGGCATAAATGGCTTATATTTTGGTTAAGATAGTCTTTCTATTGTGTTGATGCCAAATGATTAATGAAGAATGTTAGGGTTGTTGGGAAAAAAAGTAAAAGTAAAATTGTAGCCTGAGGTACTACAGGAATATCCACTGGGAGTTTTGAAATAGAACTAGTTATCTGAGGTGTGTAATTAGTGACTGAGGGACAGTTTCCATCCAATCTGTAAAGTGTAACTTTATGAGGCCCTTCCTATTCTTGTAAGTGCTGTTTAATGAGGTCAATTCATGTGCAAGTACTTTTGGGTAAATTGGTATTTTCAGAAATAAATTGCTATGCTAGCTCTTGGCTATGAAAATCAATGCAATGTGGTGGGAGTGGACCTGTTGGGAAAAAGCACCTGCTGCTGAGGATCACACCGTGCCACACCGTATCACTGGAGTGGATTAATCCAAATGTGATTTCTGATGCCTTCCTGGCTCCAAAATTCCAGAGAGTTGCCTGAAAGGAAGGGCTCAGGGTATGGATTCTGCACTTGGTATGGCTCACAGCAGCTGCTCAGATGATAACAAGAACCTGATCTCTGAATTTCTCTATTTCCATAGTTTTATCTTGAAATTTCTCTTCTTGGTTTCAACTTTAAAAGCTAACAGTTAGCATTTTGAAGTGAAATAGTGTGTAAAAGAGAACTCAAGTGAACCTGACAGGCTGGGTGTACTGGAAAAAAAGAATGGAATATTTCTAGGTAGTTGATAAAGCTTTTTAATTTGCTGCAAGACAAACAAGCTTTGACCTGTTAGGGTTTGCAATGCTGAATGTGTCTTGTGTCAGACCCTGGGAGTCACATCCTCAGTGCTATGTTTTAGCCGGCTCTCCATTGCTTAGTCATTAGAGTGAAACCATCAATAACAGAATAGTATGGAAAAAATCCCTTGTTCGTCCCGCCACATTGAGTGCTCTCATCATTAAAATGCAAGGATTGGCTTCCTCTTGCATTCTCTACCTCTTGTCCCATGACTTTTCATTTTCTTTATCCACATTTGTTCATCTACAAGAGGTCCATAGTTCATTTGGAAGAGTACACAACCCCTTCTCAACTTTATCTGTAGCTTGACTTTGTGCCTCTCCAGAGAAGCAGTAAATTATTTCCCAAGTGTTCCAAACACAGGAACTCTATGCATAAGGAGGGCATCATTATTATCTCTCCTTCCAGCTGTGTTCTTATGCGAAAATGGTTGTAGCTGTTGTTTTTTCTGTCCCTTTCTGCCAGTCCCTCAGGCAGTTTATGAAGCTCATGCATAGCCAAAGATTAGGCATCGTGCGTCTCTGTGCCGTTGGAACAAACAAGGCAAACTTGCCCAAATGTGAATATATTGTTTTTTGTAGGATGCCTTTTGAGTTTGCATCAGATGTGATTTCTGTCACTAACCTTGCTGGCAGAAACGGTCATTTTTCCAAAGCAGAAACTATCCAATTTTATCACTTTGTAAAAAAATTACCAGTTTTCTAAGTTCACATCCTGAGTCAGTATGTGCTGAAGACCAGCTACTGTGATGGTCCCAATGCAAAGAGGCTTCCTCCTTTTCATACTGAAAAGGAAAAGATACTAGACATTTGTCTGTTTAAAGTGGAGCGCTAAAATGAGATAACGAACTAAGGAAAGTAGTGAATAAGTAGTGAATTTGTTAACTTTAAAGCTTTATGGTGCATTTTATGAAAATTCTGCTGTTTTCAGATATTCCTTTCCCACGAAGAAAAGCAATAGCTTTCATAAGGTGAAACGAATGACAGTAATGACTTGACACTCAATATTATTAGCCATCTGCTTTGTGCTGGTGTAACTTGATTTAGAGAAGAATTCGGCAAGTGTTGAGCAGTCCATACAATGTCAGAGACTAAAGCTTTCAATTTCTAAATACAGAATGCTTCTTTATCTGGAATTCTGCTGATGTCACAACTTCTTTAGTTGGCAGTCTGCTTCTGTAATAGTGATATGTAGAAGAGAATTAAAAAAACCGAAAAGAATACTGGTGTATGATAGATTTATATATTTTTTTTACCATTTCAGAATAAAGGGCAAACTCATGGCACACAATCTGACAATGAACTTGAGTGATCTTAAGAATTATTAATGACACTCATCCTATAACAGTATCCACCAATGGGACCAAAATGTGGTCAGTGTGGAAAGCAGTTCTCAGGATGTTGCAGCTAGTATCTGCTCTACCTGTTGTTGTACATGTGGAAATTTCCATTGTATGAAAGACTGAGACCAAAAGCTAACCTAGGAGGCCGAATTGTAGACTAGAAAATGCTGTGCTGGTGTTGCAGTTCTGAAACTCCTGTCTTTGTGTTAATGGTAGTTAAAAATTGAGCCGCGTTTAGAAGTTCAGCCTCTGAAGCTGGAGTCCGTTACTGCTGAAACAAGTGATTAGGTTTAGCTTTGGAGATCAGGAGCATTTTTACATTTCTAAATGTAAACTGCAGCAATCTGACTTCAAAAGAGCTGTACACTTAACACATATGTTTTTAACTGGTGTCTGAAATGTTTATAATACAAAGTTCAACGTGGTTCTATACCTTTTGGAGGTCAGCACAAAAATATTTTCCTCTGGGAATTGAATAACCTTTTGAAAAACTCTGACTGCATTAACTCAGATGTTAATTTGGTAAAATTAATAAATTTGGTTGTATTTATTCAGTTTATTTACAGTATATATAACCTGTAGTCTGGACTTTGTAATCTAACAGTTACGCTTTTCAGGATATGTTCCCTAAACCTTTTCATCTGTGATTCTCTGAGTACCTCAGCTTCAGTCTGAGAAGTTACAGGAGCAACAAAGGCTCAGCCCTAATGACCCGTTTAAGACCACCTTTTCAGTAGCCAAAAAACTAAATAGCCAGAAAGCGGTCCAAGATGTACCTCTACACAACACGTCTAACATATATGAACTGTCAAATAGAAACGAATAGAACCTCTAAGGCTAAACCTGATATTTACAATTTGAACCACTTCAGTGAATAATTTGAGGTGGAAAGTGATAATAAGAACTGGGAGAATTTTGATATAGCTATAGGACCAACTATAGCAAATTATGTTGGGGAGCGATATAAGGTGGAGAGACATGCTAAAAGTAAATTAGAGTAGAGATTATTAAAAATGAGACTTAAAACTTATTTATGTAGTATTTTCCTGAATGATCTTTGCAACGACAACAAAAATACTGGCATTTTTTTTAGCACAAAGTTTGGAAACATCACTAGTTCAAAACTGCTTTGAGATGTGGAGGATGAACTAGACCATGGTGACTACTGAAGCAATTTTATATGGGATTAAATTTAGCGCTGTTGAAATTTAGCTACTTGTGAAAGAAATTTTCCATGAACTGGAAGTTCTCAACAAAGGACAAAAGAGGCAAAAAAAGGATTTTATTGCACAAGAGTAACAAATGACTGAGATCTACCAATGCAAAACTATTTTGAGACAGCTTAGACACTAGTAAGACAGGTATTTCCATCAAGAAAAGAAGACTAATACAATCCTACAAGGGTCTTGTAGTCATCTTTTTTATAATTATTCTTTATTTTTTCATTTTTTCCTTCCCCTCTCTAACAATGATGTTTAATTTTCTTTTAATTTCTTTTTTCTTTCCTCTGGTTCTGTGGGATCAGTTTCCCTTATTGCTTCCATTCTTGGCATGAATTTACTGTAAGTACACTCATAGTTACTGTCATCTTTACATGTCCTAAAAATAAAAGTATGATTCTGAGATTGGCCCCAATGCAAGAGCAGTTATGCAAAGACAAAGCATTTACTCTAAGTGGGATCATGACATATTTTGTGGATTCCTCTGGGGGCTCAGGCATATATCTCAATATCTTGTTGTGTCAGAGACACATCCTGATCTTCCTGGAAAAAAATCTTCTGCCTTTCTTTTCTGTTTGGCTTGTGCAGCTGAAATGAGGGTTTGGAGCTGTTAAAGGATCTGCTTTAGTGGTTGGGTGCATCCTTCAGTGAAGGATCTCTGAAAGTGAACTTCTAGTGAGGCAAGCAATCATGACTACTATGAGAGGATAATAAGGCAGTAAGAGAAGAAGTTTCTTGACTAGTGGACTAAGAGGGCTTGGGCACTCTGCAAGATCCTGGGCTGCAGGATTTCCAGGGAACTTTTGTCAGAGGTGGGTCATATACATGGGCAGAAAGAAGTATCAGATAAAGTCTTTTTTTTATAGCCTTCTGACCCCTTGTTAAAAACCAAACCCCAAAACCAAACCACTACCACCAAAACAACGAAATAACCAACCCACCAAAAAAAACCCAATCAACATCAAATGGACTGAAATCAGTTCTTAAGTGAAACCCACTAATTTAGATTTGTTTTCTCACTTTCTCTTTGTAAAGGCTATGAATTTCATGGTATACTGTCTTAAAATAAGTCATAGTAACCTTGTTTTTTCAAAACCAGTCAGTCTGTACTATGCAGTCAACATCTGTGGAAATCCCTACAGTAATAATGTTTATCCTATAAATAACAAACTGGTTTGGGTGCCTAGTGGGAGGAAATAAATTTTGAGGGTGATTTCAGTATCAAGTGATTGAGAGGTTTATTGTATAACCCAGAAGTGAAACACATTATTAAAAGTTATTAAAAAATGCAGTGTCTTAATAACTGTAGAATCCACTCAAAACATGGTATTTTTCCATGCTACTTTAATTCAGCAGCCTTTTCCTCAAAAAATATATTTTCTCTATGAGTTTTAAAGTAAATATTTTCTTGGGAAATTATGAAGTGTATATTACTTAGGAAAATCTAGTCTTGAATAAAATGCATTTGGCTATGTCCTGGTTTGGCCAGGACAGGGTTAATTTTGTGTGGAGCCAGGTAATTCTATACCATGCTGACGTCATGCCCTGGGGCCAGCTCCGGGGAGGGGCCAGTTCCGCTGGGGGCGGTTCAGTTGGAGTTCAGTTTGCCTTGAACTTCGCTCAGGTTTGGTCCCTCACTGTTGTTCTCTGGTATTGTTTTTTTTTGTATTGCTCTTTTCTTACTGCTTAATATTTGTTATTGTTAACTGCAAAGTTCCCATTATATGTTATTTTCTTTTATATATGTATAGATATTAAACCTTCCTTATCTCAACTCAAAAAGGCACTTTTAAACCTTTTTTTCCTTCTCTGTCTGCGGCCCGTGGCAGAGGGGAGAGGACAGGGAGAAGCGGCCGGCCGTGCGGCTCGGCTACCCCGCAGCTCTTACTAAACCAACACAGGCTACACCAGTAGCATGTTAGAAAGGGCATGGTAATAGTCCCTGCTGACCCTAAAATATACAAATGTGATGCTTTTTGCCAAATTACTAGTTTTCAGGTTTGATACTGAAACAGAGAAATATTATTTAATTTTACTTTGATGTAATGCAACATTTGCACCCATCAAATTTAAAAGTCTGTGTTTCATACAAGCCACAAGAAACATTCACACAACAAGAGCTGCTCCAGGGCACAGCAAGTATAGATTGCAGGAGGGTACCCTGTAGCCGGAGGTAGATACAGCTTTTGACAAGCTCCAATGCATTTGGAATGCTCCGGTGGGTCACTAGGACTCTTTACTGGAGACTTTATTACAAAAGCATTGAATCAAGCAAGAAAAAAACCCATGATTTTGGTAACTCAATCTCAGGTTTTGGTGGTGACCAAAAGAGAACTGTGTTCCACTTCCTAATCTGGATTTGGTCATTGTGCAGAAGAAAAAATAATCTCTAATAAATGTTGGCTCCATTAGCAAGCCAGCTAAACACATGGCGAACCAGGTATCGACCTTATTCTTCTCCGGGTTGTAGATGCAGTGACTCATATTCCATCAGACTTACGAATTATTGGTAGTTGATTTCATTAATACAGATTTCTGTTCCTAGTGAAACACCACAGTTTTGCCAAAATATTAGTGGAGATATAAGAATGTTTGGGAAAGTGCACACGTTCCAGGTACATCAACTGTCACTCATGATGGTGGTGTGAACTGATCTCCTCTAATGCGCTTCTTTGTCAAACTACAGTGAACTGCATGTAGAGTTTTTTAAAAATCTTTTCCCAAATATAAACTATACATAGATGGAAACATTTTCCTTTTGCGCAACACAGCTGAGTAAAATATTTTATTATGCACAGAATATCATACCTGTAATAGCACAATAAACTTTTGCAAATATCTAGCCTGACTTTCTGTAGCATGGAAGTTGTACATCTCAGCCTTTTCTATGTTGTCCGTGTTCCTCTGAACTAGAATATAACCTCTTGGAAAAATACTGTCAATTGATTTAAAGACCTTGAGTGAGGTAGATCCATATGAATTGTTCCTGCGATTAATTATTAGAGAACTGTGTTATGTTTTTACTCCAGATTTGAAGGTGTGTATTTGAGTTTTGGAGCTACTTGAGCCATTTGCTCTAATAGTGACTAGATTTTATATTTTCCTTCCAGTTAAGGTAACAGTTTAACCTTCACAGGGGATAACTAAAGAAGGATTTGGCTTTGTAAGTCTCTCCCCAAGAGATATAGTAAAAAAATTTACATATAGTAAAAAAATGTCACAAGCACTTTTTAAAACCCTTTCCAGGTTTGTGGCACTGAAGTAGCAAACAGAGAAGTGTAGAACATGATGCCACATGTTTTCCTGCCTGATTCTTCCAAAGATGGAAAAATGATAGAAGTTGACTACTTATACAGCAAAGTAAGACCTGGGCCAGACAAAAAGGCATGGGAATCATTTGGCAGCCTGCAAGTGGTTAATTTGAGCTATGATAACATTTCAGTACCTGAATGCTGCTCTTTTGTGTGCTGGAAGTTGCAATATTCACACTGTAGCTCTTCTTTATGCCTTGCCTGATCTGTTGCTCTAAGTACTAAAACCCAGAATGGCTATAGAATGGAGATTACATTGGCTACTCCAGGGCTGCAAGTTGGAGTAGAGTCAATGCAGAAGTGGTAGAGGTGCAAATTTTGGTGAATAGAGTCAATGGAGAGTGCAATAGCAGTATCAGCACATTGGAGGCTTATTATTTAGATTTTGTCAGAATTAGTAGTGATACCAGTGAGTAAGACAAATTCTTTGGCATCCCAAAGAGTAGCAAGCATGTAGAGGGAAAGATAATTGCTGGAATCCCTCTGCTAAGAAAGGCTGAGAGAGTTGGGGTTGTTCAGCCTGGAGAAGAGAAGGCTCAAGGGAGACCTTATTGCGACCTTTCAGTACTTAAAGGGAGCCTGTCAGAAAGATGGGGACAATCTTTTTAGCAGCGCCTGTTGTGACAGGACAAGGGGTCATAGTTTTAAACTAAAAGAGGGGAGATTTAGATTGGATAGAACAAATGAATTCTTCCCTGTGAGGGTAGTGAGACACTGGCCCAGGTTGCCCAGAGAAGTGGCAGAAGCTTAATCCCTGGAAACATCCCAGTTGAGGCTGGACAGGGCTCTGAACAACCTGCACTCATTGAAGATGTCCCTGCTTACTGCAGGGGATTTGGACTAGATGACCTTTACAGGTCCCTTCCAATCCAATCCGTTCTATGGTTCTATGATTCTATGTCCCTCTCTGTCTGGCATTGGGTATGCATGGGTGCAGACATCCAGCGAGCAGCAGACAGCGCTAAACAAGGACCAACCCACCACAGAGAGAGATGTGCAAAGCGAGAGCAGCTGTGAACGCTGGCATATTTAGCTGCTAAGAGCTGCTGACCCTTGCAGATGAGGCTGGCACGAGACTGCAGGAATGAGGATGGGGTAATGCTAACAAGACTGAATTGATCTGCATATATTACCAAGGACGACCAGAATCCTTCCATAATCACAAATCTGTCAAGTAGGTCCAGGAGAACACCTTGACTTTCCCAGGAAATGAGAAGGCAGCTGTGAATATTTTTGGCAGAAAAGTCCTTCAGCTTTTGAGAATTGGCAGCCCACCATCATTCGCTTGCCTCTTGGTCTGGGCTCAGTCTGTTACTAAAACTCATTCTACGTCACCCCATGATAAGATTTAGTGTTCCTGTGTCATGGGTCTGGAAAGAAGCAAAAATAAGCGTCCTGCCTAAAAAATTGTGTTACAGTACAAACACTAGAAATATATTAAGTCGTATCTACTGCTTTGAAGGAATAAGGGACAATGGGGAGCAATTTATTTTGCAAATGAGAAAATATACCTCTTTCCCTGTTTCAAAATGAGATTGTTGGTTAAGAAGAGTCATATTTATTTTAACTATTTTGAATGCATTTCTTATTAAGACATGAATATTCTTTGGGCCTGTTTGGCCAGTACTTTGAGTTACAGCATGGAAGTTGCAGAAAGCTTGAATGAAGAAAGAAAACAGGAGCAGAAATAGATAGGGAAGTGTATCAGCCCTTTTCTCTAATGAAGGCAAAAACATGCTCATGACTTGCTGATAAGCTGTAAACTTTTGTATACTGCATTTCCTTAGGCAACCACAGTTGTCCTCCGTAAGGATTGTTTCAGCAAATCACGCTATTTGGATAGGCATAGAAGAAAATTTTAGCAATCTCAAGAACTGCAAGCTCAGTCTTGCACTTCTTGAAGTGCGTAATGTAAAGTGACGCCTTTAGAGAAAGAGCCCTATAATGCAAGAAGACAAATCACTGATTTGGAATTGATATGTTCCTTGTACTTGATATGTTCATTTATATGCAAGAAATTCATTTGATCCCAAATTCAGGAATTTAACCAAACAATTACGTGGCGATCAAGTGAAGAAATGGGGGAAAAAACCCCATCAAGATCCCTGTTGCAGAAAACAAGTATATAAATTAGGGAACAAGTGATGAATCCTGAAGAGGAAAGCAATATACTAAATAAAGTACTATTTCTTGCATGTAACTTGTGCAACATTAAGGTTATGCTTATACAGTGAGAAGTAGGGAAATTACAACTAATGAGAGAAAAGTCAGTGTTAATGCTGAACCTTGCCCTTCTAATTTTTAGAACAAATTTGTTTTTATTTTCCCCGTTCACAATGCATATGCCAGTATAAATCATAGTGCATTATTAACACAAACAACATTAAGACATAGAAAAATAGAGAGCTTAGACTTTATTTGATTTTCAAGTCTGGCTGAACAAAAACAGACAATGTAAAGCTGCCTCCCTCCCTCTCTCATTTGTTAGGCTGTTGTGACTAACACTCTTAGAGTGATATCTTTTTAAATTGCTAGATGCATAGCTATAAAACTTATAAAATTCCTTAGATATTTTTAAAAGAAGAAAAATGAAAAAAAAAACCCAAAAGAATTTAAAGGTCAACTATCTCTTCTTTGAGCTTTGGAACAATACGTAATTGACTTCTTTTGGTACTTATTTTCAAACTTTCAGGAAGCATTTTAAAGTATATAATCTATATAGGAATCTCAGTTTGAGTGACAGTCCATAGGTTTGGCTCCAAAAAGTGTTAGGTGGTAGTGCTTTCTACTTAATTCACTGATTTTCTAATTTTTTTTGTAAGAAATTTAATGTGAAGTGTTAACTTTAATAGCCAATACAAAATATTGCCTGTATACTTAAGGTTTTGTTTGGGTTTTTTTTTTTTTTTTTGCTGAGTGATATACTCTGCAGTCAATAAGCTGCTACCTTCAGTTGGCCTGGAGCCTGCTCAGGAAAATTGTATCTTCAGTGCTCCTTGTCTATTTTTGGATGTTTGTTATTGTAAATGAAGTAGATGTTTATGGAGCCCAGTATGAGGAAGGCTTTTAATCAGTTCACAGTGTATGATAGTCAAATGACAATGAGGATCCTGCTCAAAACTGTCTGGAAAAATGTTTTATGTGTGTACGAATTATTCATAGAGAGTAGGAAGAGGCTGTGCATACAATATGTAAAATTAAAAGTATAAAAACTGTAGAAACAATTTATACTTGAAAGAATGGACTAGATCAAATGTGCCATTTTTTTGAGATGAGTGTAGTTTTATAAAAGCAGTAAATATGAGTCCAGACTTAGTTTCCTTCATTATTTTTTTTGAAATATGGATCATTTTAGTTTTCATCATTCCAACTCCATGAAAAACCACCAGACTTTGGGCAATGCTGATCTACCAAATACTTCATGGCTGAATTTTTTTTTTTCCTAAATTCCATTAGAGACACATGTAAATGAACTGTGTAAAAGAATTGCAATTTATGTATCTGTATGTATCTTCCATTATTTCTTTCATTTTTCACTTTGTCCTTTGAGTCTGGAACTGAAAGACGCAGAACTTCATAGACTGAAAGAAGCAGAATTACACAGTATGTCTGAAAGTCACAGCTGTAAAATCTGTGGGAAATTTAACGAACAGAAATTTACCCAAAGAGATGACTACTTTGGGTGTCACTTCTCTTTCTCCCCATAAATTCATTTCAAGCACAAGACACATGCAGTGTGAGTCAGATCATTAGACGTACATATTTGGAATATTCCACAAAGTGCATTTCACTCAGGTTGGGTTTTTTTTTTTCCTAAATACTGAGGATGCATTAAGATAATTGCAATAGTCTAATTAGACTTTCTCCTAAAAATGACTTGTCTACAAGTGGTTTAATAGATTGAGGATTTTAAAGGGTTTAGAGAGAACCAGTTACAGTAATCAGAGAAGAAAAAGTGCTGAAAGTATCATGAAGGCTCATAATTAAACTGAAGCTTACAGCTCAATTAAACTTGAGCATCATTATGCATAAAACATCAGTGGGCATCAAGAGCCCAATAAAAAGAGATGCTATCAATGTTAACAGCCAAAAGGTAAGACGTAATACGGATTGGACCAAGTTTCCAGATAAAGTCAAGGAAAATTGTGAATAAATTTGAAGTTGAAGAACAATCTAAGCCACATCTAATAAGCTGATTAATACAAGTTTGACATTGGAGATACAGTAACTGCAAGACATAACAGTGAGCTCAGTATTATGTAAACTGCAGTAGATTGGTTTTGAAGAGGGGAAGTGCAAGAGTGATTTATCTGGAAGAAACAGGACAGGCAATGCCTTTAACTGTGAAAACAACTCTTATGTCGTCCAGTTCTGCAGGGTATTTGTTATATTTAGACAGGGACATCCCGAACTTAGTTTGGATTCCCATTTCACTTTTATAGCTATATAATTTGGCAGCACTTCCTCTTTCAAGATCTCTATAATCACGTAACTCCTTTGTAAATATGTGGCAAATACTTCATAAATAAGCAGTAATGGAGCCATCAAGCAGATGACTTGGATTGTGAGTACACTTCCAAGCTCAAGGCAGCTTTATCTGTTCCTGGTAGCAGTTGGCTTGTGTCAAACTGATGTACACCTTACAAGATGTTTTCTTTTACGTAGCTCAAGGGAGCTGAAGGCTCAAACCCGCCAAATCTATTGTGGAAATCTTTGTAGCAGAGTGGGTGATGCTTTGAATCAAAAGCTCATGGGATTATATCTTGAAGTTTTCATTTTTTTATTTCATGTTAACTTTTTTTTTTAAACACATATGCAGTGCAGCAGCCAAAAAGTTTAAATATTCTTGAATTCATAGAAGTGTAAAAATATTAGGAAGAGCGTATCAGTACAAAAATGTTTATAGAAATCATTTCTGATATTACACCAGAAGAAATTTGTTGCAAAAGAAAATTACATAAGAGAAATTGTTGCACAAGAAAACAGCTTTTGGTGCTTTTCCCTGGAAGGTACAGCAGGTGCTTACAATATTAACTAAAAAATTAAGGATGCATTGATTGTGCAATCTGTGTTTATGTAATGGGAAGTTTAAGTTAGTGAGTGCTAGGAGAAGTACTGCAGTAGTATTCTAGAGATTGCAGAGTATCGCAGAAAGAATGAAGAGATTCTGGCATTAAATGTCTTACACAGATTCTGTATGATTCACAGGTATTAGTAAAGCAATATATCTAGATTTTCTCACCCTTTTTCTTTGCAGCTCTGTATGATTTACTATTCTTTCCCTCTTCTGTGGTGCTCTGGGTCAGTACCTGCAGGAACCTTCAAGTTCCCCTTGAAGAAATATGCTATTAGGAAGAAAATGTCATTATTTAATGTAGAGGGGAAAAAAAAGAAAATCTGTAGGTGATAGGCATAGAAGTCTAAGTGCTAGCAGATACTGGGTTCTTCCCTTGCATGTAACAGTTGGACTCAATGATCCAGCCGTTGAACTTGATGATCTTGAAGGTCTTTCTCATCCTAAAAGATTCTGTCATTCTACTTACAATACATTGTCTTCCTGGCGAGTACTTTGTAGAGCTTATTGGGTATTACTTGTGTAAAAGTTTTTATTTTGTCAGGAGCTAAATTATTAATTCATACCAGTTTCAAAGAATTTTCACCTGGAAAAGTTTCCAGGTACCAGGTGGAGTACGTAGTGCAAAGAGAGTTTGAAGGGGGGTTCAGGTTTGAATCTGAATGTGGGTCTTCTGCATCCTAACTGAATGCCCCTGGTTCCAGGCTGTTCCTTAGGAGATTCTCTTTCTTGGATCAGAGCAAGAGGTAAATTCAATTGGTAGCTCATAACTCAGCGATAATCAGTCAGAGAGATGGTGTCTTGCAGAATCCTAGATCATGTTTGATCATGTCTTAATTAGCCACTCTTCTGTTTATAGTGAAATGAAGATGCTCAAGAGCTAATTAGGAAGGGTCTATTAAGCCACATAGAAATGCCTTCCTGATTCAGAGCCTAGACGTAAGTTAACTGGGCATCGATGGCTCTGCAATGAATGCTCACATATGTGCTCTATGGCACATAGGAATTTGTTTACTTTAGCTTAGCTCATGGAGAAAGCAGGATAAGCCAATTTAAATTTGTCCTGCCTGATTAGTTCATGTGAGGTAAATTGGTACTCTTTGATAGTAGTTAGATTTTATTGTGAAATCAATAGTTAAGCATACATTTTACATTAGCCAAAGCAGCACCTTTGCTCTTTCTCAGGACCTTAAGTATTATTTTTGTTATTATACTTGTTAGAGCTCTGTTATATTATATTAAATAGCATTAACTAAAATTATAATTACAATCATTGTAGTCCACGTTATATTAACTGTTATTTTGTGATAGTATGATCATATTATAACATTATTGGTGATAGTGGTAGTGACACACATCCATTCCTGTACATAGATAAATTCTTTGTACAGCTGAAGCAAGGGTAGGAACGTGATGGAATGAAAGACTCCAATGATTGCACTGAGATCAGCAGAAGTAGAGATCTAAAAATTACTACTGAAAATCACCCCTTTTAATTTTAGATTCATAAAATGCACAGGAAAACACTTCTGAACTTCCTAAAGGAAAGGCTTTCCGTTTAGGGCCGTTAGAAAACAAAAACTAAGGTGCTCAGAACATCTCCCCTAGTCAATACACCAGTGTTAAAATAACTTATCACTTTGTTTAGGTCATTTAACAGCTTTTGCTGTGACGCTTTTTGAGTTACAGTAAGGTAAAGGGGTCTGTACTTGCCCCAGGAGAAAATGCTGTTGCCAAAAGCTGTAAAGGGGATGCATTTCGACCATGGCTGTGTCCAAATAGTATCTTGATACAAACCCACATGTACAATACAATTGTAAGTGCCCATGCAGAGCGGTCTTTAGAGCTTCACATATTTTATGTGAGCTCTTTATTCTCCCATTAAAAAATACACAGTATATTACATATAAGAAAGAAACCAACACAAACAAGTGAATTAATGAATCCCACACTCTGTCCCTTTTAGGTTGTTCAGTGTATATGTGATACCTGATGTTTATGCTACTGTAATTCACTGACCTGAGTGAGTGAAGAATGAAGAGTGTGGTATGTCATCTTGAGGCTTTTTTATTCCTTCCCAGAAGATACAGTTAGCAGCACAAAAAGATTGTATTATCACAAAATTGTATAAAAATAAATTCCCTTCCCCGAAGCCAATAGGTATTGTTTTACAGCTGGGAGGCAGAAAAACATATTGGTTGAAAACATTACAATATTTAAAAACCACATGGAGTTGTGAAAATTGGAATGAGTCCTCTAAATCTTCTATAAAATGGTTAATCAGTTGATCCTTAACAACTGCTACGTACAGTACAGAGAGCTTATAATTCACAAATGCAGGTTCAAACAGTGTTCCCCAAGGATGGAGAGAACAGATTGAAACACTGAAAAGAAAGGGGAGGGAGACAGAAAGAAAGAATTAAATAAGAAGGTCAGATCCTTCATTTCCTTTTTTCTTTTGCGTTTTCCCAATTATTGTTCCCTGTCTCTTAACGCTGAAAAAAATCTCATCTTCTCTCACTGTCTTGATGGAAATGGAAAAAATCAGCTGCATGATATTTTAGAATGCTAATTATTAAACATACTTGCTACTTTTTTTGACTCTTAAGAAATCCTGCTATATTTTACAAAACTAAAAAAAAGAGGGGCTCGCCTGCAGTAAAAGAAAGGGAAGATACATATATTTTTTTCTTTTTAATGACAGTCTAACAATAGTCACACAACTCACCAGTGCATTCCAAAAATTTCATGCTGTCATCATAAAAATCTGACTGTAGCAGAATCTGTCTGGCACTAGACATAGCCCTAATGACCCTAAACTCACATACGATCCCTGGTGATCAGAAGAAGAAAAATACGGTAAAAATAGAGAAATATGTAAACTGCTTAAGTGACAGAAAAATATTCTCCAGAGAATGTAATTCATTTTTTTCCTGTCTTTCACAACTGTCAGAGGTACCAGCTCTCTGAACTTGTCTTTTGTTTTGTTTAACTGGAAGCATAGGAGAATTTACTACTCACTTGGAAAGTAAAATTAGTGAAGAAGTCAGGTCATTCCCCTGTTACAACAGTACATTTACACTATTTAAACAGGAAACATAGCATAACCCTTTCCACTTTTACAAATGTTAGGAGTGATGAATTTCTCTCATCAGACTTCTGTTTCTTAACATTCATGTAACGAAAAATTATGTTTCAATGTAAACCAATGAATAAGGTTTTACATGAACACAGAAAAGTCTTAACAGAATCACACATACATTTTAAAAAAAAGGTCCTTTGTATGTGCTTTTTTGTTTGAATATGAAATAGCTTGATTTTAATTGTGATTTATTTCTAGCATTGCTATAAATTAAGTAGGAAGGGATTTATAGGATTCTGTGAAACTTGAAAAGCATTCTAGATAAATTGTTCTAAAGAAATAAAGAATTTAATAGTTTGATAAATTTTTGCCATATTGTGTGACATTTGATGTTTTTACCTCTAGGATTTGAAATCAGCCTGGTAATAGAGACTTTTTTCTGTCTCTCTCAGCTACAGAGATAAGACTGAAAATGTGAATCTCAAATGTGCTGACCCTAAAAGCAGTGAGAAATATCAGTGTAGTATTGCTTTGAATAAATTACTGACACTTTAAAGCCAATTGGTGTTTAATTCATTATGGTTTTTCATGTTGGTGGTTAGCAATAGTAGTCTTTCTGTGCTCTGTTTAGCTGTATTACAGCAATGTGTTTTACACTACCATGAAACCATTGATTTCTCCATGACTTGGGTCTCGCTCATTCTTGGATTGTGCTCTGGGTACCCCATGGAGCATTTTCTTTCAGGTCCTCCTTTTCCTCTCATGGGAACTCTTGAAGGAACATTTGAATTTATGGAGCTCTTCTGAGGTGAAAAAAAGTGCTGTAGATTGGCCAATATGTGAATTTTTACTACTAAATGCATGCAAAAAAGAAAGACCCATATGACCAAAGACCTAGAAAGAAAGTCACAATTCAGACCTGCAAAGATCCTGTATTTGCAGGGGAAAATCCTCTTAACTGGAAAGGATTGTGCCCTTGTAAGGCTTGGAAATAGAGCTACTGGGGAATTTGCATCTGTGAGAACAGTAGCTGGGCAATAGTCCATCAGGAAGAGACATTATTTTAATTGCTGATTCATCAGAAAGATTGTTATCCCAGTCTCCAACCAAAGAAGCTAAAAATGGGCACATTGTCAGCTCAATACAGTTCTAAGCTGTATTTCAGCCAGGGAGGTATGTTCCTGGCAAAATGTAATTTCTTCCCATATAGCTGGATATCTCAGCGTACCAGGAGCTTAGAGAACGAGAAACAGGCAATTTCAAAACCAGGTTTCCTGATATATAAAAACTTGATTAAAGCTACCAGAAATCCTGTACTCAACATGAGCTGAGGCAAACATTAGCGTCCGTGAGTCCACTCCCTCCTGATCAAACTGTGAACATCCTTGTGTTTAACTGTAACAGTTTATAGGTCTGCGTCTGCATCACTGAAGTATTTTATGCCTTGCAAGTATTAACAAATCTGGCTTCACAACATCCTGAGAGGTGAGGTCAGGGAAACATCACATAAATATTTTAATCTCTTCTCTTGCAGTAGAACTTTCACTTCCCTTACCCACATCCTTTATGTTTGTTGAACTTGTATTTATTGGTCTAAGTTTTCTTAAACCAAAACAAAACAGTAATTTATCTAGTTTATTTCTTTCAAAATGGTGTTCTTAAAGTACATCTTGCAGATAGATTATCTGTCCCTCACAGCAAAGCCTCACAATGGGAGTCTAATAATTGCTCTTTTTCTAATTTCACTAAATGAGTTATAATTATTTTATGTCTGTTTTATGGTTACTGAATAGTATTAACCTAAGCTCTAATTATAATATAGCTTCCAAAGAAATGTATGGACAATAAATTGATGGACTGTCAACTTATGTAGGAACATCACATAAAGCAGATATACAGCTAATAGTTTAAGGCATTGCATGTTAAAATTCAGGGGCACAACTTGTTCATGAATAAGTAACAGGGTGTAAATTCATTGACTGTCTTTTTTAGTAGATCAGAGAAGGGCATGATTAATGTTTGTCAAAATATTATATAAGTACAGTTAAAGTTGAATATTACTTGGATCACTAGGATGGGAATTCTTAGTGTCTGAAAGTCAGGTTAGTCAACACTATAATGGTAATGATGGATGTGATATCTGTTTTCTTACGATTTGCTGTGTGTTAGAGCATTATGAATGCTACTGCCATAACTGTCCCATTTGTTTTTCATGTGTAAAGTGATTCTTGACCAAATATTTTTCAATTCTCTTATTGTCAGAGATGGTTGAAGGTCCAGATGTTAATAATCAAAGATTTTAACATCTATGCATGCTTTATATAGCATCTACCTACCCCTGCCAGTGTGATGTCTGGCTGCAGATTTGCAGCCGTGGACACTCAGCCCCGTGTGTCCCTGGAGGTGACAGAATCTCCTCCTGACAGAGCTCCCTGTGGCTCCCAGCTCCCTCTGCATACTCAGCCTCCTTCCCCTTGCCTGTCTGGAGGGGATGCATGGCTTGCTTGTTTCAAAATAGAAAATCATATATCTTTGGACATTTCTCATTTGTTCACTGGACAGGTCAGCAAAAAGTTATTTGGCCCTAAACCCCCAGAAATGGCCTTCAATGGGATTTTTACTTTTGCCTGTGGTTGGAGAGGCTGCGTTGGGACACACTGACTTTTTGCTAACAGAATGATGACTGACAAAACCCTCAAAACCAAGCACACGAGAAATAAGGAAGAATTGACTTTCTCAAAGGTGATCCTTCTGACGTAGAGACACTGAATATATATGACACCCATTCATCCTGGATTTAGATTTTAAAAGTCAGTTGCAGACTTGTAGTTAAAAAGCGATGTTTGAATTAGGTTCAGACTAAACAAATTAGATGTGTTAAAACACACCTGGCTCTTATCTTGCTAACAGCTAAACCTTGGACTATGAGAACTAAATAAAACCTAGGAGCCATTTCCTGGCCACTATGTGAGATTTTCCCTTAAGTTTATTTTTTAAGCCTCAGTGTCTGTTTCTTAATTACTTAAAGGTCCGTGGATTCATTCTGTTGTATGAAATTGAATATAAATTGTTTACCAGACTTAAGGGGGCAAGGAGATTATGCACTTTCTTATTTTTAATATTTCTCTCTCCTATCTGCTATGTCCAGACAGAAATTTCAAGCAACAGTTCTTGGAAAACATATGGAGATCAGCCTGGGAGTTTTGTAAGGTAAGGGAGCGGCTGCAATGCCAGGATGTCTGCCTGCTGCTTCTGCTGAGCAGCTCCGCATCCTTTAAATTTTGAAATTATTCTATTGTAACTGTTTTCAATTTAGTTTAGTTTGGCAGTATATCCTTGTTTCTAAAGGTGTCTACACTTACTTGACTACAGAAAATATTTACTTTTCTAAAGGGCAGCTTAACCTTTGTTTAAATTTGAGGTGAGCAAAAGGTCATTGTAATTATTTGCTGTATTATTTGTGTCACATCTGAGTTACTATGAAAGCTGAACATGCATTGCCCTTTATTAGGAAACTGCTTAACAAACCCCGGTATAGCCACGTTTTGCATCCAGCAAATATTTTATTAAACCTATATCTTGTTCAGGAAACTTCCACTTCTCTTGGGCTCTGGCTGAGAATATTGAAGTTAGCAGAAGGCTTTCCCAGGTGATGAGGTAGAGATAGGTGGTTTGTTAGGGCAGCTTATAGCTACTTTGTTTTAAATACCTTGCAGTTGCATGAAGAGGAAATTTGAGTTCAATGCTTCCTGATAAAGAGCTGCAGAGTGGAGAAATTGCGATAGAGATGGAGGTCTGTAGATGAGGTGGCTTCATAGGAACATCAAACTGCTTCTGCTAATAACGGCTTAATTTCTTATAACACTCTCAAAACATAACTTCCCCATAACTTCTTTGTGAGCTAAGGAAGAAGAGTTACGCAATATGGCTGTAAGCTATAACTAGAAATTAGATGGGATGTTTTGATTGCATTTACAGGTAGGAGAGTTTGTGTCTTGGAGAAAGCTGTTAATTACTGCAGGAGAGAGCTGCCCCATTGCAGGAAGCATGGATGGCTGTGTCTGGCTCCTCCTCAGCTGGGGCAGGTGTAATTCCCAGAGTGAAGGCCAAAATCATCCTCTAGTTTTGTTGCTGTTGATTTGTTGCAGCGTTTCTAGTCTAATGCTTACTACTTGTGAGATGTTGCATTGTGTAAATAAAGTTGTCACCTCTGCCTTGACAGGAAGACAATTTATCCTGTGGATAATGAATTGCTAATCTCATTTCGAGATATAAACCGCAATGCCATTGCCATATAAATTGTCTTTTAAGTAGAGCAAACGAACATCTACCCTTAGATTAGCATGTCTGGTTAAAGACTGAAAAAGTATCTCTTGATAGTGCTCAAACACAGAAAAAATGAGTTTCAAAGAAGTCTTCAGGAGCAGAAACCCCACCATGAATTTGTATGGATGCACAAGTAGTATAGGGTTCAGCATTCAATAATACAAGTTACATTGCGGGGCTGTAGCAAGGAAATTGTTTAAATGAATTAAATGTATTACAACAAGCACCAAAAGAAGAATAACTTACTTTTTCAAGGTACAAGTCTTGTTTGCATAAGTAACAAACTGCTGCTGCTCTCCTGCACGCAGGTGCAATTGGGATTACCTCAGGTCCAGGCTGTGTAAAATAGGACAGGAAAGAATATGAGATCCAACCAAATCAGAAATGAAACTAGAATTTGGTCAAGGCAGGGGGTAACTCCTCTGTTAGCTGGGAATGTACCATCTAATCTTAGATGACAGGTGACCTGCCCCTCTGGACTAGAAGTCCATGTCCCCAGCAGGAGCCCAACTGCTCCAGTAATAGAGAGAGCTAGTCTGAAGAGCAGAGTGCATGTAGAGACCAAGATCTAATTTAAAGTCAAGGAACTTCGTTTGAATTTGTTATTTGGAAAATATCCCAAGAGCAGCTTACTGTGATAGACTGTGTGTAAATAATCAGCACCTCCCAAGTTAGTGCCATGATAAAGCACGATAGCCGGGAAGGGTTACTGCTTCATCACATCACTCAGATGGTTTTATATCTGCATGGCAAAGTAGCAAACATACACAGATCTGAAAGTGCTTGATACATGGGATATTCAGAGCATGTTTTTTTTCTATTTGTGTGTATTTATGGTCACTCACTGAAGGAGCGGTGACCCTTTGATAGATTAATATAATGTACTTCAGATACGGTAGCACAAGTTAAATGACTTTGACAGTGAATCTGCTTGTTAGTGCTTGAGTTGCTAGGCAAGTAGGGGAAATGAGGCCTTCAGTTTGAAAATCTTTCTTAAAAATCAGCCTGGCTGCCAGAGTACACTGCTATATTGAGTTGGTCCTGTCTTTTCAGTAAATAGAGTTTTTTTTTGTCTTTCACTCAACAAGTTCCTTTTAACAACATCCATTTAGAAACATCAAAGGGAAGATGGAGGTGATGGAAGATAACCAGCAATCACTAGCCAGGACCGGATTGCATAGACCTTTAAGGGTCAGGTGAGAGTATTGCTCTATGGCAATACTGATGGGAGCAAAGGGAAGCAGAGAGATGTCTCTGTGCGACCTCACAGCAGGAGACAAGCATGTGGTGCCACAGCAAAGGTTTGCCTTGGCAAAGGTCCACCATGGGGAAGGCTGTGCTGGTGTTGCACCCTGGCTTTGTTGTTCCGCAGATGATGTGACAGGGGCTCAGCTGGAAATGATGCCATTTTTCCCTCGTTGCTGAGGATAAAGACAGATTTTGAAAAACACCAAAGGCTTGAAAAACATTTGTGTTTGCGTTCTTGAAAGAACTGCTGGCAAGACAGAAGTCTCAGATCAGAAGTCGTCTTGTAAAAATCCTGGGGAGTATTGTTAAACCCTCAGTGCGCGTTTGGTGATGTGTCAATCTTCTAGTGATACTGCTTTTGCTAGGAAATAATAATTTATTGAGGTCAATGGGTTAATGGGCTGGACTATGTGCTACCAATTGGTAGACATAAAATATATTTAGTCCTGTGACATACCTAAAAGGTTTTCAATAGAGGGAGGTGCGCAATAAAATGTGTGATGAGTCGTTCTATTATTTTCCTCCTAGAACATTTCTTTTCTTTCAAAGATAAAGGAAAAAGAGAGAAGGATGATGTTTGAAATCAAAAAAAAGCTGGCTGGCAGTTAAGCTGCAGATGTGTGTTTTATAGTTTAATATTTTGTGCGGGCAAAAGCAGTTGGGATTCTAAGCAGACATGATGTAGAGCAATTTAAAATTAATAGAGCACTTCAAATTTTTAGGAGCACTTTAAGTTAGAAGTGATCTTGATTTTGGGCAGGCTCGGTGCAGAAAAATGTGAAATTATAAAAGAGTTCCAGATATACAAGAACACATTGATATGAAGGCAAACACTAATATAGCAGATTAGGACAATGCTGATTTTTTAGAAATGCAACAAAAGAAGAATTCAAAAGCAAATACTTATTGCTATATTCTTTTGGTTTATTTATTCGACTTCCATCATTGTGTCATTTTAAATACCCTCTATAAGGTGGAATAAAGATTCTCAGAGAAGAATATTGAGAATAAATAATACCAAAAATGCAGAAATTCTGCTCTTGCCTCTGTGTTCCCTGTGGACTGTCCATGTCCCGTGGGGGAGCAGGTTATCAATCAGCACAGGAGAGGTATCCACCAGAATTGCCCATCCTTCCTAGGTGAAAGAGCAGGATGATGCAGAAGGAGACAAGCTCGTTATTGAGTCTCTCAAAGGCCACAGGGCTCAGACTGGGCTAATAAATTATTTTTTAAAGTAAATGCTGGTGCTGCCTCATGCCCTCCCCATAGCCCAGCACTGTATTTTCTGGGTGCTGTACAACTGTCCAAATTTTCTTCCTCATCACAGATGTTTTTCCTGCTGGGCCAAGATGGAAAAAGCTTTTGGTTTGCTTTGTTTGGTTTGTTGGTTTGGGACTTTTTTTTGTGGTGTTTGTTATGTGGTTGGTTGTGGGGTTTTTTTGTTTTGTTTTGTTTTTGTTTTTTTAATTACTATTGTATCATCAGCAGCATCCATACAGTTGGAAAGAAATGGAGTACTGCAAAATATGATATGGCTCAGCTTGCTAGAGTGTGGCGTGATATGTGTGAAGTTTCCCTGGAGGAGCCTGTGCTTTGTGGCAAGTGGGAGAAGGGAAATATCTGAAACTGGAGGGTGCCTGGTGGTGGGAAGGGCAGAAGATGCCCATGTGGACTAAAGGAGAGTCTCCCTGGGTTGACAGATGCTCTAATACCAGATTTAAATGCTTGATCTATAGCACATCCATGCAGCATTTGATTAAACCAGGCCTGAATTGCCATTTGAATTAATCCCATTACCAGCTTGTCTGTCCAGATCAGTTATTTCAGTACCAGTATCCCTTATGATCCTCCGGAAACCGAGGAGCATCAGTCACCTGTCATGTGTTTGGGGCTGGCATCATAGATCAGATATAAAAGGCACGCAGAGAGTCTCCCAGACAGGTACGTACCATCTGTAAGAGAGAAACCACTGACCCTGCTGAACCTGACGGCGGAGTGAGAAAAATAAGGGTAGTCTGGAGGGTGAGACATAGGAAATCTCAGTTCATTTTCCATGGGAAACCGTCAAAGGTACCCTCAGTTTTGCAAAATATAGGTGCTCTCTTAGGGCCTGTTTTCTCTTATTCTTTCTTTACCAGGTACCCAACATAAAAAACATGATCCTCAATTATGATGCACTGATAAGATACAAAAAATATTATTATTATTATTATCCATAGCTATGAGGATAAAATCTTTAATGGGTTTGTAGCAATCCACCACCAACTGGAGCACAGAAGAAATATCTGGCTACAAAGATTTTAGACACTTTAAGCTTTTTATTGCATCGGAAAGCTCAAGTTGCTCTGACTGCTTCCTCCCAAATAAGTTCATTGCTGCAGTATTACAGTGAGTGATTTAGTAAGTAACCAAATATTCTCGTCACTCTGAAGAAACTAAGCATAATGTATTATATGTCTCTTTAATGCCTGGTTCATTATACTTCTAATTATTTACATTGT
The DNA here is from genome assembly GCA_013400335.1 of Eurystomus gularis. Classification (NCBI taxonomy): domain Eukaryota; kingdom Metazoa; phylum Chordata; class Aves; order Coraciiformes; family Coraciidae; genus Eurystomus; species Eurystomus gularis. Next base: position 496 of record VZZY01021512.1, on the reverse strand, counting down.
TTGCTATTTTAACACATATTTTTTTCTATTATTAAATGATGTGTTTTGTGGTGCTGCATAGATACTCTTAATCCATTGGGCAAGGCTTCTTGTGAGCATGATAATGGAAAAAAAATACCTCCCTCAAAGCCCTGTCCCCTCTACGTTTATTTCACTTAGGTTGATCATCATGTAGTAGAGCTTTTCAGTGTCAGTCTGTACCTACAGACACTCATATCTACCTCACAGGAAAAAATCCTTTGCATTTTAGTAGGGGTATGGCCAACAATGTCTTATGCAAATAACATAAAACCTATTAAAA
>VZZY01021511.1:32238-52537 GCA_013400335.1 Eurystomus gularis | reverse complement strand
ATTCTATGATTCTATGATGGACCACTTCAGGCATAGCTATGAAACCCTGCAGAAGCCTCCTCTTGGTAATAGGTCAGAAATAGCAACTCAGCAGATACCTACACATATTTTACTTTTATGGCTTGCGATAGAGAAAGCAAAAAGTTTTGTTCTTTAAAGGTACATTTTGCCAATTTTCAGGCTAGCAAGAAGCATATAGCCTCTAAATGCTCAGGATTTGACATTAAAAAAAGGAAATGTTTCAATAATAATCTCTAAATCATGGAAGTGATGTTTTAACAGTTTATAAACATCCTTAGAACCAAGTAAGCTCAAAATTTACACCGAAGTTATTTCATCATACATATTTCCCAAACAACGTCAGGCTTTTTTTAAAATCAAACTGACATACATAAAGAAATTTTTTTTTCCGCCATGCTTTCTATATTTGATTTCCTACAAATATGCTTTTCCTTTAAGAAAGACACATGTATCCACTGAGTTTAAGGCAAAATTACCAATGTGCTGTCAAGAAAATTAAAAAATCCCTCACAACATAATGCATAAAGACAAAAGTTTTCCAATTGGTTTTGCATAACTAAATTGCAATATGTTTTCATACGTCCTTGAAGACTTCAAAACTGACATAATTTGTATTGATATAACTGGATTGTACAGCCTGCTCTCCCAGAATGGAAAGTCACCCAGCATTACAAAGGAAATCCAGTTGTGATCTATGAGATCACTTTTTCAGACATGGTCTCCAATCTTGCAGATGAAAGTAATCATCTATATAAATAATGATATTATGATATTCATACTTTATTAAATACACACATTCATGTAACAGAATACCAAATATCGTTACTCATGCTTGTGCCAGAGTGGCCATTTAATGTCTCTGATCATTCTCAGGCAATCCTGAGAGTAAGAGTAAAATTTGTGAAGCCAAACAAGTAAGACAAATGTATTCTGATCCTATAATGTGATTCTGATCCTAGAATAATACCCATATCAATTCATTTAGGAAACTATTGTAAAAATAGAAAAAATTAATCTGTCTGCCCATGCCTGAGGAAACCATTTCATGTCTGATTCTCCTTCAAATTACACCTGTTCTCAGGTGGTTTCTCTTTTATTATGTTATTATTGGAGTTACAGCTTTATAATCTTTGTGGAAGAGAGTAGATAGACTTTTTTTTTTACACTACTGAGCCATTAGAGCTGACATTTTTGACAGTTTAACTGAAAAAAATAAAAACATTATCCAGGCCTGAAAAAAAAAAAAAAATCACCACATACAGAAACAACCAAAGAGAGAAGAAATTTGGATTTTATCTCAAAAGCTGGCAGATATCTCTTCAGTTCTCCTGGGGAAAAGCAATATTAACTGCATAACCTTAACTGTAAGAAAAACCTCTCTATTCAGATAGATGTATTAATTAAAGAATTGGGCTGAATTGCATAAGCTTTTATAAAAATGGGAAATAACTTGATCAGATCACCAAATTCAGTCTAAAAGAACCTATATTTAGCTCCCAGAAGGACAGGAGGAAGGGAATTGTGGGCAATCAAGTGCAATGTTCAGATACATAAACTCAGATTAGCCCTAGCCAAAGCATAAAGGTGAGGAGGTGCTGTCAGCACACAATGAAAGTAGTGTTGTTGAGAGTGTGATGTTCTCTGTCCTTTTAGCCCTTGCCTTTCAGTTCTGATCTCTCAGCCTTGCAAACCAGACTATCTGTCTTCATTTATTATTATAAAGCGTTACTCATAGGTGGCTTTCTTTCAAGCTATGTTTCTAATTATAATGTTAAATTCCCAGAATATAAACAGATGGACTGAAATCATAGAAATGCCACATACCTTCAAGGTCATCCTTACGGATCACAATCTTTCGCCCTTCATCCACATGAATAGCTATTAATCAAAATATTCAATTAGTTTCTAGAACCAGTTTAATATATTTACATATTTTGCAAATTATTGTTCATCATCTGTTCAGAAGCCCATATACCTTTATTTCTATAACCCTGTTATTAAATCTTTCCCCAGATGGAGTTAACTCAGAGTTATACACCGTTTCATTTGCTTTCACAGGAAAACAGAGCGTGATAAGACTGTACTATTTTAAAATGTGCTGAAAAGCAAGAATCGTAGTCACACTAGAGAGATTCAATAATGTGGCAGATTAGTAGTAAACAATTGTATCACAAACTGTTCTTTTGTTATAGGAATTAACTGCAAAGCTAATGGAAACAGCATATCCAACTCCGATTTTACAAGCAACATTGGGCCAGTGCTCTGTAGTCTTCATAATGAGTTTAATTCCCCTCTGAGTAAAATGAGCACACAAAACAGCAAGTGTGCAAGTACATGATATACAGAATCAGTACAGGTGTTTAGGATAAGGCTAAATCAAGAAAAATATTCCCCAGAGCAAGTCAGATTATTCAGGGAGAAACTCTCATAAGGCTCCTTTGCAGTCTGCAGTGGCCGTGAGCACAAGACCAGCTTTCATTAGACAGACTTTTTCCATCTGCCAGAAAAGTCACGATATCAGAGGTCCCTCAACCTGTAGCATGAGGGCTTTGTGCCAGTACTGATGTTTCACAAAGAAAAAAAAGGTGTGGATAAATACAACAGTCTGTGAGCCAGTGAATTTGTACTCCAAGTTTTTCCCCAACTAAAACAGACGTAGTCAATAGCTTTTTCAAAAGATACTAAGCAAATGTAGAAGTTTATGGTATCTGAGGGCTCACCTCCCAGTGCCAATGATACAAGCTTCCAGGCATAACTATTTTCAAAACATTGCTCTTTGTGATAATAAGTGTTTATATTTAAAACTAAGCAAAACCAGACATAATTGGAGTCCCCAGCTCCTGCCAAATTGCCTGTGTGGACCTTGCTATTCCAACTACATTCTCAACCTTGAAATTGGTGAGAAATAACCTCTGCTCCATAAGTTAACTAGGTAAACATAATCTTAAAAATAAATTAACAGAATCAAATATTCAACACCTGTTTCAGCCTCTCATAACCTACTTTGTGTTCTCTCCAGGTCAGCAGGGTCAAGAGCTGCAACAGGTTCAGAGACTCGAGAAGGCCTGCTGATGCCAGCGCTGTTCACTGCTCTCACACGGAATATGTAAGACCGTCCCTCGTAAAGACCAGTCACAGGATACTTGCAGATCTTTACAGGAGCATCATTGCACTGGACCCAGTTTTCCAAACCTACTTCACATCTTGGAGTAGAAGACAGCAATCGTCAATATTGTCCCACAATAAATATATACCATCCTACACACACCAACTCAGCATCACAGAAGTCATCCTCACTAAGTAGAGCAACTAAACCATATATCTTATTAATGAAAATTATACATTTCCTCCAATCAGACAAGCAATTCCCACCTTGCTCGCATTTATTCATAATGCAATTGCAAATGTAATTTTTTTTGCATGTTTTTTGGCCTTTTCAACTCTGTCTGCTTCCCTTCCAGTTGGTTCTCTTCCTTGCCATATCAAGAACAAACTATCCACTTTTATTTTTAACGTGTATTTCACAGAACGTGCTGAAATTGCAACATTCACCTAATCTTTTCCATCGCTTACTTGTCATATTTTTAAACAAGCATCTGTATGCTTTTTTTTGCTTCAACAACAGTTAGGCCACAGACTGTAGACAGTCATCAAGAAGCCGAGTGATGTCCTCATGCTGGCTCCTTTATGTGTACATCGGTTTTGTGTTCTACTACTATAAACTTTTGTGGCGAAGACTGCCTTTTGGCCTGACAGTACTAGGACAAATAGGGTCATGATCGAGGGCTCCTCAGCACTTCAGTAATTCAAGCAAAATGTCAAAAGGCATATCTGACTAGATTATACACAAAATAGGTGAAATACTCCCATGATCTGTGCTATGCACAAACTGGATAAAAATGGTAGAGTCCCCAGGGCTTAAATTAATTTCCTCATACTGACTGCCATTCATAAGCCAACATTTTCCAGCAATTCCCAGACAGTTGTCACTACACTAGACCAAATTATAGGATAGCAAATGGCAATGAGCTGCAAATGCTGCTTTTAAATGTGGAGCAGCATACATTATGAAACCATTTCAGTAATGTTTTTGCTGACTGACTGTTGCAGACACTAAGGATCAGATGTCCTGCTCTGGCTACAAGGGGCAAGCATGCACTTTATGAAGACACATGCAAAACAGTGCTTGGACCCCCTGTTCCCCAGCTGCCTGCACTGAGCTGAAACCCCAGGAAAGTGCAAAGCGGACTGGAGGAGAGAGGACTGCCATTCTGATTTAAATTACCGGCTCCTGGGAGCTTGTGCCTTGAGCTCCTGGTGTATCATATTTAAGGCAAAAATAAAGAGATAATGTAAAAACTCCTAGATTTCAGTTTTGCAGTACACAGATCAAAGAGACTAATTCAAGATGCCTGTGGATTATGGCTTCTACAAATTAAAAATTGCCAGGGCTCATAATCTGATTTGGCCACATCCATACTATTGAACAGTTTTAGTGTCTGATAAAATGTGGCTGCCTGCAAATGATTACTGGGAATGGCCCCTGGCCCTTGCTAACTCCCAGACTGTGCCCAGAATTGCCTAGGAAGGTACTAGATTATCTGGGTTAAAGGTTTGCCAGGGAACAATACAGTAATTTAACACAGTAAACAGCTGAGTTCCAGTGTTGAGTCTGTAAAAATATATCTACAGAACCCACATATTGAAGGATGTAACAGTAACGTTTTCTTTCTTCATTATATATGTGTTTTTGACAAGGAATAAAATTAAATAAATCCCAATGTTTACATACTTGTCAACAAAATATCCAATGACTGGGCTCTCACTGATCGTGTTTGGTGGTTTCCAGGTAACAATAACATAGTCTCTGTTAGCATCATGGCATTTAACATCCATCGGTGCCCCAGGTGCTCCTGCGATCAATGCATCAGCATCTGGACAACAAATAAAATCAGATTTGACTCTGAATTCTCTGAAATCTATCACAAAGATAAGTATACCTACTTGTGTAGGGAGGTTGGACTAGATGACCTCTGGAGGTCCCTTCCAACCTGAAACATTCTATGATTCTATGATAAAAAGCAAGATTTCCAGTTCACTCTGCTATTTATTTATATAAATTGAAGCCCAAAGATTTCATTGCACACTAATTCACCACACTAATGAATGAGGCCCATAATGTCTATATCTCCATACAGACAAAAATGTTCAGGGAGATTTTTATGGACAGATTAGTTCAAGTCCAGGGTCCTGTGCATGCAAAGGGGTCAAACATAGTATAAAAGGGACAATAAAGGTACTTGAAATTGCCCCACCACTACAACAAAAACTTTTAGGAAAATTATTGTATATTAGTAGGCCTTTTTCACTTGTGTACTTTTTTTCTTTTAAGGTAATTGGGAAATAGAAAGCTTTAGCAAATTCTGTCCAATGAGATCAGGGTGGCAGAAAACATTGTTCAGGAGATATTGCTGATTGATATAAGCTGATTAAGCCCTTGCACTAGTCCTATGAGGAAGATGGATCTCAGCTCCTTGAAACAACATTCATGTTCCTCTACCCTACACAAACTGTCTGGACAACACTTCTGCAAGACACATATGTTCCAATACATTTCCAGGAAGAGCACAGTTTAAAATTAATACACTTCCCATGGCTTCAGTGGGGCTGCTCCAGTTTGCCATCATCAAGGATGCTGTCCAATGTTTTTAAGAGAGTGAAAGAACTGCTCAGACAGAGATATTTTCATCTTTCAATGAAAAAATAAAGTGAAAACTAAGTTCTGCTCAAAGGTGCATGTAGAAGTTAATTCTACTTCACTGAGCTGTGCATGCAAATGTGAGGGGAAATTTCTGACCTTTTCTATTTTAATGCACTTACCTCATTTTATCTATGTCCCTTGTGAAAACGGTATTTCTTAAGTGAGCTGATTCCTTACTTTGCTTCTTTTCTCTGATTATTGAGATGACTGTGACTGGTACAGTGGTGGGAATATTTATTTTGTTTTCTCCTGTGCCTCCACCTATGGCCAGGCACTGGATATAAGAATGCCCAGCAAGGCTCATCCCAGCTGGCAATCCCTAGAGCTAAAACCATTACAGTGAGGGCTGATAGTATGCAAAGATGTTTACTTCCTACTGGGAAAGGAGATGGCAAACAAGTTGTTTCTTCACAAGAATCATTTTTTTGGTTCTTTAGTAAAGAAAATGTCCTCAGGAGCATTCTCCTCTTGAAGCTCCCCATTCACGTAAGGTGACTGTGTTTTCTAGCACAAACTACTATATAAATCAAATGACTATGAAATACACATGGTTGGACTTCTTTCGTACTTCAGTCATTACATGGGATTGTTTAATAAAACTGACCTCTCTATTACTCTTTTTAACTTTTTCTCAAGAAACAGATGAAAAGTTTACCTCTGACGAACAGGTATGCACTGTATTCACTCACTCCACCTTTCGTAACCATGCGCAGGGTGTATAAACCTTCATCATCTTTGTTCAGATGGGTGAAGGAAAGAGCTGCCTGGCCTTCTGCAAAATACAGCTTTGTCCACTTGGAGTCCTTTATTAACACATCTGGAAGAGAAGACCCATCAGATACTTTACTATACTGGCCAGAACAACCTATGTCCTAGTGCAGCTCTGTGTTAATCTGGGCCACAAACTAACCTTTATGCCAGCTTTATTCAGAGCGATGGTGCTTTGATGCTATGAAAGCTCTACAGAGAGTAAGCTCTTGAAACTTATTTGATCAGTGAATTTCAAAGAATGAGTCTCATGCTACTCTATGCAGTGCCAAAAATAAAATTTCCATCACTATAATTTTTAATACACTGACAGAGAAAAATATTATCCACATTTTGAAACAATGACATGAAAACCTGTCATACACTGTAATGAATGCAGGATGGAACTTTGTTTCATTTTTTAAAAGTTTTGCTACCTGTTGAGGTCAAATGTCAGATTACTCAATTTCTTCCTCCAAATTTAAAGATCAGATTTCAGTTTAATCTGAAGTCTGCTATAAATATATACCAAATTTAAATCTTCAATGCATGCCTGTTGAGCAGAGAGCAAAATTAAATTTGAATCTCTCACAGGTGAGAGGTGGTGACCCATGATTAATGCAAATTTGTCTGATTGCTTAGTGAAAACAGAGCAAAAGATTGAGTAGAATATTTTATGCTAGCCAAGGGACTTTCTCATATCAACTTTTAAAATAATTGATTGGATTATTTTTTATTTTTAACTCCCTAAGACCTATTGCATACTAATTCATTGCAATCAATGCAGCAGAACTGTATTTAAAGGAGCTGAATATATATAAATGCATATTATTCTATTGCTTAAATACACTTCGGCACTTTGGAGCAGATGCTCAACTGCAAAGGAATCAGTTTTCCCACCTACCAGCTGAATTGCATAAGAAGGTATGAATAAATGAGACACATTCAGATAATAAAGCACCTGGAAGACACACTACTAAAACTAACAGCAGTAAATTATATAATCACATAAGCATACAGTTGTTTTCTGAGAAGCGTACAAAGCAAATTCAGTCACATCTGCTCCCATGAGATCTTTAATCATGAGATCCCTACCTAGAAAATCTGCATGTCCCCTTTCTGTCATGCATGTCATAATGGTACTGAGACTTTGTGTAGAGAGACATGAAGTACTTTAAATGAGATTAGAAAATGTCTTCACCTAGAAAGTTTAACCAATACATGAGTTCTGTGGAAAATCCTGAAGGAAAAAAACAAGTTGACTGATCAGCACGTGTGAATAGCAGGTCATTTATTTAGGCTCCAAGATTGACTGGAATGACTAGTTTGGATATACAGAAACTGTGGGCAAGCCTATATTGTCTATTAAGGCCAGAATCATCCATTTGCACCCTTTATGTGTACCTGAGACCAGAAACTGTGGAAGCAGTCATGTTTGGTAAGACCAGAAAAATTTCTCTCCTTCACACCAGGTCCCAGACCCCCTAAGAAAGTAGGAGCTTTCTTTTTCAGTGCAGTCTGGATGGATGACTTTCTAGATAAGTCAAGAAGAGTACATTTTGATGTCACAAACACAGTCAGAAGTCATAATAGAGCATGTATTCGTGCACCTACCATCACAATAATATTGCAATTACCGCGTCTCACTACTCCACTCAAATTTCCAGTATATTCACATCTTGTACTCTGTCACTTCTCCTAGAATTTATCAAAGAATGAGCCTGCAGGAGACTAACTCACTGAGGCAGTGTGACTCAAGCCTCACATGCTGGTTTCAGTATATGAGATGATTTTCTTAAAAGATTAGTCTGCTGAATTTTCATATGAAGAGTGGGGAGTTACTATATGCTGAAGCTTCTTTACATTATGTATTTTGGACTGCTGAAGTTTCAGCTAAGTTCTGTAATCTATTATTTTTCTCTTTGTATTCAATTATTCCATTCTAGATTACAGTATAAATGGCTGTAGCATGCTGGTGCATATAGCTTTATAAAGTTTATGTTACATTAGAAATTATTAGTAGAAAGATCCTGTTACCAGCTGAACACATAGTCAGATAAGATATCTGTTCCCAGAGGATTCTTTTGGTTTAGTTCTTCCAGGATCTTAAATTGTTTTAAGTGGGCCATGAATTATAGACATCATATTCATGTTTGTCAAATCCCAAAAAACCTTGGAGGATTTGATGCAGTTGACTTATATGCCCCTAGGAAGCTAGCAGACATCCTCAATAAGGTTCACTCATGTGAAGCTTATTAATACTGGATAAACACGTATTTCTCTTGTGTATAATTATTAGAAATAAATCACACATATCCATCTCAGGGCGTTAGTTATTATTTGATTAACACAAACTGAAAAAAATTCAGGAAAAATATAGTTTGTCTCAATGCAAGAGAGAACTGAGTATTATCTCTTAAAAAAAACAGAACATCCAAAGCACGTGATAGTGAACAAATTATTAACCTTCTCATTGTTTACATTTATGCATTGCCTCCTGCTCTCAAGACACTCTGAGAACTGTAGCACATAGCAAAGGTTCATAATGCATGAATTCTTAATGTGTTCCAGAACAAGTTCTGCCAATTAAAGCACCTGTACACCTCTTGGAAGTATTGTGACCCATGTACATGCAATAAAGGACAAATCTAAGCTTGTTTGTGTCATCTTATTTCCTGTAACATAAGTAGAATAGTGAGATGAAAGCCAATCTGACTCACTAGCAAAAACCTATTGGCTTCAAAGAGACCAAGTTTTCATCTCAGGTTTTCACAAGGAGGGTAAACTTCAGTCATATAAGGGAGGAAATAAAGAACAAAATATTGTTACATCTCAAGAGGGAATTATTTTGGCATTATGAAGGCTGTAAGCTTTTGTTCACCCATCCATTATGCAAGAAAAATTTGTGAAAAGTGGGACAATACAGGGCATCTCTTGAAAATCAGCAGTTTGTTACAGCTACTGTTCCAAACCTAAAATTTCAGAGATTTGGCACCTTGAGAAACTGGGCCCAGTAAGAGACAAAGTAAAGATACCCTTGAAACTGATGGCTCACCTCAAAACAAGGTGAGAAATTATTTGTAGTGATTACAAACCCCCATACACTTCAGTGGGAACAGAATCTGGGTTCAACGATGAGCCTTAGATTTTAGGTTATTCACAATGAAGTATCCACAGTGATAGATAAACAGGAATGAAACAGTAAGTAGCAGTACACTCCCTGAAAGATCAGATTGCAATCTGTGTAGAACTATAATGTACATGAAACAAAAGACATAAAGCAGCAATAAAAGCATCCTTTTTCTGTTTTTCCTAATCTTGAATTTTCTTGACTGCTTTATTAATCTTACTGACACTTCTTAGTTTATGCCTCACATTTTGTCAGCTGTGGAAATTTTTGCCAGCCTGTCTGGGACCAATCCAAACACCAGTTTTTGGAGTCCACCATTCTCAAATGTGGTCCATTTCAGGAAAGGTCTCATCGTTCACAAACAAGCAAAGGTTTCCTTGAATCTGAGGCAGAATATTTATTTTAGAGACTTATACAGAGGTTGTGGTTGGTGAAAAGTGGTGAGCTAAATATCTACAATAACCTGCTATCTGTTAAACTTTAAGTAGTTAATTTTATGTTTCAAGCCCTTTTTTTAGTGCAGTGAACAAATACTACTCATGCAGGGTTTGTGTATCATCCACCAGAGTATATTATATGCTTCAGCAATGTTATTTTCAGAACTTCCTGTTAAGATCACTTCACTTAGCAGAGCAACACAGCACCCAAACAGCAGAGCAAAAGCATGTGTTTCAAGCCTGCCTCCAGTAAGTATTTCTGAACTATACTTTACATTTATTTTAATATAAAATTCACAATAAATACTGGAGTAAGATGGAAATGAAGGCCCATGCCTACACCTTAGTGCTTCAGAATTTGATTTACTGCTCTACGAGTACCCTTCATCTCAGTGATCACAACATTCAATTAGAAATCATGGTCAAATCTGGGAAGTAAGTCTGGATCGCCACCTAGTCAGTAAACATTCTAACTACTGTGTTATTGGATAATATGAGATTACCACCTGTTGCTGTAAAATGTGCGCTCAAGAAAAGGCCAGCCAAGTCACTTAATTGAAAGAGAGTGCAAGTCTGTAAATTCTAACTAGAATTATTTTTTTTCTCCATTCCAAATTTAATCCTGAGAATCTCACATTCTAAGCCTGATCTGTGTTACCAGTGTTTCCTCCAGCATTTTTCAGGTAGCTTCTATTCAATGCACTAACTTACCATCTCTATACCACTCAGCACGAGGTTGCAGCCTTTTCAGGTCTGGGGTGATCAACATAGAACACTTCAGGGTCAGTGTTTCACCTTCAGTTCCAAAGGTAACTCCAAACTTCTCCAGAAATTGGACATCAATGTGGGTGAAGAAAACATCATATGACAGTGGCACTATGCATGAGAAAGTTAAAGCATTCTTGAGTATAGGTAAATTATACTTAGCACAAACAGACTACTGTCCAATCTGAACAGGAGATGGAGCTCTCTGTAATACTATGTGCTAATCTAGAAATGCATCTGGGGAAGCAAAAGCATCTGGACAGCTCCTATTGTAACTGAATGCTTAGAAAGAAAAGCCACAAGAAGCAAGTTGCACCCAATTATTGCTTACAGTGAAAGGGCATTATCCCAGCTGGATGAGGCTCTTCATCCTCTCTGAACCCTATAAATGAACATACAATAAACATTCAATTACACAGGCATCATATTTATTTCTTGTTTTAATCATGAAATAGGACTTACTTCGCACAATCACAGCACAGTTAGTTGATGCCTGCCCATGGACATTTGTTGCAACTGCTGAATAGGTAGCAGAATCATCAAAATCAGCTCTGAAAAGGGGAAGGAGGAAAACAGAAGACTCTTTATGCAAATATAAATTTTCTTCATGATTGATATTATAAACCAAGGTACATTAACCCAAAGGAATCTGTATAAAGCTCTTTGCTAGTGTCACACAGCGCAAGACATCAGTGAAAGACAATCAGAAAGCTGGTACTGTTTTTTACTACAGTTTTATCTCAGCTTAGCGTGCAGGCTGCATTAACTTGAGCAAACTGGAGATGACCTTTAGAGAACGATCAAAGGAGATAGCTGGAGGATGCCAGGCTGGCTATTCCCTTTCTGTATGTAACCTTCTTCCTTAATCTTAATGCCCTTCTGCCATGTATTTTAACAAAGAAACATGGAAGAAAATTACATGTGATGCTTGCAGAAAATCCTCCTTCTGTGGCTATTCCCAGCAGGCAGATGCTGGCATTTTTTGCCTCTCTCATGTATCTCAGTCATGTCCAGAGAAAATGACAGATAACCAGGAAACTGATCAAAATTGTTTACTGGTATAAGTGTTTTGGCTTGCTATATATTTTTAGTAAGAAAATATATTTATTATGCAGAGACAATAAATATGAATAGAAGTGACTACTGACTAGAAAAAATTAAAAACATCTTGGACTAGTTTTTGATAAAATGCAGGTTTGGATAGAAGAAATTAGCCCGGATTAAAAACTGTTTTGAAAAAGGTAGAACATTTCTCTTTTACACTTCAGAATAAATGTTTTAATTTAAAAAAAAAAATTCAGAATTACTTCTGCTTTGCTTTCAGAAATATACTAAATAATTTAATATGAAATAAAATGTTTTGGTTTTGAATGAAAAAAGCTTTTTCTTTGGTCAAATTTACTATTTTTTTCTTGAACTTTTCCATTGGTTAAGTATTCTACAATGTCTGCCAAAAAAAAGAAAAAAAAGGTGGTGGTTTTTTGTATTTCTTGGAATTTCTGTTAGGTTGAGCCATCAGCTAATCAGAGTGCTGTCTGAAACACACATGATTAATTCCTGCTTCTGTGTAGTTTATTTAGTAGTGTGTTTAATGGAGGCCACTCAGAAATTTCCAGTGATGAGACAGTGTTCTGCATGCTTGCACTTAGTTTCCTCTCAGAAGAACAAACTTGTATCTTCTTGGCAACTGTCAAATGAAAGGGATGAAATTTTGGTGGCACTTGTCTTCTAAGAGGTGATATATCCCAGGCATGGGAGAAAAGGAATATGTAAAAGTGCTTGATGTAAATTGCATAAGAGGATGCCGATTTTGGGGTATGTAGCACCTGTGACAGCCACATCAGACACCTATTTTTCAGCTCTTGCATATATTTTGGACAGTGTCATATCACAGAAATGATACTATCTGTACTGTGATGTCTAAAACACAACTAGATGAAAGCTCTTTTAAATTGAAATTTCTCTCTCTAAACATACTGGATTAACAGCTCCTCCTGGAGGCAACTCATCAGCCACACATCTCACAAAATGAAGCAGTAAAATACAAAGTTTATCGTACAATTAATTATCAAAGACAGAGGGGTAAATCCTAAGATTAGGATACTTAACCAAAAGCTTACAGTTGAGCATGAAGCCCTTGAGCACCCTACTACAGTCTGGACAGGCAAAGTAAGTCTGAAAAACAGTTCAGGAGAATTGAAATATTGGGCTCGATATTATTCAACTTTTGATGTTGTTTTCAGGAAGGATTTTTAAAAATGCCAATACCTGTTCACAGATCTATATAAAGCTTAACTGATTCTGGACTTGCTTGAAAGTTTTCGGACTTGACAACATTTCTTTGCACTAGCTTCTTAAAAGAAGAACATTCTTTTTACTATCACAGTTTCACGCTATTTAACACTTGGGTGATAAATTGCCCAAAGCAAGATAAAACGGCAGAACAGGCTTTTTTCCTAAGTCATGTTATAATGTCTCTATACTGAAATGTACATAGTTCATACACTTATCACAGCCCAGCTGTCCTGGTTTGAGTTAGAACAAAACCAATTCTGTTCAGTGATTTTACTTTTCATCTGAGTCTCTGCTAACTAACTGCACTTTCTGAAATTAACAGCATGTTTTTGCAGACAGTGTCTGCTTCTAGCTGTGGTAATGCTGGATGTTTAGAGTTACTACCAAGGATTGGTGTACAGACCAAGGTCACTGCTAACTCTTGTGTACCACATCAGAGGGTGCAGAAAGTGAAAGGCCGCACCTGTGGGGAGGAGCAGCCAGGACAGATGATCCTAAACTGACCAAGAAGGGATTCCATCCCATATACACCATATTCAATATAAAGCTGAGGGATCACAAGTGTCTCGACCCTTCCTTTAGGGTCTGCCTTTAGGATCCTTCTACTGGCCTTCGCTTTCCTGCTGGGCCTTCTTGCGTTCAGGACCCTTCCCTTCATTCTTCCCTTCTTGGACCTTCTCCTGCCTTTGATCCTGAGTCATGTGTTCCTGAACCCAGCTCCTGAACCTAGATCCCATCAGCTGCTGAGCCCAGCCTGGGACTTTGCCAGCACCTGCTACAGCCTCAGTGTTGACAGTGATGTAATTGTCATCAGGGGGAGGCTGGGTTCGCTACTGGTTTTGTATATATTCCTTTTTATTTTTATTATCTTCATTAAAGCTGTTTTAATTTTCTTTTCTAATCCAGAAGCCTCTCTCATTCCCTTCCTCTCCCATTTGGGAGGGGAGGGGGCCATGAGTGTCTCTCCCTTATCCTCTTTCTCTTCCTCCATTTGGGGTGGGGGAAAGAGGGGTTAACAGAGAGCATCTGTTGTAGGTCTGGTGGATTGAACCTAAACCTCAACACCAGCACAGTGTCTTGGTATAATGAAACCTGCTAACAACAAACAAGGCATCTCAAAAATTCCTTACAAGAAGCAGCATTGCAGAATTAACTGTTCTGGAACTGTAAGGTGTTCTCATCACTCTGCACTACATCTCTACTTTAAGGAGGTATATATAGAATATACAGTAAATAGCACATGGTATATTTAATAACATACATTACATATTAGTAAATGAAACAGCATTAGATCATTTGTACCCAGAAACTGAATCTCAATGACCCCAGAACTGATGTGTTAGAACAGCCCTTGGTGCACCTTGTGCTACAGCTCATCAAAAGGATTTCCAGATACAGCTCAGGAGATAGTAAGGGACTATTTCCAGAAAACAGACTGGATATCCTGTGAGCCCTGTCCTGAAGGACAGGAGTATTATTCTATCCAATGCCAGTAGGTCAGTATGCCAGAGGACGTCTTTAATTTAGTATGTCAGGCGGAGTTCAGGAGTGCAATTCCTAGGTGCTGGTGGCAGGCACATGCCATAGCACAGCCTGCAGGCCTTGTTACCAGGTACTTACCCTATGAAGCCTTCCTGCTCTCCAGCCCACAGTTCAGGCCAGTCACCACCTTGCCCAAAGACCTACAGAGGTGCACAGTGTCTTCCTACCATCCACATATCCAGGCTTCTCCCAGATGAGCTAGACCCTCCAGGAGAATGGTACACACATCTGGCAGCACATGTGCTGGGGGAGTCACGCTGCATTTGCTGATGAGGTGCAGATCCACCCCTGGGCTGGACATGACTTAGCATACAGCACCTATATTGTAACACAATGATGACCACTACCCACTATTGCTGTTTTAGGCTGTTTCCTCACATAAATCATTACTTCAGGCTGCCTTGCTTCTGTCAAATCCACTTAACTACCATTTAAACATTTCATTGTGGTTACAGAGTGTTGACAACATGGATAAAATACCAGTATATCTTCACTGAGGTTAACTCTGATTAACTACCACTTTAAAATAGTCATCATCTGCTTTCAGTGTTGGCTTTAATTTTCCAGCAAAACAACAGGTAAAATAGTCAATAGGAACTTATTTCTGTAAGAATTACACAGGATTCAGGATCTAAAGAGTGACTTATCATTAACCACAAGGTGGTGTAAAAATAGTCCAGAAACTATAGGAACAGGTATTCTGAACAAACGAGGCCCCAGTCTGTGCTAGACCACTCAAAGCATCAGAAATTTAGAAGTGTAAGAACTGCAAAGTTGTCTTCCTAAAATGAAGAAGCAGAATGGCAGATACTTGATTAACCTTTCAAATATCTGTGCTCATCTCAGTCCCCTCCTCAGAGTTTTGCACTCATAAGGAACAGCAAAATACATCTCTTGATGATATTTTCCTGTCTGTGATGGTCTCCAAGACAGAGAAAACAGAATATGATCCTAAAAGTTTCTAGAACAGGCAGCAGATTCACAAAATGGCTGTTACTTTACCCCAGGAACTTCAATGTCTGAAAGAAACTATTTGACAAAAGTTAGTGATGGAACGGTAATTAATTTTCTCAGGAAGAACAAAAGAAAGAGGTTACTGGCCAAATGACTGACCACACTTTTACAACAACCTTTGGTTTTATGAAGAGTAACAAAGCACTTAAAATTACTATGAATATACAGGTAACAATTTCCCAGGCCAGGCACTTTCTGCTTTTTAAGAGGTCCTAACAACTCTATCCATTTTCTGGAGATCACTGCTTGGAAAGTATTTTAGAGTTCCATGCTATGATCTCTAACCCAACTGTCCAGGAGAAAAACCAAACCATTTTAGATAGTCTAGTACTCAGTGGAATGCCTTCAAATCTGATATTGGGGGTGTACAGGGTTAGTGGATAAAAGCTACACGACACATTTGTTTAATACTCACTCTGAAGAATGTTGGGCAGGACAGCAAGTCACATAAGGTTCTGACTCTCCTTTGATGCCAGATAATGGTCAAATTAAGGATTATACTAGAAACTGCCTACTTCCCTGTATGCTAAAACCCCCGGATTTCCTAAATAGCACTGCAAAGTCCGTTGAGTCAAGACCGATTAGAAACAACATTTGAAGTACCCAGGAGGCAAGGTGTGGTCTCTCCAAGTTATTCTTCCATCATAATGGAAAATGTGTTTTCCAACCTTTACAAAGGTCAGATAAAATATGCATAGATTACATTTAGATAGCATGAAGTGGGAGCACAGAGCAGTATCTGTCCCAAGGTACTAATACTTTTGTGAAAATTAAATTGCTGTGAATCCACACGAGCTTCTGAAGTGCTATTGTTTGTGTGGGGAATATTCCCCAGGCAGATATATCTGATTAAAATGCATATATTCATCTATCTGCCTAGTGTAGATTTAAACACAGGAGTTAAGAAATAACATTTTAGCCTGAATTGGAACACAATTCAGTGCATGTCAAGAACAGGAAGCAGAATGTAGTAAACTACAGAGTTAAAATTACTTCTTTTGAATCCAAATGACAAAATTTTCAGTGTTATGGCTATATGACATCAAAATATGGAAAATACTCTACAGAACTACCATCTCATGTACTGATGCTCCACTCAGATTGAATCTTTCTTTATGTTTGGTTGAGTTTTGTTTTCATTGAAGTGGGGACTTCTGTTATGAGGTGGCCACTTCCTCAAGCTCCCAACTACTGCACTCCAGGGGACAGTGACTGAGAAGTCGGATCACAGACCATTTCATTTGGGGGCTGTTACTTGCATTTCAGCAAAGAAAGAAGAGCAGAAGTACACCATGCCCGCTGCCTATACATTCATTGGCACTGCACACCTGCAAAACCCTGGCAGCTGCAGTTTATCACTCGATCAACCTTACACAGCTCAAAGGCTCTGCCTTCTACAGCTGAGGACTGCCTTGCTGCAATGCCTCTGCTCCGCTCTGCTTCCACCTCCAGCAGGAGAAAGGGCAGGCTTTTCCTCTCCATTTCACTCTATGTCTCCAGATTAAAACATCTCAAGCCTTTTGTGCCTAATCAAACTAAAATAGCACTGCTCTGACTGCACAGTGCAATTTATTATGTGAGAATAGTTAGAAGAGAAGGTTCATTCAATTTTGAAGCTTTTTTTTTTTTTAGAGCAATGCTGGTGGTGCTGAGTAGCAGAGCTCCTGAGCGGAGGGCTAACTGCTACTAGCAGCAAGTATTACACTGCACTCTGCTGGCTCTGTCACACATTTTCACTGATGCAGCCACAAAACATTTCTGCGGCAATCACAAGCACTTCTTAAGCGTTGGTTTAATGAAAAAGAAAAGAGAGAGAGCCCTAATAAAAGCCACAATACTGCTAAAATTTGAGCCTTGTATAGGTAAGGCTGTGCAGCCACAACACAGACAGAGCACTGGAAAAATCAAACTTCTTTCCTTGCTCCTTCTGCTGTCCAGCCCCCATCATCTCACCTGCCTGCACACTGAGAGATGGGAGTCAGGAATGTCCCGTCAGGAGCATACTGCTGTCCCCTCTGTGCTCCAGCCAACATATCAGGAAATAAAATGTAGCCATTTACTGTTATGTGAGGCTAAGTGATTCGTTTAAGGAAGCATCACAGTAAACAAACAAACAAAAAACCAAAACCTGTTCCTTAAAATGTAGCAGTAGGTAACACATTCAAAATGTTATGATTTTTACTTATTAGGATATGCTCAGGCAGAAAAAAATTGCAGTTATGCTATAAAGGAATTGTGCTTCCTTATCTTGACTGCCTCTGATAAATTAACCTTTTCTTGTATTATGTGCCTACCCATAGTTAAATTAGGTGGGATAAAGAAACACATTTTAAACAAACTCTCACATTCTAAGACATGTATCAATCACTTCAACTACTGGTAGCTTTCCATCAGAGGATTCTTCACAGTCTCCTCTGAACCACCTATCAGAAGTGAGATGAAAGATGGGATGAACCACTATCCCAGTGCAGGCTGGCAGTATCTCTTCTTTTATAATTATGAGCTGCGCAAAAAATGTAATCAAATTCCAAATCCCTTTTCTTTACTGCTCAAGGGAGAACTTGAGCTTAAGCTCCCATTTCAAGAAGCATAAAAGAAGTGCAAGGAGAACTATATGATAATGATAGCACTGAATGCATGCAGAAAATGTGGTAAAATGAGCACAGAGCATCATAAAAAATATGAGACAGAGAAATGAAAATGATCTGGTTACTGTATAGGCTTATGGGTCTGGGAGGAGAGCAAATGGGGAAAGGGGGTGGGAATGAAATTGTGTCCAGTTACTACTTTAAGATGACAAGGTGATGTTCTGGTTTTAGTGCCTCAAGAATTTTTCCACTGGGATCAAGGAATACTCATAGGAATAAATATCACACTTGCATCAGAAGGAAAAGTTCACTCCCCAAGCTTCACTGACCACTAGAAAAGTAGCCAAGAAATTCCAAGGCTGTTCTGAGTGGCTGCAGATCAAATGACATGTAGCTCAGCACTTTGGTATGAACAGCTGAGAAGAGCACAGAAGTGGATAGGTAGAAAATCCCAATGGTTCTACTTCCCCCAAAAAAATAATACTTAAAATATATGTGCACAAAGAGTTAATTGATATGTGTTTGTATAAAAACATAGATAATGTATTTTAACCACTACATACACATTCATTGTTTTCAATACAAGAAACACCTAATACTAGTAATGCACTATCAAAATGTTCTTCCATTTCTTGCATGTTGATTTTCTTTCTTTTGGGACGGAAAATATGGCTGATGGTCAAGTTTTGAAATAAAATATATTAGTAATAAAGAAATACAGTGCAGCTTAGAAATATCAATTTAATAAACTGTATAAATACATAGTAAATAAATTGTAACTCCAGGTCTATGCTTCAGTATTCTTTTAAACAAAGAAGGGAAACCTGTGGGAGAGCTGCCACCTATCTTTAGATGGCAAAAAAACCACCCTGCCAGACAGAATGAAAGAGAAATGGAGCAACAGTCTCTGAAGATGGCAGCTTGGTTGAACATGAGGGAGTCTGCATGAATATGTACAGGTCTGGGACAAGTAAACAGTGGGTGATGATGGGTGAATGTGGGAACCTGAGTGGGTGCCAATAAATGACTCTGTGGTATTTCTGAGTAAATATGACTGAGCCTAAACACTCTCAACAGCTGATTGTGAACGGTGTCTATATGGCTGATAACTGGCACAGGAAAGAATAAAGCACCAAGAGGATGTAAGTCATTAACGTCCTTCAGCCTGATGGTTACAAGTGCTTGGAAAGCAGCATCAACACTGATTTTCATTTCTTCAAAAAGCCATTTACTCCCAAAATATAACAAAAGGAATCTATGTACTACATATCCATCATTTGGACTCACCAAGCAATTGCTCATGGACACTAACCAAGGGAAAAAACCATGGCCACAGTCACTTACAGGCAGGAAGTCACCAAAGTTTCATCTCCTGACTGTCAGTCTCACACATTCATACAAAGAAGAGCACTTTCCATTTTCCCTGGTGGAACGGAGGGGATCGCAAGAGGACAGTCTGATTTTATCTTTTAATCTCCCACTCCTATCTCCAAAAGTAATATAGGTGGGAAGAATCAACTGTGTGGAGACATCTCATGGATACAGAGAGCAGTCAGCAAGTTATCTAAGGCCTGAGGGTAGAAGACTATGAGTATCTTAGAAGTACTCCTAAGCACTAAGGGATGAGAAGCATCCCTTAAGAAGCAACAACAGTGATTCTTGCTGCCAGCTTCTGCACAGGAATATGTTTCTCCCATCCTGAACTGTGAAAATGTGGACAGTTGGGCTGGACTTTGCTGCAGGGTGGCAAAGGCAAGTAGTCCTTCCCAAAAGTAGAAAAAAGTATGCACTTATTTTCTGTACCAATGCCATAAGGCTGTGCTCAGGGCTGCTTCCACTGCTGACAGATGGAAACACGGTAGACAATTAAATGTTTGGCTAGCCAAGAGTTAGCCACAAATATTCCAGCTGTTTCAGCACAGCTGATACTCATGCTCTGGAGAAATTAAAAGGTTTTTTGTGTCTCTGCTCTAGATATTCATTTTCTTTTTAAATACCA
>VZZY01021511.1:6492-32212 GCA_013400335.1 Eurystomus gularis | reverse complement strand
AAAAAAAAATCTTGCACCAAGTCACATATAACATACAATATTTCAATTGTTTAGGACAGCACTCGATTAGTTTTGGGAAGCTCTTCTACCCAGACATTCTCTATACCACAAGCTTAATATCATTTTGAAAAATAAAATTAACTACAAAATTTAAAAAAAGTACACTTCTTCACTCTTTGGAGAACAAAAAGATGGAGATCAAAAAGTAAACAGAACCTAACATTTAATAAAACAAATACTAGTGACTGGATATCCTTGCCCTGACCAGCTAATTTTTTGCTTACCTTAAAGAAATTCATGATAGCAAAAACATGAAATACACAGGCAATTTTCCACTTTGAATACTGAGAGGATATAATTCTAATAAAAAAGAAACTACCATTCTTCCATCTACTTACCTCTTCTTCTCTATATTCTTATAGATTGCCAAAGTTAAATAATAGAAATATCTGATTTTTCATTTCATTTTTATGATCTAATATTCAGCTGCTTAGTGAACCTTCTCTAGCCTAAGTGTAAGTACCAGCAGAGAAGTGCACTGAATTTTAAATTGTATTTTATATAAAGTATTTGGTGCAGGGTATAAAAATCTGTTGTATTCCCCAGAATAATCTACCTGTTTATATGCAGCACGTGTACTCCATATTTGCTTTCAATTCTGTACTTTGTTGGATCACTTGCAGGGGTAATCAATTCCTCATTTTTGTACCTGACAATCAAGAAAAGAATAATTTGTTAATATCAGCTACTATTCACTGCATTAATTTAGTAGATTTTTACATCCAGGTATCATTTCCTATCATCTTAGCTCTTTCTATAAATATTCTCTACTTGCATAGAGTATTTTCCAGTATGTATGGATAGATACACATTGGGCCATGAAGGGAAAGTGGGACCATCGTTGCAGTAAGAAAACAGAAAGAGAAAATGTGCACCCAAACCAGAAAAGCAGGCAGTGACGTAGAGAGAATACAGCATGTGACTTGAACTTTCCAGACCGGTAGCCCTGACAGAAGATGGGAAGTAAACTTTGTCTTTGATGGCAGTAAAGCACTTCAGCGCACACAAGGGAAGCAGCAACAGGATTGTGCCTCAGGTTATATCTTCACAGTCCGGCATGGGGCTCTCACATACAGGGATGTTACATTCATGTCCACCTCAACAGAGGCTGACACAAAGTGAACACGGATAAGCTCATGACAGCAATGGTGCTGTGCAAGTTTACGCAGGGTTACCAAGTAGCCTGTGAGCTCTGTATATTTTGCCATTTGCTACTTCATCATCAGGGAAATTAATGGCCAAGAAGACCAGGATGCCTTCTGAAATACTCAAGTTTACTTCTCACACTGTACAGGGCCATTCAGCAAAGTGTCCTCCCACTCCTTCCACTGCAGTATTAACTGCTACAATCCGGCCCATCTATGAGGATTATAAAGGGGGTTTAACATAGCCATTATGTATGTGACACTTATAAGTTATGCCATAACTTCCAAATGAAAAAAGCTTAACAACATTTTTAGAGGGCTAGGAAAGGCTGGTGTCTGACCATTGTACAACTGGGGTAGGAAATCCTTGTACAGTGAAGCAAAGGCTCACGGACATCTTTTCCCAGACAGTGTGAGACCTCAGGCGAACTAGAATTTCAGGAGCTCGACTTATACTTTCCTCAAGAATGTGTCTTTCCAGAGCCATATTTTCTTCTACCTATTAAACACAGCAAAAGAAAAGAAGCATCTAGTACCGCACTCAAATGGGGTAGATGATCTAATCTTGAAACACAAAAGATGCTAAGTCACTACTGGTATTTGAAACACAAGCCTAAATTTCAGTATATATTATAATTCTACTTGGACAGTAACAAAAACATTCAGCACTGTACCATCCTTTGCACAGCAAGTCTATCCAGATGTTCTCTAGCATGGTGCCTGGCTGTGTGAATCTCTTTTTCCAAAGCAGACAACTCACTGGCAAACCGAATCCTTTTCTCTTCACTTGCATGAGACTTTTGTTCATGAGTTCTGTAGGACAAGAAAAAATATCAGGTAAGAGTAACCAAGAAGCTTTAAGATGGTAACTCATACGCATTAGGCAACAAAGAGCTCTGAAGCCATATCAGCAAGATGTAAAACTTAATTTAGGAATTAGAGTTTATCTGTCTATAGTAATGAGCACGTGAAATGAATATGAATTTTCCTTCATTTTCTTTCCTTCTGTACATGTGGTGCCAGAGCTTCAGGTCTTGAAAGCTGGTATGGTCATGTTGACATGGTACCCCACAGCACTAGTCCTTTAATAATAGAGATCAAGAAGCCATCTGGCTTTCTTCTGGCCCCTAGTTTTCCTTCCCGTATGAACAGGAAGGCAGAGGAGTGAATGCATGTCCTCTACCTGTTCATACCCTGATAAGATTTGGGCCTTGCTTATGGTGTGCCCTTGGCTCTAGCACCTGGGAAGCTCTGCTAGCTCCCTGGGCTGTATCAGCTGACCTCACCTGAAAGATACAGACCAAGGAGTTCACAGGGATTTGATGAACTGCTGCATGCAAAAAAAGCTGTCCATGGACAAAGGTGAGGGGGAGGTATTTTAGAAACTACCAGGAAAAGACATTTTAAGAAATCTGTGGATTTTTCCCTGAAAATCTAACTCCATAGATTTTTCAGAATTCCTAAAACAACTCCAACTTATAAATGTTTCTACGAGGAGCCAGCTCAAGCACCTGCATTCATGCTGATTCAGTAAGCAGCCTATGCCACTCTTTGCCTTGCCCACAGGACAAAAGGGAGCTGAATATGAGACATTTCTAACATGTCTGTCATTATAGAATATGGCAAGGCTCTTAAAGCATAACCCAACATGCCATGAAGCAACTGAGAAGATTTGCATGAAGTTGAGTGAACAGTAGATCAAGCCGTTACTTGTCTGGTATTTCAAAATATTTCTTTGCATCATTTCAATGTACTTTAAACATCAGCCTTGTTCTGTAATGTATTTTTTTATATTGATAAAATTTAAGACAGTTTTTAAAAAATGAGCGTATACAAATTAGTTTGGTTTTTTAGAAGACTGTTTCTAGGATATATATTTCAAAACAAAGTACCAGAACCATATGGCTGTTTATGATTTTTCGCAACACATTTTCTACAAACAAAACAGAATTTGTTCTTGTAGTATAAATTCTCTATGTATTTAGCATAGTCACTGTAGAGCATAACAGAGCAGAAATCGTCAAATTAACTCAGAGGAATATTGCCACCAGCATATTTACTATAGGTCTTCATATCAAGGCTGTAACTGAGATGTGATAGTAAGCCCTCTTGATATTATGCAAAGAACTCAAAATGTTAAAAATTCATCCGGATGAGAAATATAGGTATAGTAGAGTAGATCTGTTAAAAAAAATAATATGAGTTTGGGATCCCAGGAAGATTCTAATTTATTTTTATTTTAAAGTTGTTCTCAAGAGTCAGATTGGGGATTAGAGGAACAACTCTGGGTTGAAATACAAGATTGAAAGTGATACTTAGTCATTTAGTATGCCAGCCAAAATAGATTAGAGAAGATCAGTGACAGAGAAGCCTTCAGTCTTGTCAACTCTGAAAAGAGCCCTGGCAAAAGAGCACTGCTGAACAGGACCAGCACCAGTGCACAGGTCAGATGGGACCAACAGAGCTTTACCTTTTCCTAGATTCTTGCATTGCTTCATGGGCCAAGGTGCGTGCCCTCCTGGCACAGAGTCTACATGTTGTTTTTCCCAAGCCAGTTGATTCATAATAAGCAGCCTGTCTGGAAGCAGCCCTTCAAATATAAAAGACATTGTTATAATCCAGAAATTCTGGTAAAATATGAACTCACAAAAGTCAAAGAAATTACTTTAAATGAGCTGAATATCATGACTGAGCACTGTTCAGTGAATCACCTACTTTGCATTCCTCACTGACTGCACTAGGGTACTGATTCTCACTTGTCCTTCAAGGGCTTAATTCCCATCATCTGTCACTGGGAACCATTAAGCATTTTATTTCATTCAGTTCTATTAAATTTACTTACCTCTGTCTCCAATCATTCAGATGCTACAATAGCATGTCAGTGAACCACAAGGGTACCAGTCTGTCTGTTAGATAAATCACACAGAAACCCTGTAGCATTGTCTATTTCTACATATTCCTGCCTTTCTATACTTCATAAGACCTTCTGCATAAACTGTTTCATAAGGGAAGCTGGACAAGCTCCACAGCTAGCTAGGCTAGGTTATCTTAACTACTGAGGAGGGAGAACAGTGATTCTTAAGCAACCAAGATTCAAAGCTACAGGCTTTGTGATACAAAGAATGTGTATCTTGTGGCTAAAACTCTGAGATCTCACACAAGAGGAGTTAAACCTTTATTTAATTTTAAAAAAGGAACTAGGATGACAAAAACTGTAATTAAGAATAGCCAACTTCAGGAGAAAGACTATCCTCATGTCATATGGAAGAATGGATAAAAAACTGTTTCTGGGATTTACAATTAATTTCATGGCAATTTTTCTTAAGTCAGAGTTTCAATCAGAGCCTAAAAGGAAGAATTTCCAACTTGGAGGTAGGAAACAGGACAGATCCTGAGCTGAAAGGTCTCTGTAGTTGAGTTGCAACATAGCTAGGGAGTCTAGCTATGCTAGTAGGGAGCTAGAGACAAGGAGCATCCCAATGGAAGGAATTGGAAAATTACCATTCTGAATAAATCACAGTTTTTTGGGATGGAGGGGGAAGCTAAATATCTTGATTCTAAGAAATGATTACTCAAAATAGAAACCTCTCTATGCTCTGTATATGAAATACGTGTCACTTACTTTCTTGCTGCATATTCCTCGAGTACATATCTTGTCTGAATGTTGCGATAGGACTGATCAAAGTGCTTGTGCCTCCTCTGGTAAAATGGCACTGCTACTGAAGACATACTTCAGTTTGTTACAATTAGCAATTCCTGCAGAGAGTAAAATCATTTAGCCATATATTTAAGACACTCAGGTTAGATATTTTTTGAAATGTAGACATGTCTTTGTACATGTACAAATGTATAAAATTCTATCAATTTATGACAAATAGAGACATCAATTATGTACATGGGTACCTCAAGCTGTACCAGCCAGTGTGAGCTATGAAATCATACATCATAGAGCTAGAAGATAATTTGTCGGACCAGTTTTTCCTCTTTGCAGATGTCATTTAATATATCCACAGATATTTGCAGGGTTGGAAGTTTGGTAACTTTCTTGGTATTTTTAGGCATTTCAGCTCCCCACTCTTCAAACCTTTTACTTTGTCACTCATTGCAATTTATGCTCACTGTTTCTTGTCCAATTCACCATGACAACAAAAAATAGACTGTATTCATCCACTTTTGCAGTAGTCTGTTGAAGATTTTGTTCACATCTCGTTTCAGCTCTCCTTTAAACTAAACAAAGCTGTTTCATCCGATATTTTCACATGGGTGATTTTTTCTAGACCTGCAATCATTCTGGTTGCCCTCCTGTGGACTTTCTTCAAAGCACGGCATAGTTTGATCACTATTTGGATAGAAGGTTCTCAGAAATGTTCAGGGAGCTACCAGAAAAAGTGTGGGTGTAAAGAGCACATTTCCCACTGAGTCAGAGTTAAGTAAACTCCCAACCACAACACTGAAAAAATTCAGAGGTGCTCACATCCCTTTGTGCTCATTACAAATATGGTGACAGTTTCTTGCAAAGTGAGGAATGTTACCAGTCATGTCCTGAATAGGTGCAAGCTTGTGTAACTACAGTTTGCTGAATAAGTCCCATTTACAGTCTCTGTTGGATGTACGGCTCTTTACTCCTGGGCCACGTGACCTAAACAGTGGTAAGAGATTTCAGGGAGCAACTGAACAGCTAATACCTACCCCACAAGATGGCTGCACTTCAGTGCCAACAGAAGCAATTTCCCAAAATAAAGTCTGTAAAGCAGCTTCTGCCAAATCCTGAAGTTTTTAGTCAGGCAAATTCCTGGAATAACATCCAGTTTCCTTTAGAAATGTAAGGGGAGCACTTATACTGGCACTGCTGGAGTTGTTATACTCCCATACAGGGTGCAGCCTGCCAACTCTGCTCCAGAAGTTGGTAGACAGGCAGAGGCATGGCCTGAGACTCACCTCATGGCTACCCATGGGAAGTACAGCAACACTAGCTGATCCAGGGGCTTTATTAAGCAAGTGTCAGGGTCCTGGAAGCAGCAATGGACCTGACTGTCCCTGCCCAGCCTCCTCCAGGGTTCTCCCCACCCTTCCCACAACCCAGCATCCCATTTCAGGCCCCCAGGGCCATCAACCCTGCTCCAGCAATGCTGCAGCAGGGCCAGTCTCCAGCTGCTCACAGCCTGGCCCTGCCCATCAAGAAGAACCTGCCCATGATGGAAATTCTCAGATCCACACCAAAAGTCTGCATTTGTTAAAAAAAGTCTCATAAATAGGCAGCTTCATGATCTATATAAAATGAAAGCTCAAAGAGATCTGACCAGAAATCTTATAAACTCGTTTAGGTACAACATGAGCTCCTCTTAATTTCAAAGGCACTGGTACTTTCCAGTTTTAGGACACGTTCTGTTTCCTATAAAATATGTAGAGGTATGTGCTATGGGGACAAAAATGAGCAATATCCACATTAAAATTTAATAACTGTTTCGGGAAAAAAAGTGGTCTCTGGTAAAATGAGGTGTAGTTCAAAACTGAAGAAATCCAGTCCATACGTCATTGTCAACTTTCAAATATATTTTCGGTTTCATTACTCTTTTTACTGTGTGAAAAGTACATGCAATCAGTGTACTTTAATGAAATATTGCTGAAAACGGGTTTCTAAATGTTTATTACTTATTCTAAAGGCAATTATGTCTTCTGTCATAAAACAGAATTTTTAGTAATATCTCATGTTTTGAAAAATCATTTTTCAAACTCCCCACTTGACAATGGGAAGCAATGATAAAATTGTTGAAAAATCAGATATTATCAAGACTTTTGCATAAAGTTTAAGTGTGACTTGTCAACATTTTTATAATTGTATTACTAGCCAGATTGCAGAAGAAATAATTTTCTACATCTCATTATAGCAATTTATTCTTGAAAAATGAGAGCTAGATTTCTTATACAACACATCATATTTTTAGAAAGAAGAATGTAAGATGATTCGATGAAAGACTGCAATTCTTAGTTTAGCAAGTCATTTCATTTTACATGTTTATTTGGCAATTTTGCCTGAACTGTATAAAATTAAACCCAAATTATTTTAGAAAACTCATGTTTTATAGGCTAAGAAATCGAACCTTTAAACATGGTAAAATATCTGTAAATAGCATATTTCCAGCATATTATATTTACCATCAAAAGGAAATTATACTCATTAAGCAGTGTAAAAAACTCCAAATGTGTCTGATTGTTAGATTCAGGTATTCAAAAGTGGAGTCAGATGCTCCCAAGTCATGAAGCTCTCATATCAACTAGTTTTACTTTTCTAAGAAAAAGGTCTTCTCTGCAGGAGAAGACATTAGGTACATTTAATAGCAGATGCATCTTATTTTAAAAAGTCATGAGATCTAAAGAGATGAGTTTTTACAATTTACCACCTGATAGCTGCATCTTCTGCATAACCTATAGTTACCTTTTCAACCTTTTTTTATGAGATATGAAAACAAGTCACATGTTCAGGTATGAGAACTTTAGACAAAACAATAGACATTGCAAGACAAAAATAAAACATTTTTACAACATTACTATGGGACATTAAAGAAATATATTACCACATTTCTAGACAAATATGACAGTTAACATGACCCAAGTTAGTACAGCACGGTGCAGCTCCTTGCAGAAATGCTAGCTTAGTTAGGTGCCCTCATGCAATGCTGAGCTGACATAGACCTAGTAACTCATCATATGACACATTGTCTTAGTTGCAAGAACAGTTACATAGACCCCGACCAGCCTTGGACTGTCCTAGTTTTGGTATCCATATATGGCTTTATGCTATACCTAGAGACATCAAATTCTGGTTTTCTTCCTGCTGTCTGTGTGACTATTGTGTATATGACATTTTACTTCCCCCTTCGTTCATACCTTAACCAGACACTTAATGGTATAATGTTCCATCTTTTCTATTTTTAATTAGCCTTTTCATCTAAATGAAGGTGCAAAGGGCAAGCCCATAGATTAAGCTGACTCAGATGTTAAGCACTACTCATGTTTACATGTGGCCCTGTTAAATATTCTGTGAATTTATCAACATGTGATTTACATGTTGCTATGCATATAACTCCCACTGAGAGCTGACATATAAGGGTTGCAGAGTAATGCCCATGTGTCTGGATGGATCACAGTCTGGGTTATTTTCATTTTTGAGATAGGAGAAAACATCTTTATCATTTGCAGTTCAGCCTTTTCCACTAAATGTAAAACTTACATATTTTCTTCTCTTAATCAGCACCAAGGGTTTCTCAAAATTTGGGTTCAGATATTGTTCACATTTACCCAAACACCCTTAGAACAGAAGCAAGTATAGCCATCAACTCCCAGCCTCCATACAAGCAATTAACTGAGCTTGTTAGCCACCAGACTCATTTTGCCTTCTGTTAACACAGAGGGGAGCTGCCTGGCAACAACTCCAAATGTAATAATCTTCATCAGTTAATTACAATGACGCTTGCAGAGTATATATTTAATACTTAGTAGTGCTGCAAACACAAGTATCTGAAAAGCAAAAATCACAGCCCCACTGTAAAACCAGCTTCAGCAAAGTCTGCAGAGCATGTAGGGTATCTCGAATTCAGAAGAGAAGTTTGTATTGTCTTCCTAGGAATAATGCGTTGGCTGTTTTCCCAGTTTTCTACTGATACACATTCATATTACTATATAATTTAAATATCTCATATTTAGTCAACCTACCACTAATAGAGTCAGATAACATGATATACAGATGACAACTTAGCCCCACTGAAGTTGTCAATTTAGGTGATCCAACATTTTATTACTGGCAGCAGCTGTGGCCTAATTATACTGGCAAGTCAATTGATGGAACTGACTCAAAAGCAAGATGCAGTCAGTGGTCTGGCAGAAGCACTGGGAAAAAATTTTAAAACTGAGAATTCAAGAAAAAAACAAAAAAGCATGAATAGGCCAAAAGAAATATAAATTAATTTTCTGGATAATTGTAACAAATTCAAAAGCAAATCTCAAATTTTATTCAACAAGTTCACCAAAATTTACAGAAAACTTGCTGAAATATATGGCCTGTGTGTAACAAACCGCCCTTGAACTTCATCCATGCAGATCCTATTAACATATTTGGATTTCAAGAAAAAGACTTAGAATTACAAGACAAGATGATCCTAAAACCTTTAGTATCTCCTCCGACCTTTACTTTTTTGGTAGAACCCAATGCCATTGTACTCCTACTTTTTAAAAATTATTATTCCTATTTATCTCTATGATTGTAAATGCTGAGGATATCAGAAGGGCCTAAACTGCACTCATCTATGTGCTGTATAAACCACTCAAGAGACTATTAAACCCAAACAAAAATATTAAGTCAGCCAAAGTGTCTTTAAGGACTAATGATAAAAAACACAGGTGAATTAGACTGTTCAAATCAGCTTATACAAACGCACATTTCCACACACTCAGTAGTGTGTATGTAACAATTTATACTTGGTCATGAGTAAAATGCAGAGTTCCCAGGCCAGGATATGCATAGTTTCATGCCATAGTAATACTGATCAGAATAGAAAGCAATAATCTAGGACCACGTGACAAGGGGGCACATTCTTGAGCAGACAAGCCAGGGGTCCGATATAGACATTGTTAGTTTGATAAGTGAGTTAATTTAAGATTTAAAGGACAGGCAGTAAATTCTAGCATGATTCACACAGCCTCAGAGAGCAGGCACACAACCAAATAACTTGATAGATGGGATTGACAAATGCCATGGGAAGAAGAACACGTTTGTGCTCACTATAGATAGACAACTTGCGTTCTCAAGCTCAGGAGGCTCCTGTCATAAGCGATGCACTATACAGTATGTACTTTCCCTACTTGACCTGTCAGTGCTATACCATGCACTTTCTTTGCTTATCTCTGCCCTTGTCCAGAAGTGCCAAAAGCAATTTGTGGGTTCTTGCCTGCCCTCATGTAGCCTATCCTCATCATTCTGGCTGAAAGATCGGTACATCCTGCTCCTACATGCATATCTTCATTCTTGATCTTCCTCTGTATCTCATCTTTAACTATCTTGGGCCATTTGTATTGTCTTTAGGGTTTGTCCCATTTCTCCCATGACATAGGCATCGTTTCCTCTACCTGTCTGCAGTTCCGCTTGTTGCTCTCCACTTTGCACAAAGTTAAGTGTTTTTAGGAAGCCCCGTTTTGCCAACTTACACTTCCAAGGTACATTAAAGCCCATGATATTTAGCTGATAAAATATATTTACTTTCATGTCACCTATACACCACAATGAAAGGTAAAGAAAAAGGAAAAAAACCCACACCCACCACCTTCTAGTTATCAGGTGCTTCTAATGACCAGTTAAAAAAATTACCATAACACCTCAGAAAACATATGGTCCTTTCCAGATGGTTATATCAATCCTGTAGAAATTGCAATAGATAATAACATAAGAACATTTTCACCCCGTAAACTTACTTCGGTGGAAATCTTGTAAAACCAGCATGAATTATTATTCAGCTCATAGACACTGCAGTATAAAACAGAATGGGATGTAGGGAGTCTGGTAACATCTTCCCCATTTTGGTAATAAACTTTAAAATGCTAATATGTCTGTTCGGATTTTTTTATCTCTGTATGGGTATGTGTATTTAGATCTTACATGGAAAATTATGTTTTGTGTATGAAAAAGGATTAACTTTAAAAATACCACATAATCTGTCATTTTTAAGTGCTTCTCTTTCCCATTGAAGAGGTTTTTCCTTCTGCATAAGAATTCAGTTTTAACTTTCTTGACAACAGAATGTAACGTTTCTGAAATTAAAAAAAACCACGAAATTCTCATTTGCTTAAAAGCTCTGGAATTCCAGACATTATTCAGCAACCATTGAGATTCTCTGTCTCTTGTTTTCCGATGTCTTTATTTACATTGTAGGTAGCTGGTCTTATGTTTTACTGATCATACCTCCGTTGTATTATCCTAGTTTCATAAAGTAGTTTTAAACAGAAATCTTGTAGACAAGATAAATGAGCTTTTCTCATTAAACCTAAAAATCAAGTTCTCTCATCTGTTTCTAATCATCTGAGTATCTAGCAAAGCAACATTTTCAAGCAGTTGACAATACTGACTGTTACAGGTATGTCTATTCTTTATTAATAATTTCATGTATTTTGAATGAGTAGGCTTTTAACATTTCACTACATCAAATGGCTCTGCTTGAAGAGTCATATGGGTAGATTAAGCAATTTAATGCAGTTGTTTGGCTATAGCACATTTGTGGTCAGTCAGAAAGCACACCATGACCTTGTAATGGTCCTTGAATGGTTCGCTTTACCCTCTAGCCCCAATAGTTAGTGTGGAGGCAATTTGAAATATACCATGAGTGGTTCTGGTTATGGTCATGGCCACAACTCTTGATGGAGTTAACCACCAGTTTTGCTCTGTAGCAAGTATATAGAAGGCACAGCCATAGGTCCCCTCCAGCAAGAGCATTGCATGAGTTTAAAAAAAAGACATAATTTTGGCTTTTCTATTACCCTTACAATGGAAGGGAGTCAACGCCTCCAGTCTGACTTCTCTTGCCATATCCCTTTCATAAGCTAAGCAGTACATAGCCCAGAGGGCACTTATGTAGATGCTTTCTTATGAATTTTTGATCTTACATGACTGGGAATTAAATGACGCTGATTTTGTCCACACTGACTCAAAATGTTGCCATTCTAACATTCCAAATGCACAAAGAGTTGCAACACGTTCTGAAAAAGTTTTAAGATTTCTCTTCACTTGGCAAGCATATTACATCCCTTCAGCTAGACAGTAAGGAATGTGAGACATTGAGATGGTTAAAGTCACTTCCCACCATTTCAACCATCATTATTCTTCATTACAATACTTTCATTGGCTCACAGTCATTATCAACACACAGGCATCGTTTCAAGACATGAACATGGTTTCCCAAGACTCTATCAGTGGTATTTAGCTGGAATTTTCATGTGACACAGAACACATTACGTAGTCTAGAGCGATACAGACACTAGAAATGCATCTTCTGAAGCCATATACTTGAACATATGGTAGACAAAAAAGAAAAGTAGAATTTTTTTGTGCTAGCCACCTATTCTTCAACATGACAAATAGTTTTGCCAGCTAATATAGGATTTTATGCTTATTTATGTACATACTTCAGATAAATCATGTTTTGTTTCTGTATCCAGTATAAGCACAGAAGAAAGTGGTACTGCCAATATATGAGCAATTGGATAATGACATACCAATAGATCTACAGATTGGTATAATGTAGTCCTTTATATGCAGAAAGAAACAGATGGAATGTAATACACAATAAAATCAAGCTGACTATGCACAAAATAAAACCATTCTACTTTATTTTTTATCTTTTCATAAATCAATCTGTGTCCTGCTTATTGCATGTTTTCCCTGACAAAGATAATTTATTTTCTCCAGAAATCACCAATACCCTACCACAATCACTCTTATTTGTTCTGAACAAGTAAAAACCTAGATGAAAAATGGACTTACCAAGGGATATAGAAAAATTGCAAAGCAGAGAAGAAGACGAGCCTTTCCCAGCTTAGGAAACTCTGGCTGAGGAAAACAAAAATAATTCCCCTCTCTAAAGGCTACTGCCCCTTCACTCCCATTTAAGGGCAGATGCAGTGCTATATTTAGAACTAACCAAGTGATTCTCCCAAAACTGAGGTCAGTCTAATAGGCAATAAGGGTGTGATATAAGGCAGAAGAAAAGCCCTATCCCACATGTAGTTTCATAGTGTATTTTAATAAAAGGTAGACCTCATTCCTAAAAAGAAAAAAAGCAGTTATGTTAAAAGTGGGGTTTCTTTCAGCAGCAACACCAAGCACATGGGAAACAGATTAATGTCAGAAAATAGCTTAAACTTTTTATTTAGAAATGATTGAAGTTTTAAAGTCATTACTAACTTAGAAAACCAATGAGGAGACAAACTCCAGAATCTTATTAGTAGAGACATGATATCCCCTTGGTGCCTCAGGCTGAAAAGTGAGCCTCCCCATTGCTTCCTTAAGAGCTCCCTGGATTTGAGAACACGGCTGCAATATGTGAAGGCATAGCAACTGAATAAAAAGCCTATTAATATGGATTTAAAGAAGTCCAATTGCTACACACTATTTCTATCTCCATAATGTTACCACTCAACCTGAGAGAGACTTTTCTGTGTCTTGGAGGTAAAGTAAGAGGAATTAATACACACAGAGCTATATACAGGCAGAGGAAAAAACACAGCCACAGCACTCAATTCTGTGAGACCTTGATGGTCCCTGATTACTATGAAGTAAAATGAAGGTTTGGAACCTGTAGGGCTCCTAAATTTCTATTCAGAAGTTCCAAGGCACCGCTGTGGTGGCTCTGACATGTCCAGATGCAATGGGGTAGAAGCACTTGCCCTGCAGAGCTGTTGAATGTGTGCTCAGTAATTCTGCCTCACTCTGGTGGTATGCAATTTTCTTACACAGGAATGGGTTCAAGACTAAAGTCACTAAATGACAATTAAGATCTTCCAGTGCTTAATATAAGAAACTTTGCCACATGAACTATGCTCTGTTTAGTGATGCCTTCTTCATATGGGAAGCAGAGCAAGACATGGAAAAGCCTTTAATGTACAGATTCTTATTGCATCCACAATATTCATCCAAGTTTCCTAAATAGCTCTGGTAAAGATCTTTCACACTTTCTTATTGTCTAGAACTATAATTTGCTTGACACAAACTTCTCCCTTCCTCCCATTGATCTTGAATTATAACTCACTCCGACAGAATTAGATCTACAGAGACACAGTGGAAGGAGTCCATATGCACTGAGCATAGATGTTGCTTCAGAAGTGGCTGTCAAAGTAATTAGCATGTAATAATCCAGAGCAAACCCACTTTACTTACACAGCTCCTACTCTTCTCCCCTGTTGCATTTTCCTGTGGGAGGTAAGAGGTCAGTTTTCAGGAAAACTTTAAAGTTCTCATTACACTCTTTGCTTTTAATTTCTTGTTCTATATTTATTATTTTTAAATTAATGGAGGAATGTACAGCCTGCTCTGTCTGCCTTTACACTTGAGCACTCTTCTATTTTAAGCTCTTTCTTCAGGGTGTGGTTGGATGTCAAAAATGTGGAAGTGCATCCTGAGGGCTGTGGGGAATATGCCATAGGCAAGAATAAGCCGCACAGTGGGGCCAGTCCCAGGTAGTCTCCAGGTAAGTCTGTAAATAAATTCTCCTTTTCATAGATATTTACAAAATAGGATAGGAGGGAAAACTGTAATATTATGTTATTCAGTGGTGTTGAAATTTAGGCAGCAGAGCACCAAAACTTATCCAGCATTTTAATTGTAAAACAATTTACATTCTTAAACTTCCTCCCTGATACTGAAGGCCTCTTCCCCTGATGCTTCCACTTCCCAAACAGAAGTCCTTCCTTAAGAGGTGTTTTTTAAAGCAGAGGTTTAACAGAGTATCAAAAGGATTATTCACTTAAAACCAAGCATGTGCTAAAATCCTTTTGTGAATGTGGTATTTTAGAATTACATCTTTATCTTATACCAGTCCCTTGGTGTGGGTTAATCAAAACAGGCTTAAGTAATGGCTCAACTACCCCAGCAAAGGGAAAGATGAAGACCTGAAGTGGAGGTCAGAAAAAAACCAGGCATTAGCTTTTTAGCTACTGGAGAAAACATCAAAACAGTAAGGAAATAATGAAATGTAATGGTGTCAGAAGAAGTATGTTTTTAGCCTATAAGAGTGCCTTAATAGTGGCCTCGTACTTTTAGCTTTTTTTCAGTTCCAAGTAAACCTAATGTATCTTTGTATGGCAGCTTCTGAAGTCTGGCTTTGTTAATGGTAGCTCTTGATTTCTTCAAGTGCTTGTATGGTTTCATATAAAATTAAAAGACTGGTAACTAGCAGTGAAGTCCCTCACCTTTGCAGCAGTCCTAATTATTCACAAAGCCCTCTTGTAAGGTTTCCAAAGCCATGCTAGAACAATGAACACTGTGCACTAGCAATCATAGAGCAGTCTCTTGGATTTCCTTCACAGCTGCCCAGGTCCCAACACCTGCCTTGGTTACAAATGAAAGATAAAACAATGCATGCAAATTCAACCATATGAGAAATAAATCATGCTCTTTCCTGCCTTTTGTCAGAAGTTCAGGGGTCCATATATTTACCAAATAGGATGTATACTATTGAAAAGCAAATACCACCACCTGAAAGACTTAAATTTTGAGGCAGTGCACGTGCTTATGAAGATTAGCTAACACAAGAGCAGTAACAGACACACTCAATTACCGACAGTACTGTAAATGCGTCATGCAGCTAAACACAAATCCCCAAGGAAAAAACACACTTGACTGCCTCTTTCAGGTGGGGAGAGAATAACCTCATCCTCAGTCCTAAGAAGCTTAAACATTTCTCTCCCTACCTCCTACTTTCTGTTTATTTTCATTTTTCGTGATGCATTTTCTCTTCCTCTATTAAAACCTTTTTATTATATTTTTTGGCACCCAACTTGCAAGTGTTTTAAGGCTGGATACGTGCAGCTGCAAACTGCTAAAAGCTAAAACTACCCATCCCAGAAATAAGGATGGACTGCATGGAGATGACACCACAGAATAGTCAAGACATTTAGAGGAGGAGAATGAGGAGACACTTGCAACCAAGGGAAGTCTGTGCAGCTCCCAGGAGAGAGGTCAATGGCAGCTGCAAAAAAAACAGCTTGCTAGAAACTCTTTTACAGGGATTTTCAACTGGCAATTCAACAGAGCTAGGCTGAACCGCACCCAGAACACCAGGCACTTCTTTTGTATGAGGCTTTGAACAAATACTAAAACACCTCAATATAGAAAATATTTGGATTTTTTTTCCCTGCAAAATAAGATAAAGTAAATCTCTTAGTAAGTATCCTTGTGTATACCTAAGAAGACAAACACATCACTGAGTTACAGTGAGCCAATCGTTTATAAGACATTTAACAGTACCGCATCATCCTGCTGTCCAAGGACTCACTGTGGAGCACAGCAGAGTCAGTGGTGAAGTTTTGCTGCCTCAGGAAAGCTCTGATTCATAGCCTTCTTGATTTAATAACTCTTTTAAAAGTTGACAGAGTTAGCTCAGCCATAAATAGAAAATACACAGGGTTGCCTGGTGCAGCAGAATGTTTCAACTATTTATCTTGTGAGTTACCACAAGTGGCAGTAAGAGTATATTTTCCACTGGTTTGGACAGCATAAAATACTCCAGAGCTGGTAACAGGCTGAGAGTGATACTTTAATTAAAACTGAGGTTTCAGCCAGTTGGAATGCTTAGGTAAACATTTTTGGCTGAATTTTGGGGTGAGCCAGACAAACTACAGTCTCTCACCAGTAAGGTTACCCCTCCAATTTCAAATGATTTTGTTTGTTTAATGACATCTTTTGGAAGTGTTTCTGATAAACCATAATGAAAACAACAGCACTTGACTACAGTTTACTAACTGTAGTTAGACAGACCATACCATAGGAAACTCCACTAGCAGTACACCAGCTCACTGGCATATCTTCATTTACCATTACAATGTGATCTATTTTGCAACCAAGTGCAAAGATAAGGACCATAATGATTTTCATCTTACCCTGGTATATTTATACAAGTGTCACACAATACACTTCACAGATTCTGCTGTAGAAGCAGTTATCCCTGTCAACTAATCCCAATATCAGCAATAACAGACTAAATGTAGACAACCATAGGTCACAAGAAGGCAGAGATAGGAACTAGTTACACTGCAGCCATGTGGTCCAGATGCTTCACCACCCTGGGAAATGCAGGAAAGGCAGCTACAGTTCGCAATTCACCACTCAGAAGCACCATGCAGTCTATTTTAGTGCCTTCAGGCTTTACTAGCTGCCAGCTGTAGTGATTACTGCTCTTAACAGCACTTACATACAGGACTCACACTAGACAAACACAGACAGCCCAATCAAAGAATCATAGAATGGTTGAGGTTGCAAAGGACCTCTTCAGGTCATCTTGGCCAGCCCACCTGCTCAAGAAGGGCCACCTAGAGCTGGTTGCCCAGGGCCATGTCCAGATGGCTTTTGAATATCTCCAAGAACAGAGACTACAAACCCCCTGGGAAACTAGTGCCAGTGCTCAGCCACCATGACAGTAAAAAAAAGGGGTTCCTGATGTTCAGAACCTCCTGTGTTTCAGTTTGTGCCCATTGCCTCTGGTCCTGTCCCCTCCTCCACTTGCACTGTCAGAGACTGAAGGTCACTAGTGCGGGCCCACGTGACTCTCCAGATTCACAAGCACTACTCTCTGGTCTAGGTCAGTGCTCGCTGCAAACAGATGGATGCACTTACACACTCATCTCACAGGCACTTCACATCTGCTGGTCCCCCTCAATCCCTACCTGTAGGGACACCTACACTTCCAGTCTGATTCCAATATGCATGTCTGACTGAGACCTGTACCTGACCACTGCAGTCTGTCCTGTCATTAAAAGCTTTCTTGACTGTACCATCTCCCTCTTCCTCCCATGTGTGTGAGTGCTGTGTGAACTGAGTGCCAGTTACTGGGGCCACTGACATGACTGGACTTGGTGCCAGTAAGTGCAATGCCATAGTGCATAAAACAAACCAACATTTAATTACAGAAAACAGATTGAAGAGTCCTACCTGATTATTCCATCCCACTCTCTAACTGCTTTGTCTCTCCATGGTCCATATTCTGATGCTTCATATCAAGCTGCATTTGGAGGTCACCAGATCTTACCGTGGCTGCTACTGCTCCTCAGTTATTGTACAGTTGCAAGTGTTCCTGATGAGGAGGTATCACTGAATTTTGTCCATGCCATTTAACTGATTATTCATTCTTCTCACTCTTTGGCATTCAATTGTCACTAAATCAGTCACCCACTAGCATCCTTGGTCCTCAAGTTAAAGACTCATGTGATTTCAAAGTGCTTTTATCCAAATAAAGACTGTAGGATTCCCCGCAAAAACACTTTTCAAACTCAAATGCAGTTTAGACAAATTATTCATATTCTGTTCTTTCATTTTTCTTCATAAGTCACTGTTGTGCTGGTTCAGCCATCATCATTTTATGCTGCCATCAGCTGCCTCATCACACAGGCCAACACAAACTCAGCAACATCCCCTCGAAAGTCTTCTTTCAAACAATCCTGCCATAGGTTCCTGTGGGCCCAGCTCCTCCAGTGCCCACTGTGGTGCCAGCATCGCCTGTTGGACACAACAGACAGAGATGGCTCCCTCACTAGGCCCTCACATTGAAGGGCATCACCAAGAGAGCTCAACAAAATGCAGCCAGCCCCAACAGAAACCACACACAAACCAATCAGGTCCTGGTTGATATAGCTCTGGCCTTGCCCACCATCCCAACTGCAACCACCTGGGAGAAGGTGGAGCCACAGGTGGGCCAGGTTCTCCCTCCGGAACATGAAGTCAGTAGGGAAAACAAAACATTCTGCTAGGTTGTGCCTCATCCACAGGTCAACTCCAACTCAGGGCCCAGCACTTCAGCCACCTATCTTGTGTCTTGTCTCACATGCTGGTCTTGCTAATTATTCCTCTGCAACTGTATATTTATCACAGAGTTGCATTTACATTGTTGACTGAAAACTTTCACAGATGTAAGTATATACATTTTGGTTCCTACCTTATTGATATCTGAATCAAACAATTTTACCCATAATTCTTAATTTTAATCAGAGGAAATTATGGGTTCCAGATACACAGGTAGCTTGGGACAGCAGTAACCTTTTTTTCTCCATAGAGCCTGTTTCTTTTATTCTGAATTTTTATTGCAGGAAGGCAGCATTAGGTTCTGCTCTGGATTCTACTGTAATATATCCTAAATAATAGGTAGGCAGACTGAGAGAGCTGCAAGACCAAAAAAGGCTTTCTTCCAGCTTAATAAATGTCTTGAGACCCAGGTCACATCAGAGCGGCACAGAATGTAAAGCTTTGAATGCTTAGGACAGCTGTCCTCTCTCTCTGCCTCAGTGGCCTGTTTAGTTACACTTGTACCCAATCCCACTCACTGGCAGCGTTCCCTGAGTGACACAAATACTACAGCAGTGAAGGAGAGAAAAAAATCATGAGCTGAGTGCGATCGTCAAGATGTCTAGGCATTTACAACATGACAACAACAACAGCAGCATCACAACAACCATTGGTATTGCTTAGGACACCTCAGGGAGTGACAGATCATTGCTGCCTCCCTGACCAAGGGACTGAAACCAGCTGCTCAGAGTTTCCAATGCATAGGAACTCTTGACTGGAAACATAAAGTTTGAGGCCAGAAGAATCATCATGATCACCTTATTTATACCTTGCAGTCTATTCAGTTATGTTTGTTACTTCCGTGCAGTGACACCATGTAACTGATAAAATGTGTGATCAAAACACCACGTGGCTGAAGCACTTGTTCTATAAAAAGAAATCTGTCTTAATTTGGACATATCCAAAGATTAATTCTTCCCTATTACTTGTACTTTCCCCTAACTCTTAATCATATTTAGTGTAAAAAAAAATGTGCCTTTTTTTCTCCAGTTGAAATTTGCCTAGCTTTACCTTTCATCCTGTCTGGCTGGAGTTCTTGCTGGCTTCTCAGATCTAAAAAAAACCAACATCATTTTTGATTCTTCTGAAGGTGGTCACACACTAACCCTCACACTTCACCTTCCCACTACTCTTGCCAGACAGAATATGTATTTCTGACCATATGATGCTGGTGCAGTCTGCTAGCACAAAGCCATCAGGACTTTTGTGAACAAGGTAGAAAGGACCAAAGAATTTAAACAAGTATAGTTCTGGGATGTTTATAATTGTCATTTTGTAAATATGGGAGAAAATAGAGTGATTGCTTAGAAAATACTAGAGGTATGCAATGAAGTAACAAGGAAGTTGGCATTATGTGTTGACCTTTGGATAATCAAGGATGAGGGACAGACACAGGTCCTGATAAATGTTAAGCAATGAAAGAAATAGTTTGCAGTGGTACATTACAGAAAGTGAATCTTCTAGAAAGAGGAACCTTGTAGAAAGAGGAACCTTCTCAAAAGGACACTTTAGGATTATGATCTTCCCAGAAGCTTTCTGGGAAATACTGAGCATCCTGCATTGCATTCCTATACTGCAATA
Source organism: Eurystomus gularis (assembly GCA_013400335.1). Classification (NCBI taxonomy): domain Eukaryota; kingdom Metazoa; phylum Chordata; class Aves; order Coraciiformes; family Coraciidae; genus Eurystomus; species Eurystomus gularis. The sequence goes on along the minus strand of VZZY01021511.1, from coordinate 11,833 downwards.
TAAAAGCTTCAACTTTAACTACATCTATGTGCATATAAAAAGACAAATGTACTTTGCAGATGCTTTTCCCTGCTTAATCCTGGGTAGAATTAGTATAAAGGTGTAAAAAGTGTAATGCTGATTGTGATAGCTGCTGGCTAGGAGGCTGCCTGACTGCTTGGAAGGTCATGTCTTCACAGGAGTCATGAAAGGCGCCAGCACACAGAGGCATACGGAAGGGAAAGTAAGAGCTCTGTTTTGGTCTTGGCAGTTTAGATGGGCAACAAAAAGTGGTGGCTGGATTTCTGTGGATCTTTGATGAATCACACACTTGAAACTCATGCATGATACCTCTGGAACAGAAATACTGCCTCCCTTTCCAGTTTTTAAAAAAATATGCACTGAAAAGAGAATAGATCACTACACATGTATCTCCCTACTAGCAGAATGGACATGTGTGCAGTGTCACTCCCTTTCCAATGGAATTATGCCAGCAATTTCCTAGTGTGTCACATGCCCTGGGAAACAAACGTGTTTCATGAGAATCCCATGGAAACAGTCTATTAAAGCTCCAGTCTTGAGTAATACAGAGCAGCTCTCTCAATAGTTGGACTTCTGATTTGCAGTGTGCCTTGTTCATTATTCCTTTTTGCTATTCCCCCTGCCCCCACACCCCATCTCACTTTAATAATTCTCAAGGAGAAAGAAAAGGGAGATGTCCAGATGCCTCATTACTAGTGGCAGCTGAGAGGATGAGAGAAGGACCAAGAAGACAATGCCACAATCTCTCGCCACTCACAGAGACAGAGAACAGGGTTGCGAATAACTTTCAGCATAACTAATCGTGTCATTCATCAGCCTTCTGATCGGGCTCTCTAAAGGCAGTCGCACTTCCTGCTGATGGACCTCACAGGCACCTGGAACATGGTGGCCTAACTCTGGTCCTGAAAGCAGCCCTCCACATCCAGCCCTTCTGAACTCACAGCTGCAAAGATACTATATTCGTCTTATAGATCCCTTGACCTGAAATTGGGTAATAGGATGGAAACTACCCTGGGAAGCAACAAAGCAGCACAACACATACATTTGCTTTGCTTTTTAAATCCTTCCTAGGGACCTGCTATTTGCCATAGACAGGGAGAAGATACTTAAATGTAGCTCTAGGCCTGGTCTAATAAAGTTGTTCTTATATTAAGACTTATAAAATATGCACCAGGAATCTTAAAGAGGAGAAGGTTAAATAATTTATTTGCCTTCCAAAAGCTAAGGAGCATTTGCTTGGTGAATGTAATCTGTTGAAAGAAAAGACTAGGGAACAGCAACCAAGTAAGGAGGAAAGATAAATCAGACTGCGTATAAAAGAGATCAGAAGAGGAGCCAAGTACAATGACACCTTTCTGAGCAGATACTTTGCAATTAAAGATCAACACCAAAGATCAACAAGTCCCTCCAGGAAATAATTTAAATCACATAATCACAGAATGGTAGGGTTTGGAAGTGACCTTTGGAGATCATCTAGTCCAATTCCCCTGCCAAAGCAGGTTCACCTCAAACAGGTTGCACAGGAATATGTCCAGGCGGGTTTTGAAAGTCTCCAGAGAAAGAGGACTCTATAACCTCTCTGGTCAACCTGTTCCAGTGCTTTGTCACCCTCACAGTTTCCTGTGAAATAGGTTTTTCCTTATTTTTAAGTGGAATTTCCTGTGCTCGAGTTTGTGTCCATTGCCCCTTGCCCTGTTGCTGGGCAGCATTGAAAAAAGTCTGACTGCATCCTCTTGACTCTTCAGATATTTATAAAAATTAGTAAGATCGCCTCTCAGCCTTCTCTTCTCCAGACTAAACAGACCAAGGTCTCTCAGCCTTTCCTTGTAAGAGAGATGTTCTAGTCCCCTCATCATCTTTGTAGCCCTCCACTGGACTCTCTCAAGTAGTTCCATGTCTTTCCTGAACTGGGTAGCCCAGAACTGGACACAGTACTCCAGATGTGGCCTCACTGGGGCAGATTAGAGGGGTAGAAGAATCTCCCTTGACATTCTGACCACACTCTTCTTAATGCATCCCAGGATACTATTTGGCCTTCTTGGCCACAAGGGTACACTGCTGCCTCATGGTTAACTTTTTGTCCACCAGGACTCCCAGGTCCTTCTCTGCAGAGTTGTTTTCCAGCAGGTCAACCCCTAACCTGTACTGGTGCATGGGGTTATTCCTCCCCAGGTGCAAGACTCTGCACTTGCCCTTGTTAAACTTCACGAAGTTCCCCTCTACCCAGCTCTCCAGCCTGTCCAGGTCTCACTGAATGGCAGCACAGCCTTCTAGCCTATCAGCCACTCTTCCTAGTTTTGTACCATCAGCAAACTTGCTAAGGGTACACTCCATCCCTTCATCCAGGTCATTAATGAAGATGTTGAAAAAGACTGGACCCAGCACTGACCCCTGGGGAACACCACTAGCTACAGGCCTCCAACTGGACCCTGTGCCATTGATCGCAACCCTCTGAGCTCTGTTGTTTAGCCAGTTCTCAGTACATCTCCCAGTCCATCTAACCCACACTTCATGAGCTTCCCTGTGAGGATGTTGTGTGAGACAGTTTCAAAAGCCTTGCTGAAGTTGTGGTATAAGCTGGCAGGCACATACCAGCCCAGTGTGAGGCTGCTCCCACCAGCCTTGTAGCTGTTACTATTACAGGCTCACCAAGCCTGAGCCCAAGGCCAAAAGACCTTCCTCAGCATGAAGCATTAGACCATTTTCTGAAGGTATTTTCAGAGACAGTCTGTCCTCTGAGCCATGAGAGGAGGCAGCCATAGACCTCAGCTATGCTGCTCAAGACCTAGCACTCTGCCCTGCATCTGCCCATCCCCTCCCCTCATCCCCATGCTGTTGGGAGCACCTCTGCTCCTCCGCTGTAGCTCCTTCTCTTCGGTGTTAACTTCTGTGTGGAATAAGAAAGGTATTTAATCTTACCTCTCCAAATGACTGTTTTTGACACTGTGCCCAGTCTCTCTAAGATTTGAATGGTAAAATATTAAATGGAAAGAGCTTAACTAGGTGAACATACAGGAGCCCAAGCCCAGGACTTGACCCTTAATACAAGCAAGTGAAGGACTTCCATTTACCACAAGTATCAGCACTGCTTCAGTTCAAGAACATTTTCTGAAACTCAGAAATCATAGCGAAAAAGGCATTTTCTGTCTAGTCTAGAGCAGAATATAGCTGTGATACAAAGGTTCTCTCACAAATAAGATCTATTTCCTAGAAAACTTATCAGCATTCACCGCTGTCAGCCCTTCATGCCTTGCCTGGGGAACTGAACTAGGACAAATGTTGGTCAGTGGAATGGGTCTTAAGTGACCATTTCAGCCGCTGTAACTCCAGCACTGTGCTTCAGATCATTTATTCTGAAAGTTGGGTTTTTTTTCAGAATCATTTATTTTGGAAACTATTTTAGCTTCTACAGAGTGAGAAACACAGTGGGGGGTGGGGGGGAATAGAGCTTCTCCACACCAGGAGGGAATTCAGAGCTTCTCCAAGATTTGCATGGCTAAAATTCTTGCCCACTCTCCACATGACTCCTGAGACAGTGTAAAACCAACCTAGGCTATCAAAAGAGAGAGCTGTAAGAGTGATGCAAAAGGGACATTGGTTATAGAAGCCAAAGAGCAAAATAAGAGAGGCTGAAAACCAATAGAAAATCATACAAATTGGTAAGGTGTCAATAAGAAAAAAGGAAAAATCATTTGTCAATCACTCTTTCACACAAAAACACACACTGACACATTCCTCCTTTAAAACTCTCCTTCCTTTATAAATAATAAACTGAAGGGTCAGCTTTTCAAGGCATGGAAAACCAGAAGGCCAGAAGATACTACTACATCAATTGTCTTTTGTTTTCCCCACTAAATTAAGAAAAAAAAAAAAAAAAGAATTAAGAAGGTAAAAAAGAATGAAGGCAAAGAGGAGTGCAACATCATGGTTCTACAGTCAAAGTTTAAAAAGTCTTATTTCCCAACAAAGATCTTTTTATTTTAGCCAGACTCTCAGTTTTCTTCCAATATCCCTACCTTGGGAGTTTCATGCAGAGTTTTTAAACAACCTCACTATGAAGCGTAATTAAAATAATCAGCCTATCCTTTATGAAATAACCCTGTTATACAAATTCAGGAATACTCAGTCTCCATCTCTTATGATCCTCCCTGAAGATACAGAGGGTACAGAAACTCTTCAGAAAGTGCTTTCATCAGGGTTCATTTTACATTGAAAGACTGTGAGCTATGTATGGTTACAGATGCTCTGTTGAAAGTAGTCAGTTCTGTAAAACACATTTGCCAGAGAAAACAGCTTTATCCTTAACAGATAGTTCAGCTATTTCCTTCTCTCTTTTACTTTGTATTTTTAAAAAGCAAATTTTTAGACAGCTAGGGCTGTATGTTCCGTCTAGTTATCCATCTTACTCCCTTGGGTTACACTGAATGACTTAAGTGCAATTGAAATCCAAATTTGGCTCGCTATGTTCGACAGATGGACTAGAAAAAATGCCATTTGTAAAAGTAACTTCGAAATTGCCATGAAACCTTTTTCCATTTCTCAGGCAACTTTCTTTTCTCTTCCTAATACGTATGTATAACAAACAGTTCATGTCTGAACATGGTTACCATTTTAGCAATCTGGCAAATAAGCTGCTTTGTCAAGGCAAAATACAGATTTTATATGTTTGGCTCTGATAGACCGTTTAGTGCTGCTGGAATCCTTCCTATTTTAAAGATTACCTAATAAGCCTCTTAATTTATGGATATCTTCACAAAGTTATACTGGTATCCTTGAATCATTTACCAATGTCTGCAGCATACAGACTGCAGCATAAAGGACTGGTGAAATAATGCAGCCAGTCTTTTAAACCATCTACGAGATGCAGGGGTACAGAAGGAATGGATTTCTCTTTTCTTCTTTTTTTCTTTTATCTTTTCTCCCTTCCCTTCCCTTCCCTTCTCTTCCCCTCCTAATGTGATTATTAAGCTCTGTAGGGAATCTTCGTATTAGCTCCTTTTACTGCTTTTTCTCAAAGCAACGCAAAGTTGCTCTTGGTGCTGCTCAGTTCAAGCTCCTACCCACTAGATGGAGCCCCAAGGCAAGAAGTTCTCAGCTCACTGCCAGTTTCACCCCGAGAAGCTGCATTTCCAAAGAAATCTAGTAAGGGCAAAAAGTGGTCTGAAATATCAGAACCACAAACGAGGTTAAGAGCTCGAGCTGAATTTGGATCTTAGTTCATAAGAGGACTTGAATTGTACCAGCACCTACACCAGAAAGAAAGCATAGACTCTCTACCCCTCAAATGCCTAGCTACCTAATCCTTAAAACAAAATATCCT
>VZZY01021509.1:42468-70344 GCA_013400335.1 Eurystomus gularis | reverse complement strand
CTAGGCTTCCTAGACACTGAGAAAGAGACTACTGGCTCTTTCTCAAGACATTACAATTCTATATTCTCTTGTAAGATAATACAGCCCCTGCTTTTCTGGGCAAGACAAATACTGATTATTTGTCATTCATTCATTCCAGTAAATTCCATCCTATTTATGTCCATTGCCCAGTATGAATTTGAACATCTGGAGAGATGCTCACAGAGCTGGCCAACAGCAAGCAGGCAGTTGTTGTAGAGACAATAAAAGAAAGCTTTCTTGTAAAGGCGAGGTAATGGTCCAAGAACTCTATGTGGATTGAAGTTTCTAAGTGCGTATTCAACAAATATGCATACACTATTGGTATTAGTAGTGTGCAGTACTATGATAATATATAATACTGCACTCCCATAAAGGATCTTGGAATCTAACATCCTTTTCCTGGATTTTATGTCTACATTAGCTGTTTTACGTTACAGCATCCGTATTCTTAGTGCTGTACGATATTTTCTTTGACAAGCTTTTCTGCCTGTGGTCTGCTTCTCATGGTATCTCCAGGTAGAATCATTGAGATAGGTTCAGGCTGCGTGGAAGATTACTGCCAGGGATTCAGTCTTGATTTCTGAAAGCCTATTCTAAGTTCAAACCCATTTTTTTCTCAAATCACTTGTTATTGTTATAACTTCATATACGATTTCAACAGTTCCACACCACTTCTCTTAAATATGTACAAACATGCCTCACTCACTTTCAGGTCCTTAGTAGATAACTGAGAACTCAGCCTTTGATCCTTATAGCCGTCTGTCATTTTGGGTCTTGAATATGTTGTTGAACTGGCAGAGCATAGCACCAGTAATTCACCAATAATGTGCATCTGGGAGTGTAGACCAAATATGATTGATACTGCTCTCCATGAGGGAAAAATGGCAAGTTATGAACTGTATGAAGGTGGCTTGAACATGCATCAGGTGCCCATTGCCAGCTAGGAGATACAAAACTTAATTTTTTGTCAGGTTCATGTTTCCTGTGCTCACAATCTGAACATGAAGTATCAATCGCCATCAAGGTCCTTAATAGCTGCCTATGCCTTCTGTAACACTGACATATTAAATCCCTTCAGAAGCATAACTAGCTCAGTCACAGCAGTGTTTTTATGAATATGAAAGAAAAGGGGACTATTTGCACTCAACAGGAAAGCTAACTTTGGAACCAGAAAATGGGACTCGCATGTTGCAAATGAAGCAAATAAATTATGAAATTGCCTGACTTCTTAAAAAAAATTATTGCATCATCAAATTCTGTTCCCATATTTTTTCTTTCCTCTCCTTTAGCAATGGTTGTTCTCAGCAATTTGGAACCAAATACGACATATGAAATCAAAGTAGCTGCTGTAAATGGAAAAGGGCAAGGAGAGTATAGCAAAATTGAGATCTTTCAGACCTTACCTGTCCGTGAGTAATACTTGTGCTCTTAAATGAAAATGTAGATGGTTATTAGAACATGTTATCTCCTGATCGATTAATAATTTGAAGTATAATTCACTGTGGATAATGTTTTATATTTATACACTACTTCTCAGTGTGCATCAGTCTTTACATTGTTTCTCAGAAATCATGTTTTGTTCCTCTTATTCCCTCCCACCAAGTAGTAAGAATAAACTTAAATTGAATAATTTCTACTATCTATATTTTTGAGGCTTAGACAAATGGGTTTTTTGTATTCAAGAGCACAAACCATGAAAGACATTAGATTAAGGACTTTTTCTCATTTACACTCAGGGTATTAGACATCTGTGAGAAATGAATTCTTCGTTTCTGGAGACATTTCTCTAGCAAACTATCCTGCTGCAAGTTTTGCAATTATCAAGCCTCAAACAGAGATCTTAAGCTATAGATAAAAAAAGTTAAAATAAATTGTTTTAACTATGATTACATGCAAATGATAAATGATACAAAGCCAATTCTGTATTTGTAGCAACCTTTATAGGCAAGAAATTCAGATTTAAATATTAAGGGTTAATGAAAAATATTTTTCTCAAATTACTTTTAAATAACAGCGATAATAAATAAACACAAAGGGAGAAGAAAAATAATGGAGCTACCAGATGGCACTATATAGTACTGGAACAGATATACCGAAATACATCAGCAACTATTACTAGATTAGTCTCGCATGAATCTGTTGCAACTGAACTGTTTTCTGAGTATGGTGTTACTCACTATATTTAAGAATACTGGCCCTAATATTTATGTTACCTGATAGAAAGCTAGACAAATTCTATGCTGAAATCTAGGTCTGTTTATCTTTAATAAGGGATAAACACAAATAGTACAAATATTTCTAAAGGAACTGTATCTCTCTGAGTGAATGGAAATTTACAGATAATCTGAAGATAAAACACATGATAACACATGTTCATTTGGGATTCAATTTTAAACTTTAAAATAAGCATTGCATATAGAAATTATAATTAACCTGTGAAGTTCAATTAAAGCGGCTTAATCTGTCTGTTAACCCTTCAATAGTGCATTTAAGGTTATTTTTATCCTGTCATTACAGAGCAAATTGTTTTTTATTTTGGAAATCTTATTCTTTACATTTATCCTTAATATAAACTACTCTAAAAGTATCTAATTTTGCCCTGGCACATTTATCAAAGAGTTGTTACTTTACCTAATCTCTGTATTACAATTTAGATCTCACACATGGGACTGAAGCTCATGCTTAATGTTAAAGATGCTCTCTGTAAGATAGTGTTACTCCTAAACTTCAATGTGAGTAGCAGCTTGCCAGCCATGCTGAATTGATGGCTAAATCAATTCTGAAGTAAATTAGATTTGAAAGTGCCAAAAGCCAGAAGGTCTCAAAGAAATACTATTTTCACACTTAATATCATTTTGTTTCCTTGTGTGAGATAATTAATCTACATTAGAACAGGCTTTAATCCAAATACTTAACACAGTAAGGATGTTCAGCAGTACTTGGAAGGGTCCTGTTGATTCTAATTAATAATATTGTGAACAAGTTTCCAGCTGTAATTTATGACTTACCTTATTGCTGAATTATTGTTAAATACTGGGGTTTTTTCCTTGTTTAGGGGAGCCAAGTCCCCCTTCAATTCATGGACAACCAGGAAGTGGCAAGAGTTTTAAACTTAGCATAACTAAACAAGATGATGGAGGTGCCCCCATTTTGGAATATATTGTCAAATACAGAAGTGTAAGTATTTCAGTTAATCAAATAGATGAGTTTTGCATAGTAATATTGACTTTTAATGTAGAGAAGACTGTTGATATGATTTGAAATGTTACAAAATGTTTTGCATGCTACAAAAAGAAGATATAGTATAGTATGTTTACTTTTTTGACTAGGTTGCTAACGTTAGATTATAAAATATAATTTAAAAAAGAAAAGTACCCTATATTTGGTATAACCAAAAGTTCTTTCTAACAGGAAAACTATATTGCCTGTTTTGTTAAATGGTAAATGAGGAACACTGGTCTTCATCTCTCAAAACTGCAGTAAATTAGCAGGCATTAAATTCACATAATAAAGAGTTGTTTGAACAGGAAATTATTAACCTCCTATAAATGCATCTCTATCAATAGATAGCATCCTAGAGATATAAAGCTATATTACAGTGCTCCATGTTTTAATTTCAAATAAGTTTATCTGATCATGTTTCATATTTTTTATTTTCCTAGATTCCAAGACTCAGCTTAAAAAAGCCAAATAATTGACAAATTGTTTGGACTTTCATGAGTTTCAGTGTACATGCCAGTTCCTTAACAGCCATCGTGCAGAGTTTATTTGCCTTCTGTCAGTTAACAGAAGGCAAATAAACACCATGATTTGGTGTTGTTTCATCAAATCTGCCAGGTCTGGACAACAAGCTTCTCTGCAATGTGTAATTAATTTTTATATAAAACAAAGCAGCTAAAATATTCTTCCTTTCCTCTTACACTACTGGGTTGAAGAAGTCAGTGTAGAGGTGGCAAAAGCAATAAATTTAATTCAAAAGTGTGCATTTATTAAAACTTCTTTGTGTTCTGTTAGGAAGATTATACTGCTTTTATCTGACTAGGCTCAGTACAAAGACATTTTACCAGAGTGTAATAGCAGATTTACATGTCCATTTCAAGAATCCAAACGAGACTGGGAATGTAACTTCGGATATTTGGAAATGTTAAACAGAAGGTAGTGAGGACTGTATTTAACAGAAATAAGCAATCTTATTTAAGAAACCAAGTGGAGAAGCTGGTTTAGTGTTCCCAAAAAGGAAAAGCCACTTCCTTATTTTATAATAGTTTTAGTCACATTTCCAGATGTTTCCTATAATGTAACCTTTTCTATGGTAGTTCTGAGATTCTCCAGGTGCTAAACCTGATATGGAAAATGATTTTCCTAAATTAGGTATAACCAAAGAGGATCGGTAGCTCAAAATCAATTGAGAAAAATTTGGTAGAGCTTTTAAGAGTAGCCTGAGAGGTTACCCAGCAATTATACCAATATCACTGATCCCTAAGTCTTAATTGATCTTCTTAAATTATTTTCAGTACAGTGAGTACAGTTGGCATAAAAGAAAAGTAATTGTAAAGAAGAGAGAGGGCAGTAAAGTATGCAATACAAAATACAATGCAGTTTTGTGGGATTGAGCTTCCTAGCTAGATTACAAAGCCTCTAAGGATTTATAATTGAGAAGATAAGAAAATAAATTGTTTGGATATAATATATGCATGCAGTATATGGAATTTAATGTGTTTCTTTGATTTAAGTAAGCTAAATTATTTTAGATCTATCCTGAATGTTTTTGGAAACCTGATTTTGATCTGGTGTTTCAGCTAAGGTACAATATTACAGTACATAAGGTCATTTTTCATGTGTATTGTTGAAAGATAAATGCATGGTTTAAGCAGTAACTGGAAACTTAATAGGTTACTAAAGAAGATAGGTTTTACTTGGACCACAAATCCATTTCTCCTGAAGCTTCCAGTTGAAAAAGCGATTTGACTAAAGGCTTTACTACAACAAAAAGGCACAACATTTTTTGGTGTTTAAATCAGAATAAATGGATGCTATTTAAAGTTCTTAATTATCTGTTGACTACTTCTCTTCTGTCTTCCCCATTGGTCATATTTAATTAGCTTTCCTATAACTCCTGCTAGACTCATTACTAGCACCTGGACAAATGTATTTCCTTGCATATTTAAAAAGCACATTAGGTAACAAGCTATACATCAGTGACTTTTTCTTCTTTGTGTTTCATAGCAGCTTATGTATTATTAGGAGTCAGTTCCATCATATTTAATTTTAATACAGATTTTTTTTTTTCTTCTTTAACTGGGAGAAGGACAGCCTTTAAGATATTATAACAATATTATAGCCTGGCTTAGGGCAAATATTGCTTTCCTAACATCAGCGTATTCATATTATGGGCACAATTTACTGTAATCAGATGATAAGAAGCTTCTCATTTTTTTCTGTATTCCAGAGAAGTAGGTACTGTGAAATTTTTGTGAATACCAGCCTAAAATTGATTCATGCTGTCGCACAAGGAAAGTCAAGACAGTCTTACAAAGCTTCACTGATGGATTCTGAAGTTGATGGCATACATAGACTTCAAAGTTACCTTAGGAAAAATAGTCAGAGAGAGAGTAAAACAAGTGAAAACTGTTCCCCAGTAGCCAACTGGAAAGAGCAGTGATGGGGATTCTCTCGGCAAGTATCGTGTCCAATGTGGGAGATGACAGCCCAACCACATTTCTCATAGTAACTGTAATTTTAATGCGGACCAACTCAAGCTCCCCTTAGGCTGGGGCACACATGATGAGATGCGTGTGTTGCACAATGGACATTAAGCTTTATGAAGGGAAATTACTGGGGAAATGTGTACTGAATTTGCAAATGGTTATTGGTTGCCTTGTTATTTACCAAGTACCGTAGTAGTAAAACAAAAGCTAGAGGGGAAGGTTGAGGAGATTGTACAGGCTGAGGGGTAGGTGAGGAGATAAGGTGAGCCAGAAGAAAGGAGCACTTGGGATACAGGGGAGAGACTACCACAGCAGCTCAGGGCAGGTGGATGAGCAAGCACAGACCTGCAAAGGAAAGGCAGGCTACAAAGCAGCCTTTGGAAGATGTTACATGAGTTGAGCTTAGCACCAGGAACAGCATGCAAACAATGTGTGATTGCCATACAGGAATAATTGCTTACACAACTCACATAGTCAAAAGCAAAAGTTTGTGCTTACTGCTCAAGTGCATTTTGATGATGTTGGATATTTTGTAGCTGCACATGGTGCAATTGTGAATTCGTGCTTGGCGCATAATGTTACCTACTATTCCCTGAAAGTACATACCACTCTATTATGTTGAAGAGGTTTTTTTTCCCAGCCTTCAGTTATTATTTTGGTACCCTATCCTCAATTACTTCATAATGCTTAAAAAGCAAGTATTGAAATAGACTTCTTAGGCATTGAAAAAGAGAATTTTCTTTCTATACTCTCAGGTCACAGAATGTCAAGAGTAAGCTAGGAAAAAAAAAATGAGGAAGGCATTGGTTTTGTTCTCTGACAGACCAAGTTTCAGTAAAAATTTTGAATTAAAATGAAATAATAAAAATATCCATCTCTTATCATTACACACTTCTGCGTAGATGCCAAAAAAAGTTATTAAAATCCTATTTTGAAACACAATAACAGTATTTAATTTATTTCTTTTTTATTTTACGTCCATGATGATGTTTGGAGGAAACGTTAGCAGAGCAATTAGTTTCTGCAGGCCTAAAAGTTGGCCACCATATTGACCTGTGAGAGTGTTACTGTTAATGCTCCAAATTTTAGCAGTGACAAGTGTTTAATTGATAGGTTATGTACTTCACTCTTTGACTATGTTGATGGAGGACTGTGTTCATTTTGTTACTTTATGATAGATTATAGAACAAAATTCTGTCGATATGAACAATTCAGAAAGAGGTAATTTCTCATCTACCCCTACTCTGAGATACCTACCATAAAACAGTTAAATGTTTTTACATCTCTAAGTTCCACTTTACCTGGCAGATCATTGGACATGCTGTGCATTTTAACACTATGTATGTTATCAGCCATTCTGTGCTTTATTCAGTATTTGTCCTGTATTACCCAGGCCTACAAAGCACAATCCTAATGTAATGAATTCTTGTGAAGTCACTGCTTTAAACTCTCAGGTTATCTTCTGTGAGGATTTCTTGATGTTTTTTCCTACCAGCTTTCAAGATAGCGTGGCATCTCCTGCCTGTTTTTTTATCGCAGGGACCGCCATGGTAACAAGTTGGTTTGAGCTGAACTTTCAGCACAATTTAGGGAGTATGGAGAAGGGGAAAAAGGGTTAGGGAGGATGATGGAAGGTTGAAAGGGGCTAATAATCCTCCCTCACTTTTTATAAGTTCCCAGAGAATGTGATCTTGGATACAATGTAAAATTACCACTAAAGAAAGAGATGTTATTTTCTAGACTAGTAAATATTTAGGTATCTAACTAGTAAATAGTTAGGTAGACTGGCTTTACTTCCTTTATTGTCGCTATGTGCTCAGTTTTGAGAAGCAGACTAGTCATAATGTTTCATACTGCTTTGTTTACTCTTTTTTTTTGTAAGGGTATTTAGGTGCTTAGGTTACTCACAGCTGTCTTACAAACCAAGCTCTTAGACACTTCTGAAATAAATTTGGCTGATGGTTATATTTACAGCCAATATACATGCAAGTAAGAAATAATAATGATTTTTTAATTGTTGTGTGTGTGTTATTAGTCTGTGGCATTGTGGCAGGTTTGTTTCAACCAAAGACATGCTGGGAAGACGACAATGTGACTCTAAGCCTTAAGAGTAATGGAAGTGGGCAGTAAGATCCCTAGAAACCGCCAGTCATTGGTTAGTCTCACAGCATCAGTGACCTTCTGTAAAGGAGTGTTTCTGCATTATATGTAACAAAATGAAATGCAAAAAAAAGATGAACAGTTTAATCTCTGAGATTGCAGATCTGATTGCAGTTTCTGAAAATGTGCATTTGTTGGTGGGTATTAATGACACAACTGCTAAATGTAAATTATTATTGAAGACATTTATATTAACTCACCCCACAAATTAGACCGTAGTTTATTATTTATAAATTTATTTAATTTGTTGTAGAACACTGTGCATATGTAGAGCTTTCTATAAATTTTAGGCAGTATTAATAACAGAGCAGCCTTATAAGATGCTAAATGTTCTTTTGTAGGTGTTTTCTGCTCCTTAAGCTGCAAGCTAAAGGATCTTAGCGTAAACAAGGAGATTTGTAGGAAGATTTAACTGACAGGATCTTGTTTTTATCTTTCCATTTCAAAACTAATAGTAGAATAAATCTGGACACATTACTGAAGTCTATGTAGGAAAAAGTACTTTAAAATACATGTGAAATAACAGCTATAATGAAGGGCATTGTGGTTCTTTTTTATTTTTTTCTTTAAGATTCCAGAAGCAGACTGTATTCTGGAAGACTTAATCTGTTTATATTTAGAAGAAGACAACTTGATTTCCAGATACTTTATCTACTTTTCTTCCTCCTAACTTTTATTTGTCACTCTTCATAAAACATTTTGTTTTCTTTGAGCTCGGCACTTGGACTTTGTGTCATCTATCTCAATCCACGCAGTTGGCTTCACTGTAACCAAACTTAGACTGTCAATTCTCTGGCATAGCATGCAGGTATCCTGTTACATTTCAGTTCTTTCATTATTCCTCACCTGACCAAACTGTGGAACAGCTGCCTTTTCACTTATTCTTTATGCCTGCAGAACAGCAGCCTCATGCACTAATCTGTATAGTATTCCTTCCAAATCTTAAACTCATTCTATTTATCCCATATAATTCTATCATTTATTTTCAATACATAGTCATATATCTGTTTGCAGTGCTGTCTTTTCCATCTGTGGGAACCATATTAGCCTGAATCTTTATTTTCCAATTTAGTATATTTTTCTCCTTCTATGATTCTGAACCTCTTTGAAATTCCCTGGTATATTCACACGGTTGTATGTACACACACCAAGGTCATGTATGGATCTTCTGATTTCTGTCATGTTGATTGTAGATTCTTTGGAATCTAAGTGCATTATTTATTTTCTAACTCCTCTCAAACCTCACCATTTTAAACAGTCATTAAAATATGGTGCTATGCAACATTACTAATGTTACTAAGGGGTACTTGCATATGCATATTGCAATCATTATTTTCCCTTTATTTTAGCAGTGCTATACAAAAATATATTTTGTGAAAAATAGCTTAATATAGTGATAATGTAAGTGTATTCACTCAGTGGAATGTAAATATAGGTGGATTCACTCAGAGGCATGTCAGATGATTACAACAGAAATTATCCACAAGGATATGGGAAAATATCCTTGACAGAAAATACCAGTTTCACTGTATGATGAGTAAGCTATTTTTGCTCTGGTGTTTTTAGTTTTTTTCATAATTTGTAATGTGACAAACAGTCTGATGTTTTTCATTGGTCTACTGCTGCACCAAGGAGGCACTTTCATCTTGCTGCAAATGATCCGGAAAAGATGTTTTACTGTATTTTAATCATTCCCAGGACTATCATGTGTCGGTACCAATGCCAGTGCAGAAGAAGCAAGAAAGTTTAAGAAAAGGTGAAGTCAGTATGGAAAAACCATCACTCTCAGCACTGATAGCAAATAAGTTATTGTAGCAGCACACAGAAGGGAGTTTAGTCTATCACTGTGTTTTCTGAAGACAGGAGATAAAAAAAAAAAAAAGGCATAAGGAGCATGATTGGGTCCTGAACCGGCTAATTTAGATGCTATATTCTTTGACACTTGTATCAGTCAAGAGCAAGATGCTTCAGCAAAGAGCCATAATACAAGATGCTGAGAGCCACAGTAGGCTGCAGCAAAAACTTATACTTCCCTGTATTTGAAGGATATTTTTTCCAGAAAGTTCATATCCACTGGCTAGGTCTGTATTGCTTTATGTGTTCGATGGCCAGGTTTTGGCTCTCAGCCATAGTTTTTGCCACTTTACTGTACCTCAGTGTTTAGTAAGAATAGAACTACATGGATTCATACTGTTATTGATACTCCTTTGAACAAGATGGTTGTTTTATCCTTTTACCTATTAGTTATTTTGTCATTCTCATTTGTATGAAGAATAATTAGATGTATTATGCACTAAAAGGAGTGATTGCAAAGATAAGCACTCCAAATTTATGAAATGCCAGAGTTAAGATTGGAACTGAAGTCCTCATTTGCTCCCTTTGTGTAGGTGTCATAGATAATTATCTGTTGTTTTTTTTTTTTCCCCACAATGCCATCTTGATGATATACATGTAACCTGTCACCACTGTAGACATAGGACTATGTACTTTCTCAATGGTGTTTATATTGTTGTTTACAACCTGGTTTGCAAAATGTTACTATAGTACCACATATTGCTACAGTTAATGTATATTTTCATTGTAGAACTAATGTATGATGTAAGCACAGCTTGAATTCATGAACAATTCAGGTTTTTGTTTAATGGCAAGTTTCTTTTCAAGGACTTTGATCAAAATTCAATTGAAACATCTATATAAAATAAACCTTCGACAGAATTTATACTTAGCAGCATTTTAAAATAATTATCCTGCTGTTCCCCATGATAAGCATCAGTATTTGAACAAAGTATAAATTTAAGCCAAAAGGTTAAAAGAGATTGCCTACAAAATCCCTAGATCTACATTGTGGAAACATGATTAGGAGTAGTCAAAATTACAAAAAGCCCAAATACCCAGAACTCAAAAATTAGACTGTTTGATTGTTCATAACCTCTGTAAATGAAACACTGTATTTTTGTGCATCATGTAGACACATAGTTTAGATAAATAATGCAAGAGGTTTTGAGAATTTAAACTACTATTTGCATCTTTACAGAAAGATAAGGAAGACCAGTGGCTAGAAAAAAGAGTGCATGGTAGTAGAGACCACATCATCTTAGAGCACCTTCAATGGACCATGGGTTATGAAGTACAAATTACAGCTGCCAACAGACTGGGTTATTCTGAACCGACATTGTATGAATTCAGCATGCCACCAAAGCCCAACATTATTACAGGTAAGTTAATTTTAGAGTGTTTTATCTCTATGAATTCTTTGCTACCCCTCTTCTTACTTTTCCCTTAGTAATGAAGTCATTTTTAAGCACAGAACAAACATTGAATCTTCAACCCAGATGCTGACAGTTAACAACAAATAAAGTATTTAATATACATCTGCTATATAGATTTTTAGTGTTGTACTGCCTATTTGACTAGTGTAAGCAACTCAGTTATTAGATTTCTTGATTTCGGTCCTATCTCTACATGTGTTTCAAGATACATATGTAATAAAGGTATTTATTTTATTGTCTGATGAAGTTAAGACTTCAAATAGTCTTTATAGATACTGTCTTACTGATTCACCCTAACATGGTAAGCATACAGCCTTCTATTAGGCTTATTTACAAGCTTTGAAATCTATAGAAATGTTCATATTTTTAAGTGTGTAAACTTGAAAGTATGGAATATTTTTAATGAAAAGCTACATAGGAGTTAAGACTGAGTGTATTTCAGTAACTAATTTATCAAGTTTTAATGCTTCCCAACGTAAAGTTATATTTTGGTGCAACAATGCAAAATTATTTCATTCAGAATAAACCTAAAATATTATGGTAATTTCTGATCTATTATGGGTAATTTTATTTTTTATAGTATAAGTGTTATGAGGAAGAGATTTCAAACTTTTTCTCTAAATTATGAGCTGATATCTTTAACAATAAATTCCAAATTAGATCAGTGTCATCATTACCACTTCAAACCCAGCTGCTAAATCCTCTAACATAGTATTTTCTGTATGCCATATATTAAACTATTAGTGTATTAGAATCAAATAAAGTTTTGCCAAATAAATATAATGACAAATATATTCAAATGTAAATCATATCAATAGCTGTGTTTCAATCTGAGCATCTGACTAGCATTGATCTTAGTAAAGCGGCAATGAGTTTGAATGAGTCATAGACTACTTTGTCATCTGAAAAGTTTGAAGTAACTGACTATTTTTTTTCTGTCTTTTTCAATTTTTCTTCAAATATAGTTTTAGGGAAGTTATCTCAAGATCTCTGCAACATTTTTTAATTTTCCATAGCAACTTGTAGATATTGGAAGCATTGTTACTTGCATTTATAGAAACGAATAGGCATCTGTAATTCATTAATAGGGTCAGATCCAGGTCTACTACAAATATTTGGTTTACACACTTGAATTTCAGTAGTGAGAGTTCATTTGCATCTTGATTGAAATTCAAGGCCTCAATAGGCCCTATGTACTTGTTTTTAAACAGATAGTGCCTTTGAATGCCATAATTCAGAAATAAAATTTCACTACATGATCGAAAAAGAAAAGGGAAAAAGAAATGTAGGAAATTGTTGCCAAGGAAGTAAAAGTATTTATCAAGTAAAAAAATAAATAAAACCTTATTTAGGTAAATGGAAGGGATGAGCAATTTTTCAATTTTGTATATTTGAAACACAAATCTTGCTTGTTTTGCAAAGCAATCTAACTTTAACCTGTTGTAACTAAAGTATTCCATATTATTACCACAGCGGCTGTAACTGAGAGAAACATGATATGCCTCTATAAATCAAAATGTAGGTGGTCTCTAGGCATTCAAGTAAAAAAACAGCTTTGTTAATTTGGTTTTAGAAGATAGAACATTTTTTTTCCCGTTTCCTTTCACTGCTCTCCCATAACCTCTACATAGTTCTAAGAAGTCTGTTACACAATTTAACATCAAGTCCTCTTTATGTGAATCATTATTACAGTTATGATTATTGAACTAATTCGTTTCCTTGATGACTGTGTTTGCAAAACTTGAAAAGAGTGTGCAATTCCTATCATAAGAACATCCTGTAGGTGATTTTTTAAAGTATGTCAAAAGACACTTAGGATCAGTGGAACATTAATGTTCATATTCATGCGTCAGTAATAGTGATCTTGTTTTGAAATGCCATGATATTATCATTACAGTATAACATAATGCAATATAATATATAATGTTGTTGCAAAACTGTGAATCTACATATCTAAAACTTCATAGATAATGTATATAAAATACTTAACTTGGAGCAGAATAATTATTTCTGATATCAGTTAGTCAACTTGGATGATGCACGATTTGTCTGCTTTGAGGCTTAGGTGTTTGCAGCTAGGCATCTACACCTAGGTCCAAAGAAGGGCACAGGCAACAAGAATGAAATTAAGTAGACTTTTAATGAAATCTGCATTACCTGTGCTTTGCCCACAGTGCAGCTTCTGATGACTGAGATTCTCCTCCTGATTATTTATTAAATTAATAAATAAGCTTCTAAGACTCCTGAAGGTTTTTGTCTTGTGCCCAGATCTATGGCACTTCAGCTGAACTGAGAGTTTCTGTCTTGCTGTCAATGTAATTAAAAACCCAAGATATCTGTAGATTTCATGTATGCAATCTCATGGATATTACTTATCCCAAGAGAATCTTGGCATCCCGTAAGTATCATGATGGTTAACTATAGCTAACATACTATTCTGGTGAAAATGTGTGCAAGCTAATGCCATTAGTCAGAGAACTGGAGAGAGATGGAGGGAAGCATGCATTTGCTGTCCTTCGAAAGGTACTTACCAGAGAAATGGGAGTTGTCACAAGGTAGAAAACTTTGGTTCTGATTGCTGCGGAAGGAGCTCGCTTATGCTTTCAAGAGCCATTGGCTATAAGGCAGAAGTAGTAATCCCCGAGGGCAGGGACTGGAGGCCAAAACTCTACTTAGGTCAATACACAACTCCAGCGGGCACTGAATCCACAACTTCTGCTTTCTGGGGAAGTGTGAGCAAGTACCAGCTCTTGGCTGGCAGTCAAATTATGTAACAAAATGTGATGATCTTCCATTAATGGTCTTACGTCTAGGAAGGAGTTTAAAGCTTCAAATTGCTGTCTGGCGTCAGTGAGGTGTATAAAAGAGACAGACATTCCTTTAAATTTTCACATGGTTGGCTCCTGCAGCCTCCAACTATAGATCGACTTGATTTTGCAATTTTCTCCATTCACTGAATCACTCAAATTTGTGATTAGTTCCTCAGAATTTGTAATCCTTTTAATAAAAGTTTCCTGGTTTTCTGAACAGTTTACCAATGGAATATTGTGCTGACCTTGACAAATACGCAGCAAACCTACTTTTTAAGACACTGTGCCTCATATAAATATATGCATAAATATATTAATGTATGTGTATATTTGTATACATACATACATTACTGTATATTATATCTATGTAGATGTAATTTTTCTTTCTACATTTTTAGGTTTTTTTGTTGTCAGCAATTCCATCTTTGTATTTCACTTTTTACATAGGCATCTATTTGAGAATCATGCTTTGAAGAAAGAGTGGCATAGTCTTAAATGTAGTATTGTATGTATTCCACAATCTCACTAGGGATGTTTGTTGGCTGTACTTGAAGGCAGGTGCAACTCTAGTATCACTGTGCTTTACTCTGAGTGAAGTCTTTACCAGATTTTAAGTAGTGATTTGTGATATTTTAGAAAATTTTGTTCTGGCTTCTTTATAGTGTTAAGCTTCTTCTAGTCCTGTAACGATAAAAGAGGATTCTCAAAAGAGCTGCGTGCCTTAGCTCTTAGCTCTTTGTCAGTGTTTGGATAGCATAGACTAACCTCTGCAGCCATAACAAACTCTCTGACTAGGTGCCACCAAGAACAGCCAAACTCCATTTACTCCCAGAGCTGACACTACAACCCATTTGTATGGGTCCATTTACTCTTTCTCAGCAGGGCAGAGATAGAGATCCTGCCTTTGTACTGTGCATCTGGTGCAGAAGTGTCCAAATCACTTATCATTCTGAACCATTAATACTGCAACCTAAAACACATCTAGAGTTTTATATTAAGTGAATCTTGAAAGAAGATGAAATGGAAAGTGTTAAGATACTTTCTGCAGGTGTTAGATATATTTTCAGAAATTAGTGGCAGAAGATTTATACTGGTGCCTTCTTCCAAAGGCTTTTATCCAGTCAGTGCTATTTCTCTGGAAGGCCAGCAGATACATTAAAAATGGCTGCAAGTTGTATTTTATCACAAGCTTTTTCTTCTTCATTATAATTTAATAACTTGGTGCAATAATGGGAAAAATTGAGAGAAGCATTTGGGGATATTATGAAGCCCTTAGACCTGTTTTTCTCACTTGGCGATACTGTTTGGTTTGGGTTTTTTTTAACTTCCAATACTGCATGAACTGTCAGCATATTTTTTTGTTAACATCCCTGGAAAAATTTTAATCCCTTCTGCATCTCATTTCCTTTCTTCAATGCATGACTGTCATCAATGCTTAAAGTCAGATAGTGGTAGGAAAAGTGGGACAATGTAGTATGTGGTATTTTCTCTCATCATCACTAGCAGGAAAGATGATAGCCTTCATGCCAAACATTTTTATCAGTATTTTTAACAAAAATGCAGCTTTAGGATCTCCAGTGGTGTAAAAGTGAAGGAAAAATAAAAATATTTCTTATCAATGCTTCCGGTATGTGTGTTTGTATGTATGTATGTATTTGAATGTGTGTATGTACATTTTCTGATGTATCACATAGAAAAATAGGGCTTTTGAACTATATAGATAGTGTTTTATTTAAATAGAAGCTAGGATAATGAACTTTTTCATCCAGAGAATGAAAATGACTAAGTACAGAAAAATAGAAATAAGTCTCCCTGATGCCTGCAATTTTCTCTCAGGGAGAGTCCTTTTCTTTAACGTTGTATCTAATGTATCTAATTGCCTGGTTGCCTATGATAATTGCATTAGTCATTCATATTTCAGGTGTACTTATGGCTATATTATCAATGCCAGTTTTGATAGTAGTCCATTCTGGACTACTATTATTCAGGAACAAGATAAACTTATTAGCAAGAAGAAACAGCTAAACAAGTTTCTTTCTTCTTTACCCCCATGCATGATCAGAACCTTCTTTATATGTAATTACTGACTTTTTTTTTCAGTTTTTTTTTTTCTTTCAGCCTATGGGCTGGTGTTTGTTGTTGCTTCAAATTTCCAAGTACTTCCAGCATGAAAGATACATGCAAGGTTTTATTTAGGTTGGGCCTGGCTGAATAGTTTTGAATCTCAAGGGGAAACAAAAGAGTTGGTTGCATGCTTCAAGTTAAGCGCTTAAATAAACTGTTGTAAAGTTAGACCGAAGAATTTGCCACTTTGACTGCTGTGGAGAACCACATGTTGCTTCTATTAAAGTAAACATATCCTACAGTATGAGAACTGTATTATTCAGATTTGTCCAGAGAACTTTAATGGTTACCATTTCATCCATGCTTTAATCATAATTTGATGTTTTTATTAAAGTAATGTCTTTCAAGTGATTGTCTTTGACACAATGTAAATATTAAATTAATAAGTTTTTCTCTTTTTTCTTTCCCACTGTCACTTTTTTCCTTTTGATACTTTTTTTTTCATGTTTCATCAATCTTTTCACTTTTTTCTCAAATTAACTTCTTTTTCACACTCTTGATTTTCTGCAACAATTTTTGTCCACATAGATAGATGCTGTGAAGCTACTAGACGTGAAAATGGAGGCCAGTCCCTGCAGCTGAATGCTGCTGGTTTCTCTGTCATTGTAGTGATAAATTTCTGGTGCATGTTTTGATGCTGTTGATAAGGCAATATGTTTTCTTTCTTTCCCTCTTTATTTTATATATACAGGAAATAAACACAGATCTGTATAAAAAATTGTACTTTTCTATAGCTCTTCTAAAGTTTCCATTCCTAGTTAAGATCCTAAATAGTGTAATTACTTCAGTCTGCTTATGGAAAATTATTCATCTGGATTTTTGGAAACCATGTGAGTTCCATGGCAAATTCATAGAATCATAGAATCATAGAATGTTAGGGGTTGAAAGGGACCTCTGGAGATCATCAGGTCCAACCTCCCTGCCAAGCAGGACCATAGAATCTAGAATTCAACTGGTTCCATCTGACAGAACCTAGAGAATGTGACTTAATTGAACTTGACCAATGTGATTTGGTTCTATTTACTCAATATATTTTGATTATAAGAAATCCATGCATAGACCTTACCATTGTGAGTCACATGACTTTCCAGATACACGATCAATTGGTCTTTCATGAGAGCATTTTGATTCTGTATTAATCCTTCTCACAGAGTTGTGCTTATACTAGCTCCTTCCATGATGTGCTTAAAACTTTATGCTTAATATAGACACATTTTCTATTTTTTAGTGGACTTCAACAAACATCTCCTCCCTAATTTAGAATTGCTTTAGTTCGTAGTGTTTAATTTCATATACTTTTTCTGTGCCTCTCTGCAGCCATGCCTGAGCATGTAAAGAAGATCCCTGCCCACCAAACTCACTCCTTTTGACTGTAACAGTGTGACATTCCATTTCATGGCATTTGCTGTACCTGAAGCTTCAGGGGGCTCAATTTTTGCCTTTAGCAAAGAATGGGAAAAGTAGTTTTCCCTATTTTACATTTTGAAAGAATGGCTTACAAACTCTACAACTAGCACAATGTATGCAAAACATCAGAAAAAAGTTCATTTAGTATGCACAAGACATTTTACTGCTTATCTTTGATTTTAGAATTTACGTAGTTGACTAAGGTTATGGTTCATCACTGTTGCATACAGAATAACCCAAGAAAGCAATGCACTTTAGAGCTAAGGCAGAATTAAATATTTATTTTAAGATACATCCCCTCAAATTGTTACTAAGCATAGCAAAGATAATAAATTAGCAGTATATATTGATTTTTCCCTCATGTAGTTAATTTCTTTTGGGATTTATTACCATTATAACTTTGAAATTAGTTGGTCAGATTTAAGTTTTTATGTATCTTCACCCATGTAAGTGAAATCTTGGAAATCTTTTCTTTAAAATATCATTGATAAAAACTCTTCTTATATAAAACACTACCAATCATTTTAGAAAACTGACCTATGTCATAAGTAAGTTGTCTTCAGAATGCACGTGTGTAAATCTGAAGACAATTTTTTGACAGAAATACTTTTTTTTAAAAAAAAATGTATTTAATATAATAAAGTAGCTGGAATTCAATCAAATGCCATTCTAAAAATGTGGGCTTCATTGTGATCTGTAGGTCACTCACTGTGTTAAGTGGGGCCACTGTTTCATCTGCAGCCCTTGCTGCTCTGTTCTATCACTTTAACCTAATGCCATGCCATTAATTTGAAATTAATTACATTGACATGTGCCTGGCATAGTATGGTGAAGAAATAGTATTTCTATTCTAATTTTGTAAGAGTCAAAACTCTGGGTTCCCCAACAGGGCAAAAGCCTATTTTTCCATGCATAAACAACAGAAATATATAGATTGTTATTTAGTTTTATAAGTGTTATTTATTTAATGCATAACTGTTTCTTGAACCTACAGACAGTAATTAATGAAGGGGAAGGATCTTAACATTAAGCTGTCTTTTTTAATGAAACTTTTCTCTTTAACTGTGATACAGAGTACTTGGAATTGCCAGCTACATGTTAACAGCAAAAACTTTCAGGTGTGAGAACACATTTTCAATTGAGTGTAACTCTCACAAGTACTATTACATATGCTATTTTTTTTTAAGGGAAAAATCACCTTGAGCAGGAACTTTTGCAAGACTTTTTTCTAACCTTTTCCACAATTCAGATAGTGAAAATGTTTGTTGTCATTCTTGTCGCTTTCCCTCTCTACTTAAGACCAGAGTACTGACATCGGGCAAATAAATACATAGTAAATAGATGCTGGTTTTATTCCAGAGGAGAAAAAAACACAACCCTGCCCAAATCAGGCCTCATTAGAAAATCTCAGTTCAGAGCAGGTCGACAGTGAATAGTTTGATCCTCACTGAGTGTGCTTTAGCACAAGCACACCATGATCTGCTCCCAGGCACTGTTTCTCAGTTTGCAGGAGCACAGCGGTGCACAAATGCTGGGGCTCCATGTTGGACCAGAGGAGCAGCAAATTCTTTTGGGAGGCTGTTGTCAGCAGTCACATCCTTTCTGCATTCTGATACAGTTGTAAGATAGGGACCGGATGCATATAAGGATAGCAGAATTTTCTCTTTTGGACACAACAGAGATAAAGTGCTGTTCTGAATAACAAAGAAAACTAAATTGCAGATAAATCACAGCTAGCGAGCACTAAATTAAAAGATCTTGAGTAAAACTTAGATGTTCTCATAGAGTGAAACAAAAAGACAGTCCAATTCTGGGATTTCCTTATTTTGCAGCATTTTCCTAATTTGCTAAAATTTGGAACCTTAAAGCTGTTTTACTAAGCGTTTTCCTACATAATTTACTTGTCATATACTTGGCCGTGTTCTTACTTTTTTAATAAAACAAGTGAGGAGACTGCTAAAAGTATGTATAAAAGTATAAAAAAGAAAACTTCTAAATACTTTTGCTACTCTGGTTAGACATTTGAAGTACTCTTTCCCAGTTATAAATTCATTATCTTAACAAGTCATCCTAATGTTACAGATAAATATATAAGAAGACAAGATAGGAATTTCAGCAGAGAAAGCGATCAACTGTGAACTCTCCAAACATTACAAAAGAGCTAATGAAAAGTCTTGAGAAATTTTAGAACCTAAATATACATTATAATTGGCAAGTTGGCTTTTATCCTCAGTGTCACAATGCCAGTGGGATAAAGAGGCAAATTTGGATCACTTCTTTTTTTTCCAACTGATAGTAGCTTCAGCTGAAAACTGCATAAGTTTCTCTTGTTAAATGGGAGAAATTTTAGGTCTGCTCCAATTTATATTCTTCCGCACTGTGATATTGAGGTTATCAGGTACTTTGAATATTATCCTTTTCTTTTGGCCCTACTATTGCCGTCAAAGTCCAAAGAGGATGAGTTAAGCCAATATTATAAGGATTCTGTGACAGTAAAGCCAGACAGTTCTGGGCAGCATCCCAAAATCTCTGTAATGAGAAACAAAAAGAGGAAGAGAATACTGTCCTTGGGTTGTCATGTATCTCCTGAGATGAATAACTAATACAGTTTTGTTCGTATTTCTCCTTAATAATGTTTTATAATTCTATCTTTAAAAACAATGAGAGCGAGATTACTTTACAATATTTTGTACAATCTGTGGGAAGATACAGATTTTAAAATCTTGTCTTCCTACAGACGAGAATGAGGAAAAAGTTAAAAGAGACAGCTGCAAATTAAATTATAATTGGTAGGTATAGACTGAACAGCCTTATTGTAGTTTAAACTGTATTAAAATGATAAATATGTCTTCACAAATTGAATTCAATATTCTGCTGTCATTAGTACTTAAATGTTAGATAAGTAAATTTGTTCCTTTAAATGTAGTAATCGTATAAGGGATTTTAGGTCTTATGACTGACAGTGTAAAATGTTACCATTTTTTCAACACTGTCACATATTTTGAAATGTTAATATTCAACTGTCTGTAAGACTGAAGTCCTAATATATTCTTACGCCTTAAATCCAAATTGGTGGCACAGAAACTTAAAAAGGGTAAAGATTATTCTGTGGTATAGCAGTATAAATTTCTCTAAGGAACAGTATTTTTAAAATGTTTTAATTTACAACCTTTTGAGTCTAATGCTGACTTCCTTCCTAATCGGATTTCACTTGTTGTCTTTCTTGTTTCCAGAGTTTTGACAACTTCGTAATATTTACAAATTATTCCTGAATCAAAGTATTTACATAATGCAACTTCAAATGTGATCCTTCCTTTATTACAGTAGGGCTATTAGATTATAAATTGCTATCTAGCTAAATAGGAAAATATTGCCTAGGAAAAGACACATATAATGCGCACATTGGAAATAAAATATATCCGTCTGTGTGATTTTATGAGGTGTACAAAACATACTATTGCCAAGCAACAAAATAATACTCCATTTAATTTTGTTATGGAAGTATAAGGCCAAGCATTGATGTAAAAAAATATTTTTCATATGTCCGTATGAAAAATAGATATTTAAAAGGTAGATATAAATATAGTGGTTTAATTGCATCAGTAACCGTATGACCAATACTCAGATTCTTGGATCTTACCGTGTATTATCTTTCCAGCATGCAAAGCTCATTCCCTAAATTTAATAGCTCCACTGATATATGTATGCAAATGTAAAGTTTACTAGTTAAGCCCTGTAAAATTCACTAATTAAGGCTAACAAAACAATTGTATTTTTTTAAAAAGAGATAGTGGACATTCATGTACAATTTGTGATTTTGCTAATAGTCTCCAATCTTCTATCCATTGTCCAGTATGTTGATGATTTCTAATTGCTCGTTTTTTCAGAATTTATAGTAAAAAAAGGAAAATACCTCTCACTTTTGGGAAGTAGTTTGAACAGTATCAAGACAAATGTAGCTTCTGAGGTCTATAATGGCATCACTGAAATCTTTGCTACATCTAGAGCTCATTTGAGCTTATCACATTGTACTGCATCCATCCCATTTTTTTAGGCATATAAGGAATCTTCAGTTTTCCTTTGGTACACATCTATCAGGCTTAATGTATAAGTGATGGTAACTCACAGGGAAAATCCTATTACTTGTAATGCCGATGAAAATATCCTAATAAAACCAATGGTGTCAAATATCAAGTGAAGAGAATCTACCAACTTTGCCTGTTTAGAAAGAGTAGCTGTATGGAAGCCATATGCTTGAGAGCTATGTTAAGTTTAGATGTTTTACAAGAACAAGATCAAGGAACTGAGGTAGGAATATCCATTTCTGTTCATTTTTTAATGTTCTAAAGTCCTGAAAAACTATAGTAGTAGTTCTTGCCACCATAGTCCCATTATGTTGTAATATTCTTATTAATATTTCTGTATATTTAGTTTACATGTTTAACATTTTTCTGGAGGCTATTTCTAGTGAATTTTCACGTTTTTAATTGTAATACAGGTTAAGTGAGATGTAATACAAGCAAAGTAAATCTTGCTGAGTGTATGTTTCCAACAGAATTACTTTTGAAAATATACACAATGTACTACAAACTACTTCTGTGAAAAATATTGCAATCACTGCAGTTTCTCTAAATTTCCATCTTCAAAAACAGTATGAAAGGCAAGAAAAAAATCTAGATTTAAAGTAGTTTATTTTATTTTGTGAAACAATCGTGCTTTTTTCTTCTTGTTCATGTTTCGCTACCGCTTTGGTCCACTTCTCTCATGCATGCAGCACTTGCTGTCATCTCTCTGCTTTCTCCCTGAAAAATGTGTGCATAGTGTAAATGTAATGTCCTTCAGCATCTTTCCAAACACAGTGTCAAGAAATGTAACTTTGTGTGTCTTTCATCTGTTATTGAAGTTCATTTTAGTTTATGCAACTTCTGTCTTCATTTTTAATAATAAAGAAAACTGACTTAAAGCATTTCTATCTGTATTTTCTTTATTACTGATAAATGCTGGTTTTCTTGTATTATCTACATTATGTATTTTGCAACTGAAGAGATTTTTTAATGTTTTATCAGTATTTTTGTTTCAACAGTAAACCCCAGTGTTTTATCCCATAGTGAATATAAAGCCCAAACAAACACAAAACCGCAACAACAAGAAAATCATTAAAATTGGAATTCCTTGTTTTTTAGTTTGGTTCATATTAGGTGACTGACAAGCAACACCACTAATGCAGCAAGTATGTAAAACATCTGTATAAATATGCAGCCTGAGCACTTGATCCATACTGATTTAATCTGCCTGATTGAAACAGTGTATCCCAAAAGGCAGATGTTTTAATACTGGGAAAAAATATATGGATACATGATACTTTTGTACCAAGTACTACTCTGCTGACACTTGCAGTTGTACCAGCGTAACTATTTCGAGTAAAAACATGCACCGTATACTGGCAGCACCCATAATATTGAACTTTCATTTTTGTAGCTAATGCTATAAAATAATCATGCAGTTAAAATATTATTCCAAGTAAAACTTCCCCAAACTGTTGTGGTTGCATTTACATATGTCTTAAAGAGCTACAAGAAAGTACTGTCAAACCTGAAATATTTTATCAATTCAAATACAATCCCAACATAGTTCAACTTTTTTTTTCAGGTCTCCTGACTACAGTACTCTGCTTACAGCTGTCATCCAGTGTGATTTTGAATTCTCCTAAATAACAAAATTTCTCCTTTTATGTAATAGCAGTACTGAAACCACACTTAAGTATGTTCTCAATACCTGTGTCAATCTTAATCTGCACAAGATTCACGTTCCAAAAGTCATGTTCAGTAAATCTACTGTCAATTTGAAAGGAAGAAACTGGGACACAGGAACTTACTCATTTCCCCAAGGCCTTTGAAAACCTGGGTGCAGAGCTGATGCAACAAGCTTCGTCACAAAGCAGCACAAAGCTGCTGTCATTGTGCAACCTCTGCCTACTCAGTGCACAGGAGGGCTGGGATGCCTCTACCTGCTTTTCTGTGAGGCTTCCCATAGAGGTAGGCAATGGTAAAAAAATACTCTTTACTATGGTAATGGAGTAAACACATGACAGAAGGGACTGTAGCTACCTGATAACTCTTAGGCACATTAAAAATGCTTCTGAAGGCTACTTAGGGATAGTTTGATGATGCCAGGCAAAATATTTGAAAACTTTGGTTAAAAAATAATAAACCACCACTCCAAGGAATATTTTCACAACTCAGCACACTTTTTCTAGTTACATGGCCTTCTTTCCTTTCCCCTTTTATATCTTAGTGAACACGGACAAGCCACTGTTGACAGGAACACTTGAGCTGCTATTTACACTACAATATTTGTTTTATTTAGCTGTTTCATTGTTATCTTGTTTAAGACACCTTCATATGAAAAATGCTGTAAAGATCCATTACAGTAAATGAGATCTCAAGTCCTACTTACTCAGTACCCAGTAAGAGTCATCATAAAATAAATTTAGAGGAAAAATGTCATTTCAGAAAACCTGTTGGCAGGAGGATGCCTGCCATCATAAAGAAAGGCTCGCTCACTCAGATAAGTATCAGAAAATCGTAACTTTTCTGATAGATACCATTTTAGACATGCTTGTTTCAGTAGTTCACATCGCTCTAATCAATAACCCTGGTAGCACCACAGACTCCCTTGACTGTGAATGCCCATCCCTCCTATGCTTCTTTGTCTATGGTATACAGCTGCTTCTTCATGACTCCTCTTGCTGCAAGTGAAACCATTGAAACCACTAAGCTCAGATTTCATTGGAAATGGTAAACGATGAAGATTGGTCATTTATGGGTAGAAAAAAAAAATAGAGGAAACCTTTTATTCAGTTAGTTACATCAGGATCAATAATACTGTCCCCTTATTTTTCAAAGTGATGTGTCAAGCATATCTCTCAGAACCTATTACTCAGTCATGCAGTGCAGAGCATGTATCCTCATGTGCTTGTACACTGCCCTTCAGCAGTATCTGTCCTAGCAGAAAGTTATAGGAAAAATCACTGAGGAAGAAAAAGCATTAAAATTTATGTCGATCATAGTCTTGTTAGCATCTTTTTTTATTAAGGAATGGGATAGAAAAAGGTGTTAATTACTGTCATGGTCTCCTGTGCCTCACAGATTCCCCTAGTAAATGTTGCACAGAATCATAATAACTTTTTTAAAGTAGGTACTGCAACTATATTGATTTGTTTATTTCATTTGAAGGTAGACATGTAACTGCTGGGCACTTACCTGGCTCAAAAGCCACGTTTTATTGGTTTAAATTGCAAAAAAGCAGCTCATGCATCTCTGGCTGTGACAGCCAAATTATTGGAGCTTGTTTGGGTATCAGGGAGGGATCACTGGTTGTTTACTCCTTTTTGCCTGCCATGATTTTTGTCTCAGTAAGTAACAGGAGTGCTTAATAATGGGAAGCCCCTGTACAAAGCTAAAAAATGGTTCCTCTTCTAATTAATGTAATCTTCCAGCATCATACTATTCTCACTAAAAAAAAATGGGTACATGCTATCTTAACACGCTACCCAAAATAGAGCTTATTCCGGGTACCTGTAACTTCTAAGATTTGGTGGATCTCACACAGTACTTGCAGCCTGATCACACCCACAGGAAAGGAGGTCTGTTTAAACCCCTCTTGGATATTTCCTATTGGAAAATGGAAGGGGAAGATGCTTTGATAGGCAGTGAGCACAGTTATGCAAGTCCCACAATTTAGATATATCCATTTTCAGTAAAAGCAAATGCAAAGTGTTAA
The DNA here is from genome assembly GCA_013400335.1 of Eurystomus gularis. Taxonomy (NCBI): domain Eukaryota; kingdom Metazoa; phylum Chordata; class Aves; order Coraciiformes; family Coraciidae; genus Eurystomus; species Eurystomus gularis. The sequence continues at coordinate 45,063 of VZZY01021509.1, read as the reverse complement.
AAGGCAGTGAAATACAGATGCCAGACATAATTATTTTTAAAAGAGGAATGACTCATTTTTAGCTGCTATCAATTGAGAAATTATTTCCACTTATTATGTACAAATTTGAATGTACATATGTCCCCAAAGAAAAAAAAACAGAAGCATTTCAAAACATCTGGAAACAAATTAGTAATTGCAATGATTAAAATAAGAACAATCCTTTTTGAGTATTTTTAATACCCTGTCTTCAATATCAACCTCAGTGTTTGTATACATCTTTATATCAGGGATGGACCTGCATTATAGATGTATATTACCTGTCTGGAATTCTGTAACATTTCCAGTAAATCCTTTTGGATTTTGCTGTTGTTTTTCTCATTATATGCTTGTTGTTTGGATGTGTATCATTTGTTGTTAGTTTTTTTTCCTCTCTCCAGATCTTTCGCTTGGCACTGCTTGTTCTAGCAATGGTCTTGGCCTTCCACCATTGTACTATTAACTGGTAGATAAACCTCATGCAGCTGTTTAAGTTTTTGATGCTACATATGATTGTTTGGATACCTATCAATGAATACTAATTTTTAAGAGCTATGTTTTCTATCTTTTTAGAGGTTTTGAATCGGTATATACATCTTGTCAGCCTTTAATTCTAAGAAAAGTTCCAGATTAGATATTAAATCAAAGACAACATTCATAGGCAGTGCAAAAATAACTGTCATGGTCTGACAGCCTTTTCAGGGGTCAATACAACCAGGCAATTCAAGAAGATGATGAAGAAGGGTATGCTTTATTTCTGCCACTACTCGGTGCAGTATTTTCAAATTCATCCTCTATCTTATAATCTGCAACTAATTCATCTTGAGAGCAGTTGCTACTTCAGCTTCAGACTGACCTGAAAGAAAGGACAAACTTAAGCATAATATCCCTGCACAGTCAGTTACACCCCTGATAGCTGCCAGGTGCTACCCTATGAGCATAGGAAAGTGTTTAATATAATTTATTTTCTTCCTTAAAAATGTAAATGCCTGTAAAAGGTTAAAGCCTGTGTTTAAGCAAGAGGATTCTATCTTGCCTTTAATCCCTTCATGATAAGGAGGAGGGAAACGGGAGAAAGGCACAAAACGGTGCTAACTTGGTTTGTTGTTTTTTTTTTCCACAAAGCGTAAAATCATTGAATGGTTAAGATGGGAAGGTACCTCTGGATGTCATCTTGCCCATACCACCTGCTCAAGCAGAGTCCTTACTATTATAAAGTTTGCAATTGTTTTATTATACCACCAATTGAATATATACAATACGATTGCGTAAGTGCACAGAGAAATTCTGTCACATCAAAGGACACATTAATGTAACATCAGTCTGAATATATGAACACTGAATATTAAAATTCCTGTCTTTGTGCAGAAGCGATAGCAATAGTTTTACATATGCAAAGTGTACCCGTACACTCGATGTACATATGTAGGTGGTGGCTCCCTCTTTAGACCATCTCCCCTTTAGACTATCTGATATAGACTCCTTAAAGGAATTCATTCTGAATTTACATTTGAGGGTTCAGAATATTTATCTTTCCAGCTAGTTCTCTTCACTGGAAAATTCTTTTTTACTTACCAAAGCTCTTCATTGCTCTTTCTCCTTCAAATACTGATTTGTGCAAATATGTTACATTATTTTATTAGAAGATAGAAATACAACATATTGCGTAAGTGAGGACTTGCAAATTGCCAGTACTTTCCATTATATTTATAGAAACTTGCTTCAATTTTTTTTTCCATTTTTTAAAGTTTTGTATTCTTATTTCCATAAATATTCATTGATAAGCAGTTATCGGAACAAGTGGATGAATGAAGAGACTTTGTTTAAAGCTGACAGTCCCCCTCATTATCATGGCATGGTGTATTATATTATTTATGCCACATTCTATATAACAGAAGCATATTATTTTAAAATTAGCATACTTTTGAAAAATTATAATGAAAACTCATTCAGAACTGTGGAATTTGCACCTTTTTTTAAAGCAGTGTTTTAAAAGGCTTCACTAGGATTAGATTACTAAGTCATATCTACAATAAACCTTTTCACAAAATTAAGAACCTATTCTCTCACATTAACATTGATTTTTTATGATTCAAATAAGTGTGTTTTCAACACGCTTATTGTGTGTTGAACAAAAGGTATATAAAGTATAAATACTTTATTGTTGTAGAATACAAAGTGGAGCTAGTATTTTGAGTACATTTGGTATGCACTGGAACACTAAAAAAAAGAACATTTAAAATTGTTGCTGCTTATAATGCTTTTTTTTTTTGTATTAACAATTGTCATAGTAAAGCTAATCCCAACTAATTAGGGCAAAGCTCTTGGATAACAAAGGTAGTTTTCAAAGTTGTTTGAAAGGCTGTGTGTAATATGGCATTAACTTCTCATCCAGACACAGAATTAGTACTTCTGTTGATGTCATAACATATTAAGAAAAATTTCACTTTATTTTGATACCGTAGATATATTCAGATACAATTTTTGAAAGCAGTCAGGACAGGCCTAAGTCTGCTTTAATAGTAATTGGCATTAGTTTTACAACTGACTTTTGCGGGAGCAGATAGACCAGTACAA
>VZZY01021509.1:16051-42452 GCA_013400335.1 Eurystomus gularis | reverse complement strand
CCAACAATTTAAAAAAGAACATAATTAAACCAAAGATTAACTTTTTAAAAATTAATGTTATATATTTCCATTAATATTAAAAGTAAGGTATAACACAGATTTTAAAACCTATGACAGGCAAAAAATCTTATGACAGCCATGTTCCTTGCCCTGCCCCAGAATGTGGCTGCATTCTTGTCACTTTTTGGAGTGTGGGATGTAAAGGAGAGAAATATTGAAAAAGTACTGGCAATCATAATCATCCGAGTTTCAAATGTTGTGATACATCTGTATGAACATTTGTATGAACAAATGGGTTCCAATTAGGAGAAGGAGGACTTGGGACAAGTAAGGCAGTAATAAGGATGGGAATGCTGAATGAAAAGGAAAGTACCAACCACAGAGAGAGAAAAATATGTAACAGTCAAATACTTAGGTCTCAGATGTCTCACCAATACCAAGAAGATTAAAAATTAAAAACAAAGTTTGCCCCCCAACTATGACAAAATTAATATGAATAGAATTGTACAAAGGAGCAATATTGGTACTGTAAACGTTTCCTTCACTTGCCAGTGAAAATACTGTGTAGGCTTTCCTGGCACTGAATCATTCAGGATGGGAAGCTTGCCACATCACAAAGTTCCAGTGACACTTGAAATGCATCAGTGAAAAATATATCTCTCTGTGGGAAAGACCTCTTAACACTGCATTACAGAAAAAACCACCACCAACAAAAAAACCCAAACAAAAACTAAAAATACAACAGCAACAAAACAACCCTGAATCCCTTTAAAAATATGGATTAAAAGACTCTAATTTTTCTCCTCCACATTCTGTTTCATGATTGAGAAGGTATAGAGAGGAAAACTTTACTGTATAAGATCTCGAGAACTAGACTCTATAGACTATACTGGTATTATATCTGTTGCAATATCTGACCTTTTCAGTAAAATACTGAAGTACTGAAATACTGAATACTGAAAACTGAAGTTTACAAAGGAAGTCATCAAATAGATGAATGGATGTATTGCAAGATGTATCAGAATTTTATAATATTTAACTAGGAATGTTGATATAAAAAAAAATAAAAGAAAAAGAAAATGAATTCATGTGAAATGTCAACTCCTAACATTGCTGATGGGCCACATTATAAAAGATACATCATTTCAATGCTTTACCATTATTTTTGTTATTTATATAGTGGTTTTTAAGTCTTTCTGAAGAAAGAAAGATAACTTTGAAGTAGTATCTGTCTGTTTATCTGCCTGTTCAACTCTGTAATGATATACATTGAATTCTGGCTTATTGCATAATAACATTCTGAAGAACAGTTCTATAATAAAACAACCTATACAATAGACAATGAAATCAATTACATAAGAAGTAAAATGTTCCTTATTATGATTTTAACTTAGAATGTATTTTGATATTTGTTTACAACAGTATTCAAGTAATCTGTCAGAAAAATCTTGCTCTTTTTTTGGCAACAGGCATAGGTACAGCTGCAAATAGAAATGTACAATGGAAATCCAGACTCATGCATCACTTCAAAGCATGATAACACTATGTAAACGATGCTGATGTGCAACACCAATGTGCAAAAAACTCAGTTCCACTCCCCTGTGGAGTTTGCTCAGGACGTAGCATCACACAAGGCAATTGTCACTAGCCAATTTCTGAGCTACACTGGCATCTTCTTGAGTTAGCTGGGTACATGAACCATTAATGAGGTGACTTTTCTTTTTCCCTAGTTTATTGATCCAATACAAGTCCTCTGTTTTATAAGGGTCATCTGAGGTTACAAACGCAATAGTTGTTTTTCTGAGAGTCACACTGCTCAAAGTGGTCCGTAACATTACTGTCTGTTATGGAAATATCAACTGAGTCAAAATATTAAATGTTTTTTTTTCTGAGATTTGTAATGAATTCAAATAGCTAAGCATCAGCTTGCATAAAAAAATACAGAAAGCAAGATCAGGTTTGGAATGTATTTATTTTGAAGTGTGTGAATGTATTTTCAACATACAAGACTACACAAAATGAGCTTCTAACCCTATAATCATTTAATAATATGCATAGTATTCATTATACTAATTTATTTAAGACTAATTGTGTGCACTGTTTGCAGATTAAATAGCTTGAATTAATTTATTTGAAGACTTTTTCATTCTACTTTAATTCGTAAAATGACCTTTACAATAATAAATACTGTTTTGGCACTCTCTTAAACCTTTTAGTAATTCTGCTTAGCACCACTGCTAATTAATTATATTTGAAATGTGGAAAATTACAGCTTATATCAAATATCATTATGTTGAACATATAAAATGTTTTTCTTAGACTGCATATTGATACTCTTAGTCTTGGAATGTTAAGATATGATGTTATTTGTTATTAAATAATGTCATTTATGCTCTGCAACTATATTTGAATTTTGGCTGCAGGAAAATATTATATGAAAAACATGGGGTTTTATTATCTTTTTTCAATCAGGTTGTATACATACTTCATCTTCAGGACAGTTTATTTCCACTAATATATGAATGGTTCATTTCTAAATGTCCTTTAGCCTTCTGGCATACAGCTTAAAAGCTTTAGAAAATGCTATTATTTGGGATGAATTTTATTAATAAATTTTAATTTTCTTTTATTCAAGACACTCTTTTTAATGGTCTTGGACTTGGTGCTGTCATTGGCCTGGGAGTGGCAGCCCTTTTGTTAATCCTGGTTGTGACTGATGTTAGCTGCTTCTTTGTACGACAATGTGGATTGCTAATGTGCATCACCAGGAGGATCTGTGGGAAAAAGAGTGGTTCAAGTGGAAAAAGTAAAGAAATGGAAGAAGGAAAGGCTGCTTACTTGTGAGTATTAGTCACATATTTTTGAAACTTCATTAAAAGAAAAAGCTGGCTGTCCAACTTGTATTTACTTTATGGCCATTTCGTGGTGTGTTAAAGGGAATTAATAAAATGCTTCTATTACTTAGAAGAATGTTCCTCTGAAATGTATAGAATTGTTCGTGGTCAAGTGTTGCCTTAAAAGAAAAATGGTCACAAAAAAGGCATTTACCATGCCTCACTTTAAGATGGCCTCTGTGTGCAGCTTGACACAAAGGAAATCAATTGTAATTCAGTAATAGTTACAGGCACATCTTTGGTCAATGAGTAACAAGTAACAGATCATTTTAACTACAGTTCTACAAATCCATCTTTGAGCTGCTAATACCCAAAAACTTAGCCTATGGTTGTAGCAGTGCCAGTAAATCTGGGAGTGAAGGACATAGTATTATAGAAAATCTGTGAAAGAGTTTCTCTTCTCAGATATAGCACTTGATGGAAAATCCTGTTTCTTGTCCATAGACTTTAGGAATAAAAACTGTCATTGATTTGTAAAAAAAGGAGTGCTGATTTGGATGTGGGTGAAATGCTAGTGAGCATGATTGTTCTTCATAGCAACAGCGTAAGAGTGCTAAACATAAATAGGGAATAAACAAGCCTGATTCTCACAAATACCCTTCTGTAGTGGCTACTTCATCAGACAAATGTGAATGAACTGATCATTTATGTGCAAATGTGTTCACTTAAATCGTAAGAGTGGATAGTGAGATCTCTGGCAAAACAGTTCAAGTACTGATTGCATGAACTAATAAGACTTTAATGACCCAACATCTACGGGGATCTCAAAAGGTAAGATGGAGAGAGGATTACTTATGGCCCCTCATTTTAGGCAGTTCCATTTTTTTACTAAAAAAAATGTTAAATTTCCTCATTCTGTTCATTGATAGGCTTCTTATGCATACACTGTAATATTTGTGGGAATTATGTCTTTATGTGGTTTAAATAATATTTGCTGGTCCAATTCCTATGTGCCATAGCCCTCCCAGTAATTAGGCCTTCCCGTTCATTCTCCTCCAGCTTTCCAGGTCCCATCCTTCCCCAGATGCCTGTAGAGCAGATCATATTTTGCAGCCCTTTGTTATTCATAGCTGTATTGGGTTTCTTCATTATCAGCAGTGGAGGTGTAAGTGTCTTTTTTTGTTTTAGTTCTGACTTTTGGGATTCAGAGACTGTGTCATTCTTAGGCAAGTTGATTACAATTCTTGGTTGGGTTCTTTTGGAACCAGCTCCATAGAACAAAACCAGTCACAAGCAGGCACAGAGTATTTACATCAAATAGTGCTTCTGAAGTTGTACCATAAAATAGCAGTTTCCTAATTCTCCACAGCTTACAGGAAGAGATGCAATAACAGTATTTTTTCTGTTATGTGAAGCCAGCATGTCTGGGTCAATAGGATCTAGATGTGAAGCTTCTGGCTCTGACACAGCTGTCATTTCCTATTGAATGTAGCACTTCAGTTTATGCTTTAATTTCCAATTCAAGAAGTGACCAGGTATGAATTGCTGTACAGAACCTCCTGAATGGGAAGACCTTAGGGAGATAAAGTTGCAAATGTCACTTGACAGCAGTTTATACCTTTCTATCAACACCTTATACGCAAATGCCATTCCATGCTGTCCCAGAAAAGCATAAAGCTGGTGATTTAATATTAATTCCTCTGTGACACTTGTTTTTGCTAGAACAACTCTCTTATTTAATTATATTTCTTTCCTTGTTGAGGTGATCTTCAGTCAATCAGATCTTAAAATATTTGAGAGTATTCTTATTTTAGCATGTTCTCTGCATAAATAAACTGTCAGGCTAAAATTTCAAGACAGGCTTGAAGAGTCAAAATTTGAAGTTATTTCATGCCAACTGCCATTCCCTAAAAGACACTGACATTTCCCTGGTTTAAATATGTCAGTTCACATTTGGATATTTGAGTGGGTTTATGGTATAACTCTTTGCTACATTTGGATTGTAGGATATATATAGCCATTAGTTTTGTTCCATATGTAATGAGTGTAGATGATACAATGCATGCAACATACACATAGCCTCTTGGAACAGAAATGATATAATGCATTTCTTACAGATCACTTTCCCATCTGTGGAATTTTTAATTGTTATGCAGTTTGTACTTTCTGTACAGATTAATTCCTCAATCCCATGTGAATGCTGTTAGCAAATAATGTCTTTTTTAGGCTTTTGGTCATACAATAATGCATGTTTGTCTGCAAGACTATGGATGGACAGACAAGCAAAGTAGAAGTTATAGTTCGCTCCACCAGTCCTACTATGATCCATAATCTTTTCATAGATTAGAAAATAGATAGGAAATAGCCATGACATTTATGTGCATCATCTACAGAAATGAGCACTATATCCATTTGTGTATCTTAAAATAGAATTTCACATGCAGTTTTTTTAGAAAACAACCAGAATATTTTAGACTTCTACTCATTAATTCTTCCCTAGTCAACTTCTTGGCTACCCATTTGTTGTTGCTGCACTCTTACTAATCTACAAAGATTTTCCCTGAGGATACCTACCAGAGAATGGTAAGAGTTTTCCACGGACTTCCTGAATAGAAGGATTATTGTAGTTGTAACAGTCGGTTTAATGGTTATTACAATATGAAAATGTGACATATGAATTAGACAAGGGTTTAACTAGATCTTTGCTGTTGTACATATCAGTATGACTGCTCTCTAGAATGTCACAGGTCCGGAAAATAGTCTGTTAAATATAGAAGTGATTGTTGTTCTGTAACATAGTTACCCTGTGTTTCCAAACTACATCTGTTGAAGTTCCTGGATACAATTCTTGATCTGATGACAGGAACAGGGATAAAATATTTACATGGAAAGAAGTTTATTTTATAAATATCAAATATATCTGGAGTATCCATTGATCTGCCTTTTGAGAGTAAAATTACATGCAAGTTAATTAGTACTAATATTGTTAATACTTCTGTAGCAGTGAGCAGCTATTTCCACATCATGGCCATATTATTTAGAGCAGCACTGTGGAGAAGGACATGGGGATACTGGTGGATGAAAAGCTGGACATGAGCTGGAAACATGCTCTCACAGCCCTGAAGGTCAACTCTATCCTAGGCTGCATCAAAAGAACTATGGCCAGCAGGTCAAGGGAGGTGATGCTTCCTCTCTAACTCTCATCTCATGAGACCCCACCTGGAGTACTCTGTGCAGCACTGGAGTCCTTAGTCCAGGAATGACATGAACCTGTTGGAGTGGGTCCAGAGGAGAGCCACAAAAATGATCAGAGGGATGGACAGGTCTCCTATGAGGACAGGCTGAGAAAGTTGGGGTTGTTCAGCCTGGAGAAGAGAAAGCTCTGGGGATCATCTTACTGCAGCCTTTCAGTACAGTTGGAGACAAAAGGACACTTCTGCAGTGTGTATACTAACTTAAAGGCTCTTTATACTGCTAGAAAAGTTCAAGCCTAACTAGGCATCAAGGCCTATATTTATTGTACTCAGTTAGGAAAGTTCATGTCTATTCCCATAAAGAGGCCATCCTCTTATTATTTAGTCATAAACAAATTGCTCTTTTGAGATGCTAATCCATGATGTTTGCGGAGTTAGGTAAGTAACCATGGATACAAGATGCTTTGAAGACTTCAAGGAATTGGGAACATGCTGTTAAATGTGTCTCGGTGGTGTTAGTCACTGATAATTAGTTCTGCCTTTTCTTTCCTGACTTTTGAGAGAAGGGACCTTGGCAATTAGTTGCGTGCAATGTCTGTGGTTAATATGATGATATGAGACTAAGACTTTTTAAATAATTTTTAGGAAAGATGGATCAAAAGAGCCAATAGTGGAAATGAGAACAGAGGATGAAAGAATTACCAATCATGAAGATGGGAGTCCAGTAAATGAACCAAATGAGACAACTCCCCTCACAGAACCAGAGTAAGTAGCCTGACATTCCCTGGAGTTTCACACAAACTCCTGCTGGCTGTGAGGATGGACTGGGCTTCTTGCACTCTGGGTGGGAGATACACAGCGTCACCAACATGGTGTGTACAAGTGTGACCCAAATACAATGGCTGAGATTATCACTAGACATTTTTCTCTTTTTTCTGTGACCCAGAGTACATTCACATCTGGGCATTATCCAGTCCTTGGATGGTAACACCATGATAGTGGCAACCCTGCATTGTATCTTTACACCACCACCTGTTTGGAGGTTAGCAAGTATCCAGGAAAATTTTCTGTCCCTCCCTGCTGCTCCTGAGGAGCTCCTCCTGTGCTTTTCATGAAAACAGACCTTGTGTCAGGGAAGGGAGTGCAGGCAACACTGCCCTGCCCTCCTCAAACCACTGGTCCCCACTTCCCATGGACCAGGAGCCCCACATATCTCCAGCCTTGTCAGGAGCCCCTGCCCAGCCCTAGCCCCAGTGGGACACAGACCCTACTACTGTCCTCAGCTCTGCCCACTGCATTCAGGTGTTTGAGGGTGCTCTCTGGCTCTCAGGCTGCACCAGAGCTTGCTCTTCATGCTCCCCTGCTGCTCCCAGCTAACCTCCAGACCCTGTGGGGAGCCATGGCTGGCAGAGGTCACAGTCCTGTTGTCTTCTTAGCTCTGGCACGCACAGTCCCTCCTGGCCCTGCAGTAGTGGCTGAGCAGTAGCATAAGGATTTTTTTTTAAAGTCAGATGCAGCTGATCTTTACCACCTACCTGTTGGTTATTAACCACTCTGCGGGAGTAATCTCCTGACTCTCAGGGATGGCCTTAGGTTGAGTCATGCACACGTCACCACATATGTGCTGTATGTAGGGCACAATGATCTCGTGCTCCAGAAACCCAGCTCCTCACAGGGTGGTCTTTTCCTGCTTTCATTCATGTAACTGAGAGTTTAGCTCAGTACTTAAGTCCACGTGGTGTAATTGGATTAGCAGAGCTGAAGGGCAGTCACTTTGCTCGGTTTCCTCATGCCCTCTTCTCAGCTCTGCAAGCTGCTCTCAGCACAGAAACCACAGTGGTTCTTCCCCTCTGGGCTTACAGGCTCCAGCTGACTCCTGTGTTATAGGGACCAGCCTTGAGCTCAGGGATCCCAGGCACTGGCAGTCTGGTCCTCTCCTCCATTTTTTACTGCAGCCTCTGGAACGGATTAAACTGGATAGAGTGGCTGGTGTTTGTACCTGAATAGCATTTTTCAAAACCTGTGTGGAGAATAAAGTAACATTCGTGATAGGGTACAAGCAAGATGGTATTTTTGCTAAGCTTACTATTACAATGAGAACTTCTGATATGCTGCTTCTTTTTCCTTGTGAAAATTTTGTTTGAAGAGAAAGCAATATTTCAACAAAGCTGATGACAGTACCATTCCATCTATTGAGAGCCCACTTAGTGGTGCTGAAGAACATGAACTGATTGCTCAAGAGTTTCATTTCTGAGCCCCAAAGCTGATTGATTTGAAATTATTAAATAAAGCTCTAAGTTTCTTTTGTTTGAGCCCAAAGCTTTTCCTGAGTTGTGAAAACCTCCTACCTCATGAGATCTTAAAGCTGTCAGGGCTATGAAAACACTTCTGTAGTAAATATAGAAACTCACCTGTGTTGAAATCACCCTTGTTTTAATTTAAAAGGAGAGGATGTTTTATAAAACAATCTGTTTCTGTTTCTGAAAGTACAACAAAATCACCTTCCTTGCCATTATCTAGAACTGCAAAAGCCAGAACCTCTAATAAAAGACTGTGTTACTGGCTGTCACTGGCATTTGTAGTAAATGGGGGTGTTGTTAACTAACTACACATTAAGCTATGTAGTTCTTAAAAGAACCTGTACCTGAAGACTTCAAACTTTTGTTAATTAAATAATTATGGAATTTGTTGAATGATTAGTGATATGTTTGCTCTTCGTATTAGAATTTATAATGAGGGGCACTGTAGAGAATCAACGGTTATCTAAGGGGTCAGGGGAGTGTAGCTGTAAACATACTGCAAGTCCAGTGGGCCTTGGATTTGTTAGTGGGTAAGGCACAAGAGCCACATTTTTTCATGCTTCAAGACGATTTGTAGCGCCAGATCTTTCAAATACACTTGTGACACATCTAGCAAGGGGCATGATACCAGGAAAGATTAAGTTCAGTTCTTCTTGCTTGTCCCAGTCATTAGAACAGCTGACAGGAGTGAAATATGAGAAAGTTAAAATAAAAAATGTTTTATTATCTTAGGAGAGGGAGAAAGAATCAGTCATGATTAGCATGAAAAAATAACTAAATCACAGGAACAGCTGATAAAGAGTTTGATGGATATTATGTCCTTGGAAAATAGGACTGCTGAGAGATACTAATAATGAGGACAGTTTCCTTCTTGGTAATTTCTTCTCCTACAACAAATGGCAAAAGGCAGCAGTCCAAGGTATGGCTGGACATAGGTCATAAGCAATGAAACAATAGAAGCAATAGGAAGTACAGATGAGATTCTGCTAAAGGAAAGGAGGATGCAATAGGGTAGAACTAAGTCTCTCAGCAGGAAAAACACAAAACCACATTGTCAACAGCAGGTACTATTGGCCAGAAAGGCGCATGCTAGTCAGAGTGAGGATGACCACTGGGTTCTTGGAGGGAAGAGCTTAGCTTGCAGGAAGGACAAGTTTCAACGACATTCCAGGAAGTCAATGTTCATACAAAATGGGATTCATTCTGGCTCATTATGGCTGTCTTAAACGTACACAGGATAAAACTTCAGTTGAAATTGGATGAAATATGTTGAAAAATTAGTTGAATTATTTTGAATAATATCAAATTATAGTCAGAAATTTAAATGCAATTTAAGCATTTGTGGGAAATAATTAATAAAGACATTACTTCCTCTTACAATAATATTTCCATTATATTGCTCAGCATATTATTCAGCAATCTACTTACTGCCTTAACTGAGATTATTCTTGTCAAAGCCAGGTTTGGGATCTGTGTGTGACAGATGAGCACAAAGCACTTTCACCTGCAAGTCAGCAAGTTTTAATAATTCTGGCAGGAAATCAATTTAAGCTGTGCATTTCATATTGCAATTCTGTAATATGATTAAAATATCACATGCAATATGGTACTATAATTGCATTCCTAGTTTGACATTATTGTGCTTCTAGTATTGGTTGAGTTTTTCTTAGTATTAATGAAGCTGGGTGAATTCAAGTATCAAAATGGCTAGGAGCCATTTTCCTATAAAATAGGAAAGTAAATAGTCTAGTTAAAGTTTTCTATGGGTAGTATCAGCAGACTATTGCAGTTAGGCAACCTGTAGTGTTATTGGTAGACAATATTATTAATGATTGATAACCTTGTACCGTTCTCAAGTTTTGTTATTTTTTTTTAAAAAAAGCTTTTGTTATAAAATGCTTTAAGGTTTCAAAGGATTAGTCTGCCCAACTGAAAAATATAAGATTATTTCAAAAGGATGTAGCTAAGGAAAAACCAGGTGTAGGAAAATTGGTGTGATTAGAACATTTAAGCGTGATTTAGTTAATTAACTGATAACAAACTCCACATGTTTTTAAAGACAATAAGGTCAAGGAATGGTGGATGGACTTTTTTATGAGGAGAACCTGTAAAACATTTTATTTGTTTGTAGTTCTTTTTTTTTTTTTTTCCCTTGCTTGCATTCATAGCACGGCTAATTTTATCATACTGTTTGTATGAACATGGGTTTCAGCAATATCTAGTATCCTTCAACAGGGTTCTAGCAAATCTTCCTATTTCAAATAATTTGGAATTATTTGTAACATACTCTTAATCTGCTTCTCTGAAACCAGTTTATTTAAATTTCCACACAGTATCTTCTGTCAGTTGCCCAGTTTTTACTTTGACTAAATATTTCCTCTCTTTCAGCATAATCTTTTGAGAAATTGCCTTTCTATAAAACTAGATTAAAATGGGTCTTTTATTTTCATTGTCTTTTGTTTTAAAAACTAACTTCAGTACTTTGCATTATCAGCCCTGTGACATAGATGCCTGCTTACCTAGAATGCATCTCATGAGCTGGGCTTCCTCTGTTCCTCTGATTCTACTGTTTCCATTCTTTCAGGCATTGTGTTGTGGTCTGAAATCTTGTTTCTTTTTGGTATGCTGTGTAGACCAGACAATTACTGGAGAGCTCCCTCTGTACTCAAAGCCAGACAGCTGACATATATATCACATATTTTACTGTAATATTTACCACATATTTTACTGTAATAGCACAAGTTAGTCTTCTCTTTGATTTCTCTCAGATATAGGTTGTGCTCATTGTTTAACCTCTAAATAAACAGCATCTTGTTAGTTCATTGCAGCCAGCCTATATTTCATAAGACTGAGAATTTGGGTATTGCTCTTTTATTTGTTGTTATTAAACACTGCTATTACAAGAAATTCCTAAAAGAACCTGTCTCGGACAGGTTTTGAATAGTATATTGCTCTTTGGGACATCAAAGCAATCACAGTGGAAGTTTACTGAAACATTTAACAGTTATTATGAATAAAAAAGACATACAGACATATGCATACTATTCCCTAGTTGAAAACCAGAAAGCAAACCCAAATTGGAATAATGATTAACACCTATTTGCCCAGGAGACATTACTACAGGAACATCTGAGTAAACCATACATATTTTTGACAGCTAACTAATAGCAGTAGGTAATCAATGATTTTAAAGACCTTTTTTAATTAAATCAAGGTTTTGTCTTTCCTGTAAAGTAAGGGTGAGGACTCTTTGGAATTAAGGATTATAAAACTCTTCAGAGTTTTCACTAAGTTACTCTTAAAAGAGCTCTAAGTTATTAACCTCACTAGATTCTGTGATCTAGCAAAATTAAACTGTAGAAATTTCTAAATAATAAAATAACTTACATTACCTCCTTGTGCTATAAGAAGTTCTTTCCTCTGCCTATGTCTTGGCATAACGTTCCATGACACCTATTTGCTTTTGTATACAATTGAATTTACATTTAGAAATAGGCGTACCAAAAAAAAGACAATAATCTTGATTCGGCAAAAGGCTTGAGTGTAAGTGTTTCACGGCATCCTAGGGAACACATACCTCTGTACTGTACTGTCTTGGTTCAAGTTATTTGGCATTCTATCGCTTCTTTTATTGAAGAAACTGCATTTTGGGCAGCAGCAATGTTCTCATCATGTGCCATTTAGCTTTTTCTGGCTTTCTAGTAATGCAAAGAGTTAATATTAATTTCTTTAATAGAGAGAACCTCACTGCTCATAATACAATATTTATACATTATTTTCAGTAAATTGTGTTTTTGGAAACACTGTGAAGTGTATAAGCAATACATACATTGTAGACTGAAACTCCAGATTATGCATTATTTATGTGTTACCATGATTCTTCTTTTCTTCTGATAGGAAGTTGCCACTAAAGGAGGAAAATGGGAAAGAAGCTTTAAATCCAGAAACCATAGAAATCAAAGTTGCTAATGACATCATCCAGTCTAAAGAAGATGATAGCAAAGCATAATAACATAAACTACAGCTGTCTGGATAATGCATTTGGATTGACGTAACCACACGACCAAAACTTTACAGCTGACCTTAATTTCTTGGGAAACTTAAGCTTGGAATAGTTAGTATATGTGTACATATGACGAAACAGTTTCTGTCTATGGTTCCTTTCTATTTTTTTGTTAATGGTTTTAGTATGTAGTTTTGCTGACACCAAGTCCCATGGTATAAATTTGAAAAATCTGCAGAATAAGAACTGTAATTTATCATGTGACAAAGTATGTCTCTTTAGAAGAGTTACAAAGCACCCCTAACCGCAAACAACACATCAGGTCTCTCCAATTCTTGCAGTGCAAGCTACAAACATAAAGTGCCATATACTGCTGTATTTGTTTCCATTTATAATAAAACAAAAGTTTAGGTTGCCCTTAAGAGAAAAAAAAAGAAAACCAGTCTTGGTATAATGCTCAAGACCTTAGCACCGGCAGACACTCAGTATTCATTCCAGCTGTGCTTACCACTTGAAGCAAACAAACAAAAAAAAAGACAAAGACACTTTTCAAAATAGAACCAGCTCCACCTGCAGTTTTACCTGGGTTCTTCAATAAAATAAGTTGATAAACATGATGTACAAATTTTTTTAAAAATTGGCTAAATATTTTGTAGCAGTGTATTGGCTTCATCCTGACTACATGAGTGTGATTCTAAAGGGCTCCAGGATTTTCAGTGCTTCAAGTTTTCTGTATTAACATTTTTGAGGCTGCATGTGAACTAATTAGCAGCAAAGATATGAAAAGAAAACTCTTTTTTTATCATAATCTTGGCTTCAAGCAAAATCTTCCAATAAACACACACTCGAATTATTTCTCCCAACATATCTCTACATGTACAGTATTCATTCTTTTAGTTCTAATCATTTAGTCAAGGGATAAAACTTCATTTTAGTGTAGTAGATACATTTCTACCTAAATCATTACGTGAAATATTGAAAGTTGGCCTTATTAAAGTAGCACTTGTTCCTTTATTGTTTCATACCCTTTGTCTTAACAAAAACCCCGTAAGAACACATGGAAAGGAGAATTTCAGCTGAACAGTTAGGAACAGTTTTAAATTAGTAATTAATAGTATCTTGTATTAGACCAAATACTTTTTTTTCCTTTGGAGAATTCCGTAAGATAATTCTTTTTATTATTCTGGTTTACATGTACCATTCTGAAATTTGAGTGATTTATTTGATGCAAAATTTATTTATTGTAATTGATTTAATGGTACCACAAATTGGAGCAATATATTTTGTTTACATGCCAGTGTAGTGTATCCATACTACCAAACTCTTCAAAGTCTTACTTTGGAAGAAGTAGATAAACTGTAAAAAAAAGTAGATTGAAAAATTCTACTTGTCAGGAGTAAATTTTAGAGTACCTTGTCGATTTTCTACATCTAAGTCATACCCGAGGTTAACGTATAACTTTACTCAGATTGCATCCTCTCCACACTATATCTGAATTTTGCTCATATTTGAAGTCCTTATACATCACAATTTCTCACAGAATGTCATCAGCTCTTAGCTGATATTTTGTAGTCATGGCAAAGTTGTTGACTTTTGTGCAGTAAAGCGGGAAGCAAAATGTAGAAGAGTGTCCTTAAACTTGGGGAAGTGGCAGGCTAACCTTCTTGTTAACCCAAGCTTTAACACATTTGAAAGAGCTGAGGAGGATATATTTAATTCATAGATCTTCCTCACTTTTCAAAACCAAGTCATTTAATGGGTTTTTTACAACTTTTCCTGGCTTTGGAAAATACCTACAACGAACCAAGTAGTTGAGAACAGAGGCATACCACTGGTGTGTCCAGGGTAAAAGGCGAAGTTCCAACAAAACCAGTACCAAAGTGAAAAGAGTGGGTAAGAGGAGATAGCGGTGTGAAAGTCATGAAAGAGAATAATTTAAAAATAAGAATTTTAAATGCTGCGAAGAAGTTTCTGTAAATGCTAAGACAGTACTTTTGGGTGAAGGAAACATGAAGTCATTCCTTTATGATCTCTCAACTGTTTCTCCCACGTGCTGAGCAGGCAACACTACCAAATAGCTGCTTGTCTATTAAGTTTCTGCTCTGTTTTGTTCTGAGTAAGTGCACAGTGAGCAGGACTGCCCCCTAACCTTTAATTAAGAGAACCAATTGTCTCATTTATATATATGAATACATATTCTTTCTACAAAGTATGTATTTGCAGTTGGGCTTTCTTCCTCTATCAAAACGCAAGGAAGGGACCTGGAAAATTCCAGCCGTTGAGAATATTGTGGTAGGTGTGGCTTGAACATCTGCAGCCCACTTCATCTTATGCCATATTTTTACCAGGATGAGGATGAAGGTAGGAAACATCCTTTCCTCTTCTACCTGCCATTGCAAAATTAGGTGGTGCCATGCGTATTCGCATAAGTCAAGCTTCACTAGGCAAATGGTGCTTTTTCTGAAGCCAGCACGATCATTTGCACAACATGGTTCCTATACAATATGGGCAGAGCTAACAGTGTCCAGGCTCAACTATAGAGGCATTTCAAATTTTAGTGCTTCTTATTGAGACTTGCACAAAATATCTTCATGGCCTAACAGCTATATACTGGAGTTTTTATTGTTTTGTTTTTCAGTTTGGGGTTTTTTTTCCTTATATGGCCTCCAGTTACAATGTGAAGAGACTGGAGAATTTAAGAGGTCTTGTCAGCACATTTATTATTAGTTTGCCTGTGCTACTTTTTACAAGCAAAATATACTGCAAAATTATTTAAATATTGGAAGCAAAAGCATTTCCCACTATAGTGGATTACAAATCAAAAGCTATTTCAGGAGTATTTTTTTTCTTCCTGCTGTTAAGTCTCATGCTAGTTGGGCTATGAGAGGGCTGAGAATTAAACAGTTCTGAATTACTGAAGGACTGTTCCAAGCATACCTTTTGGTTTGTGGATTCATAGGTTATCTCTTGTGCTTTGACTCAATGCTGTGCAGGAGAAAGCCAAACTATAACCATGAAAGAATGCTTAAAACTACTGATAATTTCAAATATTTTCAAATGAGGGACAACACATAGTAATTTGTAAGATATGTAGAACTGGAATAACATAATTACTTTATTTTGTTTTCTTATTCTAGACTAAAAAGAAAAAAAACAGGTATCTGTATAAATGTCACTTTTACTGTCTAAAAGTAATTTTAAGTGTTAGTATGAAATGTCAGAAGAGTTGACAAAATATAACTATTTGTAAAAGTAATCTGAATTGTTACACTAACATACTCCAGGGATGAGGGTGGGAGGGAGCTATTGAAATTATTAATGATATGGAATGTGGTAGTGACAATCTCTCTTCAACAAAAAATGAGGGGTAAAATTAAGTAAAATGACTTAGAGCTTCTTCTTATTATTTTTATAGTAGACGTGTATTCTGATTTACCACAATAGTAACAGAAGTTTTAATTAATGTTTTACAATTTAGTATACAAATGTACTCTTGAGAGTTTTTTCTGGTTTTGTTTATTTGTTTTTTTCAAGTTCTAAGCTTTTTTTGTGGTTGCAGAAATATTTAGTATTCTGGTGATGCTAATGCATAATGTGACAAAGATTAATTTATTTAGGCCTCAGTCTTGCAAGAAATTTTATGTGGCTGACCCCACCCCTCATATGGCATCCTATTGACATCAGTGGGATCAATGTGAGTAAGAGGATGGATGTTTTTTCATAGGGGAGCTTGTAGGATTGGGCCTATTTTCTATCTCTTCATAGATATATACAACATAGTTACACAGTGAGTCATATACAAAGGCTGTTTGACAACAGTCCCTGGTATAGTAAATTCCACCTGCTGTCTTCAGCCTCTGCATTGATGTTAATCCAAAAACGTGGCTTTCTTTTTATGATGGTAATTAGTTTGATTATTTATTTAAGTGCCAATCATCAAACTGTAGTATAATAATCATGCCATTTTTCTGTTTCCTAGACTGGATAATGGAAATGTATTTGTGCCTTTTGATAGCATGCCACTCTGCTTTATTAAAGAAAAATCTTAAATAATTTGTCTACAAAGCCTGTTTAAAATATTTGAAAGCTTTACTATATCTTACTTTTCTGCTCAGATATGCTCAAATACTTATCTAGAGTAAACTGGAGATAATATTCTTAAATCACATAAATATTTTTAACACAAAATTTTCAAAAATCTATTGAGATCACAATTCTAGTGAGGGTCATAGTGGGTGTGTTACTGCCAAGAATATTCAAGTAGATGGAGCACATAGGGGTTGTATAAGGGTGTTTTGACCAATGTATCAAGTTGAAGAGTCAGACAGAAAGTCTCCTTAGTTCTATTTAGGTACTTAGACCTAAAACATTAACATCTTTTCTCAAATCTGAAAGATGATGTTGAGAATCTTCCCACCATTTTACCTCTGGAGTAAAACTGCAGTGAATATTTGTTTTGCAGTCATTTGTGGCCTCACCATCGCTGTGTAAGCTGTCATAGGAAGTAATATCTTTGTAAAGTAGTAGTTGTGTGTGTTGGGTAACATTTACTCCTGATTTGAGGGCCTCCAAAAAGACCATTTGCTGAAAAAGCTCAAGACCCCTATTATGAATTGATCTATGGGGGGGTGCTGAGAGCACTGTGAGAGGGTTCAGTGTGGGATCCAGGTCTCACAAATAAGACAAACTGACTTCAGTGGGGCCTGAATTTGATCTATCCATCTCAGTGAGGCTGTATATGTCCTCGGTCGATTGAGTTACTTGTGTGATTCAAAGTTTCAGGTGTAAGTGGAACTTGAATGTCATGCCAGGCTGTTGATAACATTTTGCACAGAGAAGGTTCTCCTATTAGGAGTTTGTAATGATCAGGAAACATTGATAAAAATATCTGATCACAGTTTTATCCCATACATTACTATATGTCCAGCAATGCAAGAAGTCTAACATCCCTCTAAATAATTCATTGTGATACTTCTTTAGGTGAAGATGAAAACATTCTAAGAAGTAATATATCTTCTTAAATCCCTTTGTTTAACTTCAGATACTTGTGGTGACTGATACAAAGCTACCATGGTCAAATAAATATTTTTTTTAAAGGATCCACCCCCTTTTTCAGGTTTTGTCTTATCATTTCCTGGATAACCCAATGCACTTGAAGTATTTCTGTAGTGGGTGGGCAGGAAACCACTCACTAAGTTTTAAGTGATCTTCAACATTCCAGTGTGCATATAAATGTGTTCTTATAAAATTTTATTTGAACCTGAGCCAAAAAGAAGCCTTTCTGTTACAAATTTGGCTTTCGATCAGGTTCTGAGAAATCAGAGTTTACCAGTCTATCTTTCCTCTTAACAGGCATTGTAAGCCTCATGATGTTTGACTTTCAAACTTGAATATTGGCCATTTTTAGCCCAGAGAAATAAGTATTTACTGCCAAATTTGTATTGGCAGATTTTAAGTCACAGGTGAGACCGGGAACGGGTGAGATGACCAGATGCAGTGCTGAAAGAATTCAGGAAAGCCACTACCAGAGACAACAGGTGCTGAAGAGTGAGGTGAGAGAGGGCTTGGATACTACGAGTGCTTTATTAGCAGTGACAAGGGAAACGGGGAGCTGCTGAAACAAGGGAGGCTGCTGGAGGGCATTGCCAAAAGACAGGGTACTTTGAGCAGTGAAAACCAGCAGAGGGGGAACATTAACTGTCCCATATCCTTTAACTCTGTTAAAGCCATATAAGTAGGCTACATTTTTAAACTTAAAGTGCAGAGTTTGGGGAAGGGAAAACAAGCCCTCAGAGTTTCTATAGATCAGTGACAAATATTCAAAGCAGTCAGACCACCAGAAAGATCATTTTGTTGCTCATGGTGTAGAGTTCTCACTAAGAATTTTGAACTACTTAGACAAGGTTTAAATAACCTATCTTTCCTGCTACAATGAGCACTCGGTATGTATTCATATGCTGTATACAGTATAAGCTAAAGCATACCATATATTTTTTTTGTTATTTCACACGTTGTCAATGGCCCACTTGTGATATATACCACCTGAATTATACATTGATAAGTTAGCTACCACTGGAGCTAGTTTGTTTATTGTTTCAAAATCTTATGTCCCTATGAAATGCCGTGTATATATATATCTCTCTATACTGTAAAAAGAAGTAATATCGCAGATGCTGGTTTTGTATTTATGAAAGACATTGAAAGTATGGCTTAAAGTATATCAATTATTTGTCACTCTTCACCATTTGTATATTAATAGTAAAGATACTTTTACTTTAATGAAGTGTTGTAGTTACATTTATTTTTGCTAAGTGTCTTTCTGTCAAGATGTCTGATTCATTAGAAGTCTTATTGCCAAAAAGAGGCATATCAATTATTTTTCCCTCCATTATAGAAGTACTGAATAATGCTCAAGCAGCCCTGCAATTTATTATTCTCTTTTCTGTCAAAATACATCACTGCTATTAAAAACTATTATAGCATCCTGAGTCTACAGCTGAGCTTGAGGTCCATTATGATCAGTCCCCTAAATGTTAGTGTTGAAAGATAATATTTTTTTTCAAAGAATACGAGAGCAGCACTTTAAAGATATTTAATATATGCCAGCAAAACATATTATCAGCATAAGCTAGCTTGTTTCCCCAAACTTTGGGCCTTCTGAAAGTCTTGTACCTGTGATAGCACCACCAGGAACTGATGTTAACAGTCTGCAATGAAATGGGCTTTGACTGCAGTGCTGGTTTGTATTCCACCAAGATGGAGGATGAATCAAAGCACACCCCAGACAATACACCTCAGCCACTTACCTGAAATGGCAGAGGAACATCTATGACCTGTTTTACCACCAGTGAAATGAAGACTCCTAAGAGACTGAATTTCCATGGAAACTTGCTAGATTGTGTGTTTATGCCTAAGCATTGGCTTTCTGAGTGTCACCCAAGCTCTAAGAAACCACACTAGACAAAGAATGGAGGGGCTGTTCACAGGAAAAAAATATTTTGCCCAACAAAGTCTTCAGAGCTTTATCTTCTTCCTTCCACAGATCCTTAAGCTCTGACCCTGCAGACATCTTAGGCATGTGCTTCCCTAAATGTCAGTGGCAGCATCAACAAATAGTAAAAATATCTACCTGTATTGAAAAACCGAGCCTGAGGGAACTAGTTCAGTGTCCTGTTAACATCAGCGTGCCACTGAAACTTTTTCCTATAGTCATGTGTCTTGATCAGAAAAAGCCAGACTTCATCAAATGATGCATAAATTTAGTTCAGATATCTCGAGAGTCAATCAATTCAGTGCACTGATTGCAAGATAGGTCCCCCTTGGGTAAGCAGGGGTAAGCAGTAAATACAGGTAAGCAGTAAATACAACTATTGCAAATTATTGATAAAGCAAACACAGTATACACTATCTTCAGAAACAGACTCAAATTTTTAAAGTTCAGCCTTGCCACTGTATGTTATGCTCTGATGTATTTCAAATATGTTATTCAAAATACAAGAAAAATTATTTTTTAATACATTCAGGTACCTTGACAAGGACAATTTATTTACCCATGTCATTGCTAAATTAGTCACAGATAACACTGCACAAACAAACAAACTGGATGGAAAAAATGTGCCACTTACACTTCGCATTCTTGGCTAAAGATAATTAACTTTCTCATTAGAGCCCTAGCAGATCCTGATAAACTATATTTGTAAGCTCATTCCTATGTGGAAAATGCTTATGTTGGGGAATATGGTTAAAACATAATTGGTGATTTATTAAACACTTACTAAAAAAATAACTCTAAATTGAGCTTAGTGTCATACTTAAATTTCTGTAAAAATCCTTTATGTAGCAAAAATGAAAATATATTTCAGTCAGATTAAAGAGAACGATGAAATACATCCACAGTCGGTACCAATATTGTCCTGGTTTGCGTTAGAACCAAACCAGTTCTGTTCGGTGATTTTACTTTTCATCTGAGTCTCTGCTAACTAACTGCACTTTCTGAAGCTAACAGCATGTTGTTGCAGACAGTGTCTGCTTCTAGCAGTGATGACACTTGATGTTTAGAGTTACTACCAAGGATTGGTGTGCAGACCAAGGTCACTGCTAACTCTTGTGTACCACATTGGGGGGTGCAGAAAGTGAAAAGCCACATATGTGGGGAGGAGCAGCCAGGACAGGTGACCCTAAACTGACCAGCAAGGTATTCCATCCCATATATGCCATATTCAGTTTAAAGCTGAGGGATCACGAGGGTCTCGACCCTTACCTTCTGCCTTTGCTTCCGCTGGCCTTCTTGCTTTCAGGACTTTCCCTTGCCTTTGGCCTTTTTTCTTCTCAGCCCTGCCTTTGATCCCCGTTTGTGTGTTCCTGAACCCTGCTCCTGAACCCGGTTCCCATCAGATGCTGAGCCCAGTCTAGGACTTTGCGAGTGCCTGCTCCACAGACTCAGTGGTGACAGCCATGTAATTGCCATCAGAGGGAGGTTGGGTTCGATACTGGTTTTGTATATATTTGTATATATCCCATTTTATTACTATTATTATCATTAAAGCTGTTTTAATTTTCTTTTCTAATCCGGAAGCCTCTCTCTCATTCCCTTCCTCTCCCATTTGGGAGGGGAGGGGGCCATAAGTCTCTCTCCCTTATCCTCTTTCTCTTCCTGTATTTGGGGGCAGGAAAGAGGGCTTAACAGAGAGTGTCTGTTGTAGGTCTGGTGGATTAAACCTAAACCTCAACAAATATCAAGCATTGTCAATGGTGTTGCTGAAAAAGCAGAATGAACCACATCTGGCAGCAGGGTGGCCAGGTCAGAAAATGAATTTTGAGAAGTCATTCAAGCACTCTGATGATAAAGTGAACAAAAAAGGTTTGAATTAAAAAGAAAAGGTTTTTCTGCTAAGCAAATGCCTTATTTCAGGACTAAACAAGTAAGGGAGAAATTATATTTTACTATTTTATAATTTTAAAAAGTATTTTCATTGTCTTAGTCCATGACATAATGAACAAATTTTACTTTGGCACTTATTTGTGTCACAGAGTGGGGAAAAAACTAATCATTTACTTGTAGCCAAAGGACTAAATAATCTTTAACCACCAAAAATAGGAAGGGGCTATGCACTGCTATGTCACTTTCCTAAACAATTAAAGAAAAAATATGATTTTTTAAAAGAATTTATTTCAGATGGTTTTGTGAACTACCGATATCTTTCAAAATAAAAGAATTTGGAGAATGTAATGACTCCTTGCATATAGTGTGCTGCAAGCTTAATTAACAGGCAGATTGCGATAAAATTCAAACTACTGTGTGGTAAGTAAGGCAGAATCAAAGTGGTGATGTATATTAGAGGCTTCCTATGCAAAGTTCTTCGTTATAGACGTGTTTTGTAAGGAGGCCATTCCCTAATGGGTTGCAAGTATTAATTGTTGTACTGAAGTAAGGGTTCTGCTCTTCTTGGTATTCATGACATGCTCAGCTGCAGTGTTTTGTTCCATCTTTCTCTCTGTATATTCAGTAGAAAGTGGTATCTTTTGAAAATTTAAAGGCATTTACTCTGTAAAATATTATTTTGCTTCTGTGAGTAAAGAAAACAAATAAACACTACTCGCATAATCTGTTACAAAATACACAGCTATAATATCATTGCCATGTACAATGTCACTTGTATTCTTCACCAAGGCAGCGTAAGCTCCTTAAGCTGAAACAGCCTATGGCCATCTGAGGGATCCATGTTTTTGTCTTATGCTGAACAATGGGTACCTGGACATGCTGCATTATGTGATCAAGGAGAGTGTTTGATTATTTTCTGTGAGTTTGACCCCAGCATCTGTCCAGGATTTCTGAAGATATCACTCTCAATCTTCTGGATATGAGTGTGAGAGGGAAGCAGTAATGTAGAGGCATAAAAGTAATTGAAGACACTCTATTGATTACTGCTGAATTTACTGCTAACTCCACTAAGTAAAAAAAAGCCAAAAAAACACCAAAGCAACTAAGTCAGTATTTCATTGAAAGATAGCCCATGTCAAGGTGCCACAAGGGCTGGCAGCCTCCTGGCACCGGGGCACTGGAAGACCCATGTGAGGTCTGGGAGGTCTCTCCCACCACTCCCAACCAAGAGGCAGGGCAGTCAGGGGGCAGCTGGGGTAGCCCCAGCTCCAGTGAGCCTATAGGGGTGATGCAGGGCCAGGAAGTCAGGATCAACCTGGTCTGTGGGTGCAGCTGATGGAGACAGACCCACCTAAGGTGCTGCTGGGGAAGGACTGATTGCCCTGGGAGGCTGACATGAGATCCTGGGTCATAGACAGGCTTGGGAGTGTTCCAGAGGTGGGCAGGGACACTCAGGGCTACCAGGGCCTGAAGAGTCAGAGAGAAAATGCGCAGAGGTAAGAAGTTTATATATTCTCAGACTTTTAAAGGGTAAAGGTTTAGAAGGAGAAAAAAAAAAAGGTTTTGGAAATAGGACTTGGGTAAGTGCCCATTGCTAACATGTTAAAGCAATAAGATGTTGATATTCAGGCAATTCAAGTTCAGCATGTTTCTTAGCTGAGAAAACTATAGTGCTACAAGTAGAATAATCATACTCTTTGCAAATTGATTTTGTTGTATTTTGTATGAGATCCTTAGGAGATAGCTTCTTGTAGTTAATAATTTGTCTTAAGTGGGAGAGCAGAAGACTGATAGAAAGGTTGAAACACTGGATTAGAAGTTAGAGGACCTGATTTCCATTTTGGATGCTGGTTGCTTGGACTGAACAAATCAATTGCCAGGGGAGAGTAATGTTTCTTTTTCTTTCCTTGTCTATTTTGTGCTTAAGATTTATGGACCCATTTATCTTACTGATTTCACGGAGACTACTCCCAATAAATATAAGAACAAGCCATAAACTGTTTGCAAGATTTTAACCATAGATTAAAAGTTGTTTTTGTTGGGTCTTGTGGTAGAAAAGTGTTAATATGCTTGTGTTTTAATGCATCAGAGCATTCAGTTCTTGCAATACAAATATTACTGATCATATGTTCAGGACTTGAATTGTTACCACTATCTAAGCATGAGGGCAATCGCCAAATCCTGGGCAGAGGATCCGTTCTCTGTATGAAGTTTGAGTAACAAGCCAGACAAATGACCTGGGTTTGGCTAGGTTAGGGTTAATTTTCACCAGAAGCTGGGAAGAGACCACAGCAAGGATAGACAACTGAACCAGCCAATGGGATATTTGATACCATACTGATGTCATGCCTGCTATATAAGGATGTGGGCCTGGTGGGCAGGGTATGAGGTCTCTGTAGCTTGGAGCCCTCAGCGCAGCTCTAGGCAGTTGGTGTGTTCTACCACTCACTTTATATCCTCT
The DNA here is from genome assembly GCA_013400335.1 of Eurystomus gularis. NCBI lineage: Eukaryota > Metazoa > Chordata > Aves > Coraciiformes > Coraciidae > Eurystomus > Eurystomus gularis. The sequence goes on along the minus strand of VZZY01021509.1, from coordinate 18,779 downwards.
TGTGTTTTTCTATTAAATTCTCCTTATCTCAACCTGTATGGTTTTGCCTTTTTTCTCCCTATTCTCCTTCCGCTCCCACTAGGGGGCGGGAAACAGGGTGAGAGGGTAGCCACCTGGTGCTCAGCTCCTGGCTGGGTGTAACCCACAACAACAAAACAGACCTATTGTCAATAACTGTGATATTGTTAACTTGACCCCAAATAAATCTGAATTCTTTATCAAATTATGAGAAACAATGTCTATGCTTAGCTTCAAAAACCTATGCTGTCTTGACAGATTCTGCTGTCTGCTGAGAGATATTACTCTGAAGTGCTGCTTCCAGTTACTTCTCTGTGAAAAAGCAACCATGAATTAGCTTATTGTTCAGAAAATGGAGATAATTTCTTCCCTATACCAGACCACCCAAACTTCCCCAGAAATACTTAAGTGACATAACAGACAACAAAGGAAATACTTACTAGCAATATTTCCTAAAACATCTTTTTTGAGAATATCCTTAACTATCTGTAACTGCAGAATTAACCTGTTCAGGCATTTTTTTTCTTACTAGGTCTTTTTGAGGGCAGCACTATAACTTCAAAGGGGTTAAACAAATGCAGGTGATGTGTGTCCTTTTAGCAAATTGGCTGGTACTAGCGTCTTTGTTGTTTCTCAAAGGCAAGTATGTTTAGGTGTTGTTACAGTTTTCTTGCTTCTGAGAAAATAAGTTATTGGTAGAGGGATTGTAACTGGCAAGCTTTTTGCTAAATGACAAGATGTGTTTTTTAGATACTGCAGCTTGTGTTGCTGGAGTATCTAAAAGCCCTGTGCAGGCTGAGGCAGTGTGGAAACAATTACAATTGCAAAAAGTACAACCTGTACCGGATGGAATAGCTCACTGGTCAGTTTAGGGTCACCTGTCCTGTCTACTCCTCCCTGCAGGTGTGGCCTCTCACTTTCTACACCTCCCAGCATGGTACACAACATTTAGCAGTGACCTTGGTCTGCACAGGAGCAAGTATAAGTAAGAGCCTTTCTGCATGCTAATCCTTGGTAGTAACTCTGAACATCAAGTGTTATCAGTTCTAGAATCAGACACTTTCTACAAAAATATGCTGTTAACTTCAGAAAATACAGTTAGTTGGAAGAGACTTAGCTGAAAAGTAAAATCATTGAACAGAATTAGTTTTGTTCTAGTCCAAACCAGGACAGTTTCATAGCTTTGACTTCAAATGTGTCATGCAGACAAGTTGTGTTTGAATTTGTATGTTCTATTTCAGTCATTTAGCAGAGCAAGTTGGCAGATCATAGCAGCATGATGGATAGCAGAATATATGCATTTTTAGAACATTTTGGTGGTACTTGGGTTTTTATTAGCAACTGCTGCATCAAAGAGATGTGCCCTCTTAATCAAGTGGACTGGGAGAAAATGGGCTGCCAGGCATTGTAAATGTTTACTCAATTTGAATTTTTATGGAAGTAGCTTAAGACTACAATGAGTGTATATACAAGTTGTCTAAGGGTACAGGCATAGAACCTTGCTGTGATAATGTAGGTGAAGATTCTCTCTTCCTCCCTCTATCAGCAATTAATTTTGGCTTAGTGGAACTGTGGCATATTGCAGGTAGTCTACAGTAACCATGAGAGCTAGCTGAGCACTATGTTGAGTTTGTCTAATAGCATGGATTAGGCCTCTAGTGCACACTGGGCTACTACTGTGATTGCAGCAATACTGTTAAGATAGTAATGGAAATTGCTGCCTCCTTGTAGACAAGGGTGTTTAGAAAAAATCCAGTGTATTTAGTAATACAAAATGTATTCTAAATATTGGGTCCAACTCACATTAAAATTAATGTCTGTCCTGTGTCTTTATAACCAAATTGAACACTGTTTATTTGCATCTTACTAGGAGTGTGTTAACAAGAGATTGTCAATCTCATGGGTCAGTGCTAGCATGTACTAATCAGGAATATATTAGAATATAGTACAAACTTTCAATGACAGTACGAGGAGTCCCTAATACCTTTGTGCCACTGCACTGGTACACAAGCTGCCATCACATGCTGCATTTAGAACTGCAAGGAATGATAATTGCCTTTAAAATAAATTCCAGCTTGTAAATGAAGATATGCCATGTATCTGGATTCATAGGTTATTTTGGTTAAGGTTAAGATTAAATATAATAACAGTATAATCTAAGATTTTATTGGATTTGAGTTGAGATGGATGAGGACTACTACTACACATAGCCTCTAAGTGCAGCTTCTCTTCTGTATTTTTATATTCCACTACATGTTACTCTGTCATAGAATTAAGATATAGCATTTTCCCAAAGTAAATGTTTTCAGCTTGTTAAATACAGACAGATAGATATGGATTGTTTGTCTGGGTTTTTGTCCTTAACAATTACATTTCTTCAGTGAGGAAAAATCTGTACTTGTACATGAATTAGGATAGGTTGACCACTTGCCACAAAATATTTCAGAAAGAAATATCATAGTTGCTTCCTTTCATCACAATATTGTACCAGCTTGACTTCTTTTGCCAGCCAACCTCCTCAGACCACCCAGAACTGCCAAAATATCTGAGATAATAGACATTCAGTTACAATATTATGAAGATGAACCATCTGTGCTAAAGTTTTCAATGTTACATGAGGATGGAAATAGGAATATGCAAAATTCCAGATAGGTTGTTTTAAATCCCAACATGACAGAAGTGAATTGAGTTAAGTCGGTGTGGTGGGTTA
>VZZY01021509.1:439-15861 GCA_013400335.1 Eurystomus gularis | reverse complement strand
CATCCTCCTTCTCCCTAGCTTTATAGCTGAGCTGACTTCATATGGTATGGAATATCCCTTTGGTCAGTTAGGGTCAGCTGTCCTGGTTGTGTCCCCTCCCAAGATCTTGCCCACCCCATCCCACTGGGGGGTGAATGTTGGGAAGAGCTGTGTGATCCTTGCTCAGAGGTAGTCACAACACAGGTGTGTTATCAGCACCCTTCTAGCTCCCAGCACAAAGCACTGCTGCTATGTGGAAAACCAGCTCAGTCAGACCCACTACAGTCGGTCTCTAGCATTGTTAAATAACCATTACAGATTTTACCACCTAAAATCAAAACCAAAACTGAAGACTCTGTTGGATATTACGTGGAATCCACTGAGAGTGAAGGGAAGTAAACTGCTTCATTGCATTCAATGACTAGTAGTAATTTTATAAAAGCTTCACTTTTCTAATGGAACCAAATTCAATTCACTTTTAAGGAGTCTGGGAGTAGGCTTTCTTTCTGTTATGTCTCATGCCACAGGCATGGAAAGGATAATGGGCGCTGTTCAGTATTAATATATATTCACCATACATGTTTTCTTTTATGTCTTGCTCTTAACTTCAGTAAATTTGTGTTTATACAGGTATACCCCATTCCTTATACTGCAGCCTCTCTGAGATACCTTTTGCATTGATAGGAACAAAGCTGTCTGCAGAAGATGAAATGCTGTATGCCCCACAGTTAGTGCTTTATATTCATTGATGACTTATAAATACGTTTACCTCTCAGTGCAGCTCTTGCCTAAGATTTTTATGTACATATATTTAGAGGTAGGTGTGCTATTTTTTCTATAATAAAATAAATTTACTGGTATGCAAAAGTTAACATAGTATGCCAATTTAAACCCATTTAGTTTTTTTAATGTTCACTAGAATGATTTTTACCTTTTGTTAAAGATAATTAACATCCTTTACTTGTGCAGCAGCATGCAGGGCTGAATATAAGGATAAGAAAAGTTTTCACTGCCTACTTAGTTATTATTCTAATGGCATTCCCAGTTACTTACTTAAATAGAAATGCAGTGTATACAAGAAGTTAGCTAGAGATACAACACAATTTCTGTTACATGCATACTGTGTTACATAAAAAAATGGAGCAGGAAAAAAGTGAATACAGAAGGAAGAACTGGATAGTGAGCTGCTGGAAAGACAGTTGTTCTGTAAGAAAAAAAGTTTTGGGTTGTTTTATTTTCTTTCTTTCTTTTCTTTCTCTTCTTTCTTTTCTTTCTGTTTCAGAAAATAACCTCTCTTCTGTGATCAGACATTAGCCTATGTCAGAGTTTGTTCCCTTGTTCTTTAATTTCCTATGTTAGCAAAGAAAGGATGATGAGATGAGCTGCCACAGCTGTTAGATCCACCTCTCTCTGTATGGATAAGAGGACCCTAGATACACAGTGGGGGTGCCCCAGCTGCTCTCACTGATCCTTAGGCTTAGTTGGGAGCATGACTGACCATCTTCAGCTCTGTCTGAACCCATTGGCTATAAGATAATCAACAGGAATTTCCTCTCTCTCACCTGATTCTTCATCATAGCTGCTGCAGGAACTCTGCAGAGTACCAAGGTAAGTTCTTTGCACTCACTCACATTGCAGGGTAGGAGGTGGTTATTAGCTTCCTGCTGTCTTGTGGTACTACCTCTGAACAGGAAAGACCCAGCCACTGAAAAAGATGGCACTGTTCAGAATAGTATGGGCTGAAACTGAAACAGCTGCTTCCCAATGTGCTGGGCATTTAAGGTACACATTCTTCTTTAGACTGGGTACATTTAAAGCTTGAGCACTGGGAACCCTGTGCCCCAGCTGTTTGTCCTCAGCTTGTTTCAAGGCAAGACTTTTCTTCATCCTCATTTGTGATTTCAGCCCCTGAAAAGACACCTAAATGTGCAGGATAGAGAGGTCTGTTTTGGGCCCTAATCAGATGTTCAAGCTGCTGATACATGCCAACATATATCTATCTAGACCCAGCTGACTGCCTTGAAAGGGTCATGCTTTGCAAGTCTTAATAGAGGCCTTCTCCTCCTCTACCACCAAATTTCATACCTTATTTAATCCTTTTTTTTTTCTGTTGTGGAGAACATAACTTGAGTTTTTCATATCTGACAAGATGTCATGAATGAAAAGCTAGTTATGATGGTGATGAAGTACAAACTTCTTAAACTGACCTTGCATTTGAAAAGGCCAGTTAATAATGTATTTAGTAAGTCACATGTTGACTCTGCCATGTCAAAGCACAAAGATTCTAAATCATTTTATAATTACTCACTGTTGTGAGACTGGAGGTGACAACACAGGCATAGCTCTGGATAAGGACTTAGAACTTTTAGTTCTATTTTATTGCCTTCTTTTTTTTCTATAAGGCAGTTCATTTAATCTCTTTTTTCCATAGTTTACCAAATACAACATAGTTGTTTGCTTTCTTAATGTCTTATCATATTCCTTTCCAATCTAATAAAATTGCAGCTTTGGACTTCCAGCTCTTCTGATGTCTATGCACAGAAACTAACACAATGACATATGCAGTTTGAGCTATCATGCTATAATTCAATAAAATAAACCAAGATGTACATAGTTACAAGTTATTACTACAGAAAAGGAATATATTACTATAGGCAAGAGAAGGAGAACCAAGAATTTACTGTTATCCTAACAGAAAATGATAGAACCTAATCACAACGTGACAGTTGTTACTAGTCCAGCAATATAAATACAGTCCAAATTAGTACAGAAAAGCCTCATTAATAATAATGCTATTGAAATTGTTAAATAAGATAACTTGTTTTGGTGTTATGTTGCCCATCCAATAACTCTCTGGGTCTGACTGTCAAGTGTTTGAGCCTTCCCTGTACAAAGAGGTGGAGGCTGTCACAGCCACTTGTTAATGTCTTCACCAGGATGAACGGGATCTTCATGGTCCCTTTCTTCTCAGTGCTGGGTACACTTGGGTTTTTTTCTATGTGTTTTCCCATCCCCACCTGCTCCCTTTGCCCCACTCCCAGGGAAGGGGTGAAAGCTGCCCTGCAGTCCCCTATACCACCAGGGTCCGCTTGTCTGTCAGTGACTGCCTGGGGGTGTCAGCCCTTTCCCAGCAATGCTCACAGAATTGGAGCTCAGACAGGCTGGGCAATGGGCATTTGGCCACAGGCCGCCTGATAAATCCGGCTCAGCCCTGCTCAGGCCAAGGGCAGCCCAGGTATCCCCTGAGATCTGATCTATGATCAAATGAACACAAAGCCTGTGGAATTTCACAATGAATGAGAAAATATTATTTATTTGGCTTAGATGTGAAGAAGAATGCACCTGAGTTTATTATGAGGGTATAACCATTTATTACTGCTGTTTTTAAACTGAATTGACTGATCCTTCTATCCCATTTTGCTAATATATTTTTCTAACAGACACACCCACACGTTGCTTCTGACTTAGGAGGCTTTCAGAATGGGCACGTAAACCTGAATATAAGATATTTTGAAAGGTGATTCAAGATTTTCAGAGGCATACCTCAGCATGCAATGGTTAATACTAATCTCTGAATCTGCATGTCAATCAAACATTGATAGCTCAGGGTAATTATCTACATTTATTACATTTAGAGATATATTATTTGCTGAAATGAGGTCAACTGATGAACCAAAGCTTCAGCATTGTAAAATTCACACATATTATGGTGTGATAGTAAATGCAGAGCTAGGCTTGTTAAAAAGTTATCATTTTTTATATGAACAGTTTAGGGAGGTGGAAGCAGATATTCTACCAAATCATACCAGTTCTTTTTAGGGCTAATGAAGTAGTGCATATACAATGGGTGATAACTGTAAGAGTTATAATTGCTCCTCACTTTTCCTTGGCAGTGTTTTGTTTTGCTTGTATACTCCTCTTTATGTTTAAAAAAGTATTGCTAATCTTTTTTTCATGTCTGTTAACATGCAAAAATGATTTAAAATTATTGTTATTCTTATGCTATTCCATAATTAATGATCTTGCTAAGATATTAGGGCTTCATTGTCAACCACATATGAAATACGGATTATTTTACTTATATTTCTGTTTCAGACTATGTTAACTATGTAGTTTTTAAAGGTTTTGCACAGTAACACTAGTTGAATTGAAGGCATTGGACCCTCTTGTACTGGTGTTGGCTGGGATGCAGTTAATTTTCGTAATAGTAGCTAGCATAAGGCTATGTTTTGGATTTCTGCTTAAAACAGTGTTGATAACCCAGAGATGTTTTTGTTATTGCTGAGCAGGGCTTACACAGAGTCAAAGTCTTTCCTGTTTCTCACACCACCCCACCAGCGGGTAGGCTGGGGGTGAACAAGAAATTGGGAGGGGGTCACAGCTGGGACAGCTGACCTCAACTGACTAATATTCCATACCATAAGATGTCATGCTCAGCAATGGAAGAAAAAGGAAGGGGAGGGATGGTGTTTCTCTTCCCAGGTAACTGTTATGTGTGATGGAGTCCTGCTTTCCTGGAGATGGCTGAACACCTGCCTGCCGATGGGAGGTGGTGAATGAATTCCTTGTTTTGCTTTGCTTGAGCGCATAGCTTTTGCTTTACCCTTTAAGCTGCCTTTACCTCAACCCAAGAGTTTTCTCACTTCTACCCTTCTGAATCTCTCCCCATCCCACTGCAGAGGGAGCGAGTGAGTGGCTAGGTGCTGTTTATTTGCCAGCTGGGGTTAAACCTCTCCATTTTCTTCCATATGAATAACAATTATTCTGTATTTGTTGCAATACAAGCTGTGGTACAGAAGAAATAACAGTAAATAACTGCAGTGATGTGGTTCAGTTCATTAACCAGACGAATTAATTTCAAGTCTCTTTCCAATTGCAAAAGAAACTCCATGCTCAACTTGCTCTTGTTTATACTTCTGTCTCTGGAGTTGATTAACTCCTCAGATACTAAGTCAACCTGAACTAAAATATTTGAGTGTGGAAGGGCATTTCTATATACTTCTGGGTGTACAGTTTCTGGATATGTTTCTATGCATCTTTTTCACATATCAAAAAACAAGTTCCTTCTTCTCTCTGAATACCTCTTTTCATTTCTTCCCCTCATAAAGAAAAGTGAAAGGGAAGAAGGCTGTCTCTGTATCACTCCATACTGCAGAGAGGTACAAGGAAGAAGTAGGCAAGGGTGTTGCTAGGGGAACAGGCAGGCGTGTGGGCCAGTGCTGCCACTCTGAGAAGCAGCTGTGGACCCATATACTCAGACATTGTCAAGATTCTTACTTTTGAAAGCGAAGGTTCTCAGTGGGCAGCCTAAAGCTTAATGCTTTAAGCATTAAGTTAAAATATTTCCATTCTGAATAAATCTTTCATGTATAAAAACACATGCAAAATGCCTGTATTCACTGACCATTTTGACTTTCTGGTGGGGTCCTTAGTTAAGATGACAAGGATCCTGGTTCACAAAGGTGGAGAGAGAATAACAGGAGAATCTGCAAGAATTTTCTTGTATCTTTTTACCATTATGGTATAAATAGTGTATTTTGCAGGTAGCGCACTCTCTGAAAATTACCTAATCTTCGTACACTTCAAGAAAAACAGTATTTTCAAAACCAGTCATCTCTAAAATTCAGTGAAAACTCTACTGTACAGAAATATTTCCTTTTTTTTCTTTTTTTAAAGATGAGATGAGCAGGCTTCATGTTGTAAGAAGAATTTATCATATAAAAATCATCTTAATGGCAACCCTATAACTGTAGTAGATCCAAGAAAAACTTGAACTCCTGGTGTCCAGGGGGAAAAAAAGGAGAATTTAATGACAACCTATGTATGTCCTTTGGGACTCCATGAAATCCTAAAGTGAAAATATCTGATAAAATCCAAAAAGGGACAGAAAAAACATTTTAAAAAAAACATACAGCTTGAATTCAGGAACATCATGTTTTTCTTTTTGCTCTCACTTAAAAGTCCTGATCAGTAGTCATACCACAGGGGTCACAGAGCAACAATTTGGCACAGTCTAAGACTTTACTGACTACTAATGAACTTCTATAAATTTTAACCTGCAGCATGAGGAAGACTAATGAAAATATGTATTTGTACAGTAGTTTAGTGGTGAAGTATTCTTGTACAGGTTTGGTTTAAGATCAATGTAGAATATTTAATACATAGTCTGAATCTCAGTGAAAATGCTATTCACAGTCTAGATCTTATATCGCATTTTCCAAATGACATATTCAAATATCATTGAAATAAGAGAACATAGAAAGGAGCTTTTGTGTGTCTTGTTCTCCTTCATTTTTTTATCAGGATAATTTAGCCAATAGTAACTTCTGGAAAGAAAAATACTAAAATGAAGAGTATGTTATAAGGGAAATATACATGTATGTAAGTAACCCTAAGATAAGTGTCTCCAGCTATGTGGCTTAAAGTTCCCCATCAATTTGTAATATACATAAACTCATATTTTAATTTCAAGAGTTTCCAGAGACAGTTTCAAAGTTTCAATGCACTTATAAGCTAACCATAAAGATATACGTAGGTCCTTTACTCTCAGAACTTGGTGACTAATTTCTAATGAATAATTTATTTGACTAATGTTTTCCTTTTTGCCTTTCAAATTGTTAAGGAGTATAATATAAAATAACTTCTATTCAACGTTAAAAAACTGTCATATTAATAGTTTGCACTAATATACCTTGCTCTGAAATGTATTTGCAAACAACATCCAGGAACTTTATGAGCAGGACTGGATAGTACAACAGAACATAGGTTTAAAGTTGTTTATAATATGCTTACTTTTTTTTTCTCTAACCAGTAGACATTTTGTTAAACATTGTCTAAAATAATAAACAGAAAAATGAACTTGAATGGCCTTTTTAATTTATTTTTTTTCAAGATAAGAGTAGGTTGTTTATATTTTTCACAGAATCACAGAATTGTAGGAGTTGGAAGTGACCTCTGGAGATCATTTAGTCCAATCTCCCTGCTAAAACAGCTTTATCTAGATCAGGTTGCACAGGAACACATCCAGGCGGGTGTTGAAAGTCTCCAGAAAAGGAGACTCCAGAACCTCTCTGGGCAGCCTGTTCCGGTGCTCTGTCACCCTCACAGTAAAGAAATTTTTCCTTATGTTTTGGTGGAACTGCCTGTGTTCTAGTTTGTGCCCATTGCCCTTTGTCCTGTTGCTGGCCACCACTGAAAAACATCTGGCCCCATCCTCTTGACATCTGCCCTTTAGAAATTTGTAAGCACTGATAAGGTGCCATCTCAGTCTTCTCGTATGCAGGCTAAACAGACCCATCTCTCTCAGCCTTTCCTTGTAAGAGAGATGCTCCAGTCCCCTAATGATACTTGAAGCCCTCTGTTGAACTCTATACAGTAGTTCCTTGTCTCTCTTGGACAGGAGAGCCCAGAACTGGACACAGTACTTGACATGTGGCCTCACTAGGGCAGAGTAGAGGAGGACAGGAACCTGCCTTGACCTGCTGGTCACATTCTTTATAATGCACCCTAGAATACAATTGGCCTTCTTGGCCTCAAGGATACACTGCTGGCTCATGGTTAACTTGTCCACCAGGACTTCCAGGTCCTTCTCTGTGGAGCTTCTTTCCAGCAGGTCAACCCCCAGCCTGTACTGATGCAGGTGCAGGACTCAGTTTTTCAGAGAGAAAAATACAAGAAAATAGGAGATTATTTTAAATACCGCTTTAAAAATGATTTTTGTAATTCAAAGCTACTTACGTTTTAACTGCTGGGTTACTTACTAGATTGCTAGATTCCTACAAATGCTTGTTGGTTTTGGTTGGTTGTTTTGTTTTGTAGGGTTTTCTGTTTGTTTGGTTTGGTTTTTTTAATTTCCAAAATGCTTGTTTTGATGAGACAGCTGCTGCTAACTACACCAAATCTCTCAGGAGGAATTAACATGTAACACTTCTCCTGTACCCTAAGTTCTGAATCCAGTTACATATTTTCACAAATATATGTCACAGAGATAAAGTACTTCTTTCCTTACTAAATTGAGTTGTTCTTATTCTTTAAAGGAATAATGATAACCCGGTCTTACTTGCCAACCTTTAACATGTAACTCACATTTTATTCTCAGATAATTGCAGGTTTTTTTCAGTGTTCCAAGCTGTCAATAGATGCAGTAGAAATTATCAATAGGATATTGGTTTAACCACCCTCTCACCAAGTAATTCACCTAGGTATTTTTAGGAGCTGTGCATCGGTTCATAATTTGACTATAAGGATTAAATCTGAAAAGTAATCATATACATATATGCTTAGACCGAAGAAGTATAGACAAGAGTATGATTGCAGTGATAACATACTCTGATGGTTTTCAAGGTCTCAAATTTCCAAGTGGCCATAGTGACCAGGATAGCTGTGAAAAATTACTTTTAATGATGGTTGTTTTACTGAGTCAATATCCTTATAAATAGTTTTGACTTTCACATCACATTTAATTAATATACTAAGATGGTTTACTCTATTTATAAGTTGCCTGTGTTATTCTATACTATAGTTTTATTTTCAGCTCTTACCCTAGCTTGTTCTTTCCTCTACCTGTAGCTTATTTCAACTAATCAGTTTCTTTTTCATGTCATGTGAATAACTGTAGCCAAATTCCAGCTGGAGCCTCTGTTGTTATTGTGTAATTAAAAGTAACATACTACCAAAATTTCTATAATTTACTTGTATCTTTCTCATGTCTTTAACTAAAATGTGGGAACATCATTATTTTGCCCTTGGCGTTCTGTATCCCTTTTCTGTATTTTTAATCTGTTTCATTCATTTGTTTATTTTTAATGGTGGTGGAGTAAATATACGTTTCAAGGTCGTATCTGTGTGGCACAACAGATATGTTAGATTTGAATGAAGTATAATTTCTCTGAACCTTAAATTTATTTGGTCCACAGGTAGAAATGATACAGGTAACAAAAATGCAATACTTTGGTGTTTAGATTTCAAACAGTTTGAAAGCTGTCTAAAATCTTTCTTTAAAATAGGCAAGGAAGCAAATCTGGAATAGTGTTTGTTAATTTGCAGTCTTACACTAGCTGAAGCGTGTTATTTCACACAGTAACCTTGAGTGACTTATAAGATTTTATTGACAGTTGAAGCCCTTTGCCAAACCTCTATTTTTGCACAACTTCTGGCTGTCTTTGCTAGGATACATTAGTGTCAAACCAAGGAATGCTGATTAGGGAAGACAAGTCATGTACCATACACAGGCTTACACTCACAGTCCCATTTAAATGGAGGTATAATGACATTCACCTCTATGGAGCAGATATAATTTCTCCCTTCCTTCCCTCTTCTCTGATAAGCAATAGTTTTGTCAACTAAAGGTAATGATGAAAATGAAATATCAGCCAAGGCTAAAAACAAGTCTGCACAACTGGGCTTGGACTCAAAGCAGGACAGCAGAGAGGAATAAACTTCTTTTGGAAATGTGCAGTGACAGAGGCTCAGACCTCTGTGAATCATTGTTAAAGGAGATGAACTAAAAGCTTGTAACTGAGCAAAGGCCTAAGCCTGAAGGTCAGGAGAGATGTACCTGAAACACTTTCTCAATGGAAAGTCTGCTAGTTGTTTGACTTCAGATTTCACTCAGGGCTCGGTAATTGCTCTGTATTTTAGCACGTGACTAAGACTGTTCTAAAAAGTACATCTGTTGCAGCACATGTTCATGTGTTCTTATCTGTGTATGTACATACATTTGATTGATACACATTTGATATCCCAGGATTACGGGCACTGGGCGAGCAATAGGTTAGAGCTGAAAAAACCCTCAAAACAAACAGCATTTTGATTAGCAAGACCTGGAATAACAGAACAGTTACATTTTTATGCTGTCTGTCACTCCATTTTGCTGATAGATAATACATATTATACTGAAGTTAAAGATAAGTGTGTATATTCTTGTTTCCTTAGTAAGTAATGAACAACATCTCAAATTGACTGATCAATAGTGAAAGCCTTTAGAGATTTGTCAACTGAAGCTTGCTTTATGGGTATCTTGTATCTAAAAGACGAAGGAAAGCACAGCTTGTCATACAATCTCTCTTAGATGAAACCTCTATAATTATGAACAATTTCCTGAGTGAAAGGGGAATTAAAACAAAACAAAAAGCTGCATGCAATATATGGAAACAATTATTTCCACTACATTTACCAGGGAGGAGGAGTAAAGCTAGTGATACTAAGATAAATAGGTGGAATAGGCAGAAAAAGATGAACAGCATCACATTAATGATAATTTTGTTATCATCCTGGACTATAAGTTGGAATTGTAGGAATGTTCATTCCTTCCCATTTGTTGCTCTGTGGTGACTTCACTGAGGTCTATATAAATGCTGGCAGAAGTGAGTATACATAATCACAGTATTGAAAGTGGACTAATTGCAGTGCAGTTGAAATGTCAGTAACTAATTTTCCAGAATCCAATGTTAGTTTGAGAATAGGTTGTAAAAGGATGCTGCCAGAAAGATATCAGGAAAAAAGAAAAGTATTTATGCAAAAAGTATATGGAAAATGTTGAAGGTTGTAGTGGCAAAGATTTGGAATTTTATAATAAAAATATTCTAATGCTTTAGAAAGCCTGGTAGAATAACAGGAATTCAAATTTGTGTGTTTCATCAAACTAATGCTAGTGTATGCAACTTCTTCCTCTGGTCCTGTAAAAGCTTATAATGGTAAATTTTCTTAAGGTGAACACCTCAGAACTGGATTTTGCATTTCATTGCATTTTATGAAGGAATTCCATTTGGTTCCTTTCACAGGCATGTTTTTCCTTTTATAAATACACCTTTTGGAGTGCTTTGTCTCATGTGTTTGGCTGATATTAGTACTAAGTTAAGCACTACATATTAAGTCATCAACTACTTCTAATCCTGATGGATGTGGTGGGTTAACCTCGGCTGAGCGCCAGGTACCCACCAAGCCACTCTATCACCCCCCCTTTCCTTCCCCTCTCCCTCCTCAGAAGAACAAAAAGAAAGGGGAGGAAAATAAGATGAGAAACAAAAAGCAGTTTAATAATAATAGAAGCAAAGCTAAGCAAATCCGCACGCGGAAGCAAAGGAAAAAAAAGTTATTCTCTACTTCCCATCAGTAGGCGATGTTTGGCCACTCCATGGGAAGCAGGGCTCCCAGACGCATAGTGGTTGCTCTGGAGGACAACAGAACGGCCTCCCCCTCCTCCTCCTTCTGAGGAGGAAAACCAGCTCAGCCAGACCCACTACAATGGAATTCTGAAGTTTGGAGGCCTTCCAGCAGTTGATAGTTTTGTGGTGTTCTGCTTATGAACAACCCATGTGCAAGTATTGATGTAGCTTTTTAGCTTGTCACCTTTTTAAAAAAAAGTACTATAGAGGTACAGTATGATACAGAGTGTCACTGCAAAATTTTACACCTGTAAATGATTAAGCATTATCTATAAAGTAGTCAGAAGTGCATTTACAAAATCACAGAATGGCTGGGGTTGAAAGGCACCTCTGGAGGTCATTTGATCCAACCTCCCTGCTCAAGCAGGGCCACCTAGAGCCACCGTGCCCAGGACTTTGTCCAGATGGCTTTTCAATAAGGGAGACTCCATAATCTCTCTAGGCAACCTGTGTCAGTGCTTGGTCACCCTCAAAGATAAAAAAAGTGTTTCCCTATGTTCAGATGTGTGTTCAGTTTGCCTCCTGTGTTTCAGTTTGTGGCCATTGCCTCTTATCCTGCCACTAAGCACTACAAAAAAGAGCCTGGCTCCATCCTTTTCACAGCCTTCCTTTCAATATTTATATATATTTATAAAATCCCTGAGTCTTCTCTTATGCAGGCTGAACAATCCCAGATCTCTAAGGCTTTCTTCTTTGGAGAGATGGCTTTAGTTTCTTCATCATCTTTCTGGCACTTCATTGGACTCTTTCCAGTATGTTCATGTCTATCTTGCAATGGGGAGCCATGAACTGGACAGAGCACTCCAGATGTGGCCTCACCAGTGCTGAGCAGAGGGGAAGGAGCAACTCTCTTTACCTGCTGGCAATGCTTTGCGTAATGTGGTCCAGGGTATCTTTTACTTTCTTTGCTGCAAGAACACATTTCTGGCTTATGTAAATGCCTTTGCATGCCTTTTTGTTAGCTGCATTTTTACTTCTTTCTTTTTTCCTGTTTACACAACTGGAAAAAAATCTGCTGGTTTTCTTTACTTCTGAAGAATCGAAAGGTATCTGAAAAATGACGAGGCTTAAATCCTTACTCAGACAGGACAGAAATAAAATTTTGAAGAGGTTTCTTTCACTTTCTTTTCCATGAATAGAAAGTAAATCATTACAAATATAATTATAAGATGTCAATGCAAAATGTTCAAATTGCAAGAAACTGTCACGTAGTTTTAAACAAAACTAGAGAAAACATAACCAGACCTCAAAAATATTCTGAGAAACTGGTACAGAAAATCACCTGGTTTTGTACCTCTGCTCTTGAAAATTCAAAAATTTAATGTTACCTGAGCTGTTCTAAAATTTGCTAGAAAATTAAGTGGGAGAACAAGAAAAGAACAGAAAATTGCACTAACCTAACTAAGGCAAAGCAAACAGTAGTCACCTTCTGTGACTACTGAACTCTGAAGCGCTGAACAGAAAATTTCTGTTATATTGCAGAATATTTCAAATATAGCTTTTCAGGAGCATCTCAGCTGTAGATGAGATTATTTATTGCAGCAATACTTCTGCAGATAATATGGACAACTGCAGAAAACAGTACTTCAGTGATCATGGCTTTGGTTCTGCTACTGTCTGCTTTGGTTTTTACAGAGGTGAGTTGCAAATGTGTTTGCTATTCATGCAATTTATTAGTTAGGTGTAAAAATATAAATATACCTACACATACTTAAAAATAAATAGATTTTATTCTCTGCTAACTTAATATTTAGAACTCTAAACTAATTACAAATCAACTAAGAATTATATCTGTCAGTATTCATAGAATCATAGAATCATTCAGGTTGGAAAAGACCCTTGGGATCATCCAGTCCAACCATCAACCCTGCCCTACAAGTTCTCCCCTAAACCGTATCCCCCAACACAACATTTGAACAGCCCTTAAACACATCCAGGGATGGTGAATCAACCACCGCCCTGGGCAGCCTATTCCAATATCTGACTACTCTTTCCGTGAAAATTTTTTTCCTAATGTCCAATCTAAACCTACCCTGTTGCAACTTGAAGCCTTTTCCTCTTGCTCTATTGCTAATTACCTGTGAGAAGAGACCAGCACGAACCTCTCTACAACGTCCTTTCAGGTAGTTGTAGAAAGCGATGACGTCTCCCCTTAGCCTCCTCTTCTGCAAACTAAACAGTCCCAGCTCCTTCAATTGCTCTTCAATTCACTGCCGTGAACAAGCAAAAGTAAATATGAGCTTTTCCTGGTAGGATTCACCTTTCCTTTTCACAAAAAAGGAGAGGTATATTAGTTTAGAAGAGTTCTTGTCTTCCTTCTTGTGCTTATGGTGGTAGTTTCAAACTCGTTGCTTCTGAACTCAGTTTTTGGAGTCTAAGTCTTTAAATGAGAAAAATCTTGATGCCATAGTCAAAAACCAGTAACTTTTACTATTGTTTGTGGACTGATAGTGCATGGAGGCTAGGTAAGCTATGTTACAGGGCTGCATTGTATTAGATACAATTTACACATGCCTCAAAAAAAAAAAAATCCACTTATTAAGAGCTTGGTGAAGTTTTGAAAAAGTGTAATTGTGCATTGTATTGCTATGTCTTCTTCCATACATTACTATTCATTGGGATTCAAGTTCAAAAATCTGTGAACCGGCTACTTCTTAAATTTTAGATTGTACATGATTTTACATGAAAAGGAATTAATGCTCTTTTTGTCTCTAAGGAAGCTGTTGATAACAAATCCTGACACTAGTGAGATGTGGCATCCCAGCATGAATTTTATTAGAAATTATGGTAATTCCATAATAATTCAATAATAATAATTCAGTGTAACATGTACTATTGCTGTCATGTTATATCTTGATACATATATATAGTTAACTTGTGTCATTACAGTAAATACACTTCATCAGACCTGGCACGAAGGAGAGATTCTTTTGTTGTTGCTCTTCTTATAATTTTAATCTTAAAATCTCATTTGCATAAATTTGTGCTTAAATGACTTTAAAAATAGTTCTCATTTTCAAATTGCATCTTCAGCTATTTGTTTTGTGTAAGACACAAGTGAAAAAGAAAAAAAAGCATTGCTTCTGCAGATCACATGCTGCTCAGCCATCTTAACAAGCTAGGTGTGAAAGGAGATTTTGCAGAACAAAGAGCTACTCCCTAACTGGTGTGCCCTAAAGGCCCTTCCAGTCTTGTATCTTCTGTACTTTTAAACTAGCTAGTTTGTATTCCTTGATCTCAAATGTGGCAGTATCTCTGGAAAAGTTAAATGAACTCTCAGGCTATTGGATTCCCAATCATTATATGATTACTTCCAGTGACTGCTCGCTTATATTTATTTAAGCAAGTACTTCTGGCTTTACAACCAGTTTGGGAGATTATGTCCACTTAGGAAACTGCTCAAGCCACTCTTCAGAGAAGCACCTAAAATATGAATAAGAATACTCTTATACCCTTTCCTATGTTGAAATATTTCTATATTACCTAATAAACAAACAATTAATAGAATATCATATATAAAACTACTGGGAACTTAAGCTTACATGTAGTGACATCAGTGATATATTTTGATCTGATGTCCAGTAGGCATTGAGCATTCATACTAGCAAAGTAGAAGGAAATATGAATGCCCAAAAGCCCGTTGATGTGTCCTTGTCCCCATATAGTGGCTCTAAAATTGCGATGTTTCAAGTGAGCAAGCATTTTAAAACTTTGATCATCAGAGCTGTGATAAATACCGAGAGAACTGGATTTCTACCTCCCCCTCCCCCCCCCCATCATATAACACTTAGATGATAGAAAATAGGTATTTGTATAGTTTTTGGTAACTTTGAGCTGACTTTCATCTCTGTTCAAGAAAGTTCATCATGGTAATAACATTTTATAGTTTTTCCAAGTTTCTATTTTAGCCTATTTTATGAACACCTTCATAACAATGTGAAGAGCTCTTCTATATCAAAACGCTAATCAAATACCTCTTCTATTACTAATAAGAAATGTGGGATTTTTTCACCTTCAACTGAAGCTTCTGTGTATATATATGTACATGTAACACCTTTAATAGAATCATAGAATCATAGAATGGCTTAGGTTGGAAGAGACCCTAGAGATCATCTAATACAAACTCTGCACCATGGGCAAGGATGTCTCTCAACTAGACTAGGTTGCTCCAGGCCTCATCCAACCTGGCCTTGAACAACTCCAGGGATGGAGCATCCACAACCCTCCTGGGCAACCTGTTCCAGGGTCTCACCACCCTCAGAGTGAAGAATTTCCTTC
>VZZY01021508.1:175921-206902 GCA_013400335.1 Eurystomus gularis | reverse complement strand
TGAGTGGTTGCGGCCCTTTCCAAAGAACAAAAGGCGGCTTTCATATTCCTCCGAGTTAAAAACCTGATCGTTTCAAAGCCTGTTCAAATAACTGCTTCCTGTTGTTCGGATCGGCTGCACGAATTTAGCTCTTAATTAAAATTCTAGCGCAGATTTTTTTGGCAGCTGGAAATAGAACAGTGCAATTAGGAACGCTCCAAATATAGCACCGGCTTTTTTTCCTCCCGCGCTACCCGAACATCCACTCGGAGTGGGAACGGCCTCATCTTTCCACTTGTGTCTTGATGCTCAGAAAAATGAGTACGCCAGGGTGTAACTGAAGGAGAGCAGTTGGTGCCGGCTGAAGAGAAGGGCTGCGACCTCCCCTCCTACCCCCATCAGCGGCTTCTCTGCTGGAAGCTGAATTCAGGTCAACCTACAGCACCATTAAAGAAGCAAATCATCCTTCCCTTGCTTCTACCGCTAGGAAGGAAAGCAAACCTGAAGAGATAATGGATTTTTCGTTAAAACAGAAGGGTAAAGTTTAGTGATTAAGGACGTTCAGCACTTAGCAGCTGTGTGCCCTGCCTGTACAAAGCCTGTGTACTGATAGTTTCTAACAAATGCCATCCATGACTTTTACAGACGTGCAATGGAGTTTCAGTGATTAAATGACAGAAGTTTCTTGAGACGAAATGGTTAAAACCGTGACTAAACCCCAGAGAGGTAACGGAGGATCAGTGTTTATCTCCCTAATTACAATCTTGGCATTGTGAGGGCGGGTTGGAGGCAAAAGAACGTTGACAAGCCTCATTGCTATTCTATCGTCTAGAACCACACGAGGTAGTTTAGGTAAGTCAAGGGCAGTTAGTTCTGCTTACTGCGGATTTCATTCTAAGGCCTGGACTAGTCACAACAATTTCAAAGAGATTAGACGTGAGAAAACATTATCGCCTCTATGAAATCTATATTGTCACCCAAAAAAGTAGTAATATTAACTTAGAGATTCTGGAGATGCGTTTTCCTCATATGGAGATAGTGTGAACATTGTGCCTTCCTGCCAGCACCTCCATTTTCTAACTGCATCTTTTGTTTTCCTGCTTTATTGCTATTCCCAGAAAGTCCACACAGAATCTAACCACTTACTTTTAATCACCATTTTTAATCTACGCAGTAAAGGATCAGCTGTTAAACAAGCCCCCGCTCTCCCTAGGGTAGAGGAGTATCTGAAGGTGGCCTGGAAGCTCTACAGAAACGCCTTCTTTGCCATCTGGTGGACATCCACCAGAACAGCAAGTCCCCTTCGCCCAGAGAGGCAGGTGGTTGTGTTTCCCCAAGTGCGGTACCACCACAAATCGGGAGCACGGGTACGGCAACATTAGGCGAGGCATCTGATGTCGATGTAGTAATTAAAGTGGGAATGTAAGCCCTGGGATAGGTGAGAGAACAAAAGCCATAAAGCCCTGTTATTTGCAACATATGGGCATCGTTAAAAAAAAAGGTTGAAAGGTAATTAAAGAAGCTGTAATGATAATAAATTGCATTTATCTTGTAATAAAAATTTAGATGTCGGTTCCTCCTGTATCATTCGTTCTGATTCCCAGTCTCTTCTCTCTGTTGAATTACTCTTAAGACAATATCCTTAACTTCCTGAAGGAAGTTGTCGCCTCTTCCTCTGTCATTTCACTCTTGTTTTTCATCGTTTCTCTCCTTCTCTGTCTGAATTTATATCTTAGCGAGAGGAAATTTGGTGAACGGACAAAACCAGTTCCTTCATTTTCCTATGTATTTATTTTCTTTCCTGAGAAAAAAAGGAAATAGGAGAAAAATGAAGAGAAAATCGAAAAGAGAGCAAACAAAAAAATAAAGCAAATACATGGAAAATTGTACAGCACACAGACAGGATTCCTACAATATCTGCTCGCAGACCAACATGGCACTAGGTACAAATATGAATGTCACGCCTGAGAATGCTGCACGTCCTCCTCCTGGGAGACTGGGATGCCGAAAGGAACAGGAGTGAACAGGCTGAACAGGAGTGAACAATGTTCTGCTGCTGTAAAAAGGGTGAACCCTTATTGCAATTTACAGCCAGTGTTATGACTGAGAAAGCGTTTCGTAGTTCTCCAGCTCTCCGTGGAGCTGTCCGTGCCCCAGGTGGGATGCTGTGTCCAACTTTGGATGCTTCAAGGAAGGTATGGTCCTACTGGGGGAAAAAACAAGACAACAATAATTATCAGGCTTCCTAAAAGTACACTCACAAGGAAAGGCTGAAGGAATTGGGTTTGGACTGCCATTCATGTGGACAGCTCAGCTTCAGAGAAAAGAAAACTAAGAGGTGAAACAAGAGCAGTTCCAAATACGTAAAAGACAATTCCAGTAAGAGGAACAAGCTGTTTTCTGCATCTGTGGTGGATAGGACAGAGACATTTTGCTCTCCTAACTGCTCATCTCTTTTGAAGTGCTGCCTGGAAATCAACATGTTACCCAAAGAACGCTAAACACAGTCTTTGCACCACTACAATTTTCCTGGTGCATTAAAAATACACTTAAGAAATGCAATTCCAGAACTGCAGAAAAGGCAAAAAACCCCCTTCCTCTGATTGTAGATTGCTCTCCTCCCCTGAGGCAGCTGCTGCCTGAAATTGTTTTCAAAGAACCTCCTCCTCACCTCGGTGCTGAATGAGCCTACAGAAAAACCTGGCACGAGCTCGATTTGAAATGAAATAACTCCCATTTTGGAGTGGACTGTGTGATGAAGACGTGATTATAAAATAAATAATGATTCAGCTCTAACTTTCAATTTTGTCCTTATTAAGTTGCTCAACCAGGTGTTGAAGCCAAGAGAATTTGCTTTTCCTCTGTTGGAAAGCTATTTTGAGTGCAGCACGACTGAAGAACAGCCACTTATTAGCTGCTCGGCAGTGCTCTCGGCTTTTCTGCTAGAATCCCCCGCAATTGCTCGAGCAACACCTTTGCCAATCCTCATCTAGCTCAATCAGTGGCTGTAAGGCTGGAGTATGAAATTAGCTGCTGGTTGCGATGGTGGTGAGTTGCCCGCTGTTTAACATCTCTGTTTCACGGCCTGGTGTCGGGAGGGATGCGATGCTGATTTTGAGCTTCAGTGTGTATCGAATTCTTTCCCTCTTCAGCCTCTCCAGTTTAATTCTCGTGTCGTTTCAGCGCAGCCTGAGTCCTGGCTGAAATTCCTGGGAAATGTTGTGCGCTGTCCCAGGCTTGCCGTGTTTCAGGCTGGAGCTATCTTTCCTTCCCGATGAGGGATGTAATCCTTCTGCATCCCAACTGGACTGTGAGTACCTCGCACGCTATTGAAGTGGAAATTATAGTTTGTTACAGCCGGTCCGAATGCTGTCTGGAATTTCCAGGTTGTTGTTTCAGCGCTGGTATACATCACCAAGCTTGAGATGGGACCATGAACAAAAGATGAGCAGCACGCTCTGTGTCTGGTGCTGTGTCCAGCACCTATACAAGGCCCCATACATCCTGAGAAGCTGTGCTCAGCACACAGGGACTCCAAGGGCTTCTTTGTAGCTTTATGTGGCCGAGAAGGCCAATGCTCTCCTGCTCTCCATTCAGAAGAGTGTGGCCAGCAGGTCAAGGGAGGTTCTCCTTCCCCTCTACTCTGCCCTAGTGAGGCTACATCTGGAGTATTGTGTCCAGTTCCGGGCTCCCCAGTTCCAGAGAGACAAGGAACTACTGGAGAGAGTCCAGTGGAAGCTACAAAGAGGATGAGGGGCCTGGAGCATCTCTGTGCCCAGGAAAGGCTGAGAGCCCTGGGGCTGCTGAGCTGGAGAAGAGAAGCCTGAGAGGGGATCTGGTCAATGCTGATCAAGAGCTAAAGGGCCGGGGGCAAGAGGATGGGGCCAGACTCTTGTCAGTGGTGCCCAGTGACAGGATAAAGGTCAACAGGCACAAGATAGACAAGCAAATCAAACACTCTCTCTGTCCTCTCTCCAATTGATTTTTTTAATAGAATAAGCACTGCTTTTTTTTGTTTCTGGAAAAGGATTGAAGGGAGAAGGAATCCTGCAAGTTAAATGTTCTACTTCTTCCCACTGAGTTCTTACGTTTTGTAGGTAATAGTTTTTATAACTAACAGGGACTCTACAATAATAGTGGCTTCCAGTTGTGGTATTTAGCAGGGTCTTTCTCTGGTTGGCTCTCCCCCTGTGTCTTTGCATTTGATGCCTACGTGCCTGCAAGGAAATCATTATTTTCTGTTAGATGTTTAATCACAAATCTTGCAAGGAAATTGGCTGTTTTCCAAACAGTGCAGAACTAACTTCATTACCACACTGACACACCAGATACACTTGTCAGCTCTAAAGTCTCATCTTCTTAAAAGTCCCAAGCCTATATTCCCTTTAGAGAAGATTATTTTCAAATAATACAATAGCCTGATTTGCCATTTCCATCTTTCCTCCTGAGCCTTTCTTGCGGCATGTGACAGGTTATGGGGAGCAGGGCAAGTTGCACAGAAATACACGTGGTGCCTGCAGTGAAAGGATCCTTTAACTTCCTGGCTCTGCTTTGTGGTCAGATCCTCAGCCTCCCCTGAAGGCAGCAGCGAGGTACAAAGAGGGTCTGGAGCTCCATCCGGGGAGGTCCAGCGGTTTTGCTTCCCTGCAGAGCTGCCTTACCTCAGCCTCAGGGAAGTCAAGAGGAGCTGCAGGAGCGCAAGCACCTCGGAAAATGCAGCAGCACATCAGGCAGCTTTTTAGCAGGTTTCTTCCAACAATTTTCACATTGTTAGGGTACCAGAGACACTAGAGACTAGGGTACTAGTGCTGGAGTGCTGAGGAAAAGCAATGAGATACTGCGTCAGCTGGAGCTGAGTCCTCCAGCATCTGGACTGGATGAGTCTACATCTGTAGCTAAATATTTCAAGCATTTCCCAACTGCTACTTCTGTTCACCGTTCATGAAGTGTTACCGTATAAGGTGTCACCTCAGTGCTCAGTCACACAAGTATCTGAGAGAAGAAGAAAACTGCTCCCTACAAGGGAGACTTCTAATGGGGTATTAGTCTTGTGTTGAAAGCTTTAAACACAAGAGCAATGTTCATCTTGTTGGACTGGCTGAAGACCCAAGTTCCGTTTCCACAGGCTCTGTGGTCTCACTAAGTAACGTGGTCTCACCACGCTGCCTCTCCACTCCCAAACGCGGCAGCACTAACACTCCTCTTGTGTGTCACGGTTCCGTGTGCTCACGTGCAGGATCTCGGTGGCAGCAAACACGCATGGAGTGTTTAGCACAAAAGGTCCTTTTGGTCAAGGTCTTCAGCACTTGCTGCAATATGTAATATAAACACAGTGATTTCCAGAAAGATCTCACAAACCCAGTATTTCGAGAGTGTTCTTCATTCCTTTCTATTTTCTGAAAGACTGGAGCAAGACTTCAAAACTGGAAGTGGGTTTTAAGACAGGACATTCAGGTGTTGTGATTGCTGGTGCCACGCAGGAGCTGCCAACAGGGAACTTTTAATTCCTTAAAATTAGCAGGCTGGGGGGTACGTGCAGCACAGCACAGCACTGGCTCTGGTTACCTGTCCTGTAGGCCACTGAGGTGTTAACATCCAGTGGTCTTCTAGTTAACTGCAGAAGTATGTGTGGTAGGAACCCTCATGAGACCTCAGGTGCACCTCAAGCTGTCTCCAAGAGTGCACTTGGAAAGAACGAATGCCAGAAAAAGTAATGAATGGAATCAGAGTGAAAATGAAATAAGGCGTGTCAGAGAAGCGAGTTTTCATCATTGTATGAAAAGTGTTCAGCTTAAGAAAACTGCTGTTTGAAAGCAATGGATTGCTGCTGAAAGGGCAGTTTTAACTGAAGCTTAAACCGTAAAGAAAGCAAGTGTTTGTATAACACACAGATAGAACGTATCTGCGTAACACATATGCTCGCATACCTGCTTCAAGTCACTTCTTGTGCAGCTTCCCTTCTGCTGCTCCTAGCTTTGGGTAGCACTTTCTGGCACATATGGTGCCTTCAACACAAAGGTATTGTCACCTGACTGTAATTGTGGAGATTTCCCCTGCAGGAATTCAGCCCTACCTTCAGAACATGACAAATGTGTGAATTGAAAAGATGACTTGACTTTTTTCCATGATAACCAAAGTTCTTCACTCCGAGGGTGGTGAGACACTGGCACAGGTTGCCCAAAGAAGTTGTGGATGCTCCATCACTGGAGGTGTTCAAGACCAGGTTGGATGGAGCTTGGAGCAAGCCCAAGTGTCCCTGCCGTGGCAGGGTGGGTTGGAACTAGATGATCTTTAAAGTCCCTTCTGACCCAAACCATTCTGATTGTATAATTTTATTGTCTCCATTTTTTTCACTAGAATAAAGACAGGAGAGACAGAAACATCACAGGATTATGTCAGCCACCCTCAGATGTCCCGTGTGTTATGCATACAGGACAGCAGCTGAAGCCAGCTGACAACATCTGTTGAAAAATGAGGGCACCAAAGCTACCTACCCACTGCAGAGTCACCTTCTGGGGCTTTTCTCAGGACGTATTTCTGAAACCCTTTCTTTGTCACCATGTTTCCCTCTCAACTTTGGCCCCGCTTGTTTTTCTCACAGCTTTCCCTGTGGCACTGGGCAACGAGAATGAAATAACTTCGGTCTGGCTTGGCCCAGCTGCAACTCTCAGTGAGTTGCCAGGTAGTACAGGTCAGACCACCTTGGCACAAATACCCCCTTCCAGGCAGTTCCCCTCTCATTATTAGTATCGTCCAATAACAGCAGCACTTGAAGGCCTCTGTTGAGATTGGCTCCTAATTGTACCAGGCATTTTCTCCAGTGAACCCATTTTTACGTGTACATAAACTGTTCTGACTGATGCTGTTGATCCAGGGTAGGAGATTCCTACCTTCAGCCTTTGCTACAACTCTTTCTCTTTTGCTCCCTCCACTATTTATCTCAACCATCTCCTTCCTCAGTTCTGTAAAATGATTCTAGTTTAGAACAAGCAAATGCTCTCAAGTATGAAAAGAAACACACCGTTTAATATTGCTGCCTCATTATTCAGCTGGGGAACTGAGACACAGAGAGATGAAGTGACTTGCCAAAGTGCACTGGGTTTGTGTGGCAGGATTTTGGTAGCAGGAAGGTATAGAGTGGTTCCTGTGAGAAGACTCTAGAAGGTCCCCTCACTCCAAGCCGGACCCACCTCTGGCCAAGGCCAAGCCCATCAGTGATGGTGGTAGTGCCTCAAAGAGAACATATTTTAAAAAGGGGAAAAACCTGCAGCAGAGAGAGGAGTGGGATGTGAGAAGAACAGCTAGGTAGAGACAAAGGTCAGCAAAGAAGGAAGAGGGGAGGTGCTCCAGGTGCTGGAGCAGAGATTCCCCTGCAGCCCATGGTGAAGGCCATGGTGAGGCAGGCTGTCCCCTGCAGCCCATGGAGGTTCACAATGGAGCAGATCTCCACCTGCGGCCCATGGAAGATCCCATACTGGAGCAGGTGGCTGTCCCTGAAGAAGGCCATGACCTGCTGGAAGCCTGTGTCGGAACAGTCTTCCTGAAGGACTCCACCTTGCAGAAGGGACCTACACTGGAGCAGTTTGTGAAGAGCTGCAGCCTGTGGGAAGGACTCATATTGGAGAAGTTCGTGAAGGACTGTCTCCCATGGGATGGACCCAATGCTGAAGCAGGGGAAGACCGTGAAGAATCCTCCCCTGCAGAGGAAGGTGAAGCAGAGACAATGCGTGATGGACTGACCTCAACCCCTGTGCTGCTGCGTGGGAGGAGGTAGAGAATTAGGGAGCAGAGCTAAGCCTGGGAAGCTGAGAGCAAGGTGTTTGTAAGACTTGGTTTTATTTCTCATTCTCCTACTCTGATTTGATTGGTAACAAATGAAATTGATGCTTTTTTCCCCAAGTTGAGTCAGTTTTGCTTGAGAACCATAATTGGTGAGTGATCCCTCCCTGCCCTTGTCTCGACCCAGGAGCCCTTGGTTGTATTTTCTCCACCCCATCGCAGCGGGAGGGGAGGAGCGAGCCAGCGGCTGCACGGTGCTCTGTTGCCAGCTGGGCTTAAACCACAATGCAGAGGAAGGATGCAGGAAGCAAATTTAGTTCCTCTGAGTCACAGTTCAGCATCTTAAATAGAAACCTCCTTTGTTCTGACTTCACCTCACCTCCGAGTGTTGCCCAATTTCTTTCTGCTCAAACTTTCCTCTTCTAGACTGTATCCCTTCTGATTTCAAAGGGTGACTTGTCCCAGAGGACAGGCATGAAGGAGATTAAGGGCTTGTTCTAGGCTTTTAATCTCTGGAGTTTTTCTCCACTGCTACAAGCTACAGTGAAAATGATGTCCTGGAATCACAGCTTTCCCTTCCCCACTGATGATTTTTTTCCCGGTATCATATTTGTTCAGTGAACTGTTTGTTTGCTAGCTCGTGCCTGGCAAGCTTTGTCTACCTGCTTTGTGCATAAATGTCAGGGATAATTCTGAAGGCTCAGCAGGATTCCCAGCTGGCCAGCTGCCATGTTGGTCTTTAGGATTTAATGTTCTGTGCACAAAATGGCATGTATTTATTTATTTGTATTTTTAAAGTTCCCCTGCGTGTCGTCTCTCGATGCACAAACCAAAGGTTTTAGCCAAATGTAAATATGCACCGCCCGAATTAATGCCCACTAACGAAAGCCCTTCTTAACTAACCTCAACTAACGTACTAAACCCTCCCACACTTTTCCATTCCTCTGTGCTCTTCCTCAGAGGCTGGAGACAAAATATACCCTGCAACGTGACCCGCAGGTGAAAAAACCTGGAAGCTGGCGGTCTGCTGGGGAAGTGGGCCGCGGGATCAAGCACTGCACGTTGCCCACTTGCAGTCGCATTCGCACAAACTGCTGCTTTTTTGTCTCCTTTGCCTGAGGCGGTGAGTTCTCTGTTGGGTTTTTACAACACGAAGCTAGCTACTATAAAATATATTCACAGCTAACAATCTAAACTGAAAAAACCCCCTCTGATCAGCACCTCGAGTTTACTTGATTTCTAGAATAACCCCCATGAAGTCACGTGTTAGTGCTCAGAAGGGGTGGTGGGGTTTAACCCTGGTAGGCAGCTCAGCACCGCAAAGCTGCTCACTCCCCCCCCCAGCAGAATTAGGGGTAGAATCAGGAGGGTAGAAGTAGGAAAACTTGTGCATCGAGATGAAGAGAGTTTTAAAAAGTACAAACAACAAAGAAAGGGGGAAAAACCCCCAGGAAAACAAACTGAAGAAGACCAGGTGATGCAAAAGCAAACACTTGCCTGTCCCTGAGTGATGGCAGCTCACGCCAACCTCCACCCCCCCAGTTCTATTGCAGCATGACGTCGTATGGTCTGGGATATCCCTTGGGTCAGGCAGGGTAAACCAGGTAATCTCGGCACCCACAAGTGGAGGTATTTCCCTTTGCGTTCCCGTGCGCACACCACACGGGAAAGCTTTGCTCTCCGTCTCTGCCACTTCCCCCCGTGCCTCCCGCGGGTGTTCCAGGAGCCGGGCAGGGGCTGGGGACAGGTGGGGACAGGGCACAAGGGCCAGTGACAGCGCCAAGAGAGGAGCCTCCTTCCTTGGGTTAAAATACGCGCAAGGTAGGCCAAGACCTTGGTCTCTTCTTCCAAATAACTAACAACAGGACAAGAGGAAATGGCCGCAAGTTGCGCCAGGGGAGGTTTAGGTTGGATATGAGGAAGAAGTTCTTTACTGAGAGAGTGGTCAGGCACTGGAACAGGCTGCCCAGGGCAGTGCTGGAGTCACCATCCCTGGAGGGCTTCAAAAACAAGTAGATGTGGTGCCCCGGGACACAGTCTAGGGGTCAGGGAGATGTTGGGATGAAGGCTGGACTTGCTGATCCTAGAGGTCTTTTCCACCCTAAATGATTCTATGGTTCTTATCACAAAATATAACCCAACTCATAGGTAAATGTGGGCAGGATCGTGATTTTACAGTCGAAACACACACTGAAAATAACCCCAAAACTACTCTTCAAACCTCTTTAGCCCTTTGTATATTTTTGATGTTCATGATGGAAAAAGGAACTCTGAAAAACATGTCTTTGTTTTCAGGCTAGTCAGTGATACATGTTACTGTTCATACGGTCAGTGGTTAACTAACAGCCTATTGTCTAACAAGTGTCGTTAGATTTGCTATCCCTTTCACCACGGTGCAGTTTGTTCTTGGAGTGTCTTCAAAGTAAAAATTTATTTTCAGTGGCCTTTATACATTCTTCTACAGCAATTCAAAGTGAGGTTTGCTCTGAGGCACTTAAGTGGAGCAACACCGATTCGGGTGAACTAAAGATCTGGCCCACGGCGTTTATTTGGTAATAGAAATAAATCTAGGCACAGCTCCAGGTCCAGTCACTGCAGATGAGTTCAGATCCTTGCGTTAATGGAGCACTTTTTGTGACAAATATGACGACGCACTTTCAGATGACAGAAAACAGGTGATACTTTCCCTTCTGAGCCTGGTAAGGAGTAAGTCACAATTATTCTGAGAATAAATACATCCACCAAGAGCTTTATTTCTCAAAAAAGGACACAAAAGGTCTATTGGTTTGCAAGATAAGAACTTGCGGTGCGTTAACCTTGGCTGAGCGCCAGGTGCCCACCAAGCCGCTCTATCACCCCCCCTTTTTCCCCCTCTCCCTCCTCAGCAGGGCAAAAAAAATGGAGGAAAACAAGATGAGAAATAAAAGCAGTTTAGTAATAACAGTAGCAAAGCCAAGCAAATCTGTATGCGGAAGCAAAGGAAAACAAAGATTTATTCTCTACTTCCCGTCACAGGCGCTGTCTGGCCCCTTCCTGGGAAGCAGGGCTCCAAGACACGGAGCGGTTGCTCTGGAGGACAACGGCACGGCCCCCCCACCTCCTCCTTCTCCCTGGCTTTAGAGCTGAGCTGACGTCATATGGTCTGGAATATCGCTGTGGTCAGTTGGGGTCAGCTGTCCTGGTCGTGTCCCCTCCCAAGACCTTGCCCACCCCATCCCACTGCGGGGAATGTTGGGAAGAGCCCTGGTGCTGTGCGAGCCCTGCTCAGCAGTAGTCACAACACGGGGGTGTTACCAACACCCTTTAGCTCCCAGCACAAACCCCTGCACCAGGAGGGCTGCTGTGGGGAAACCAGCTCAGCCAGACCCAATAGAGAACTTTACTGAGATTCCCTGTAGGAAGGCAGGTTATTAACCAGAGATGTTTTCATGCTGGAAGGAGAAAGCTTGGCCAAGGTGGCAGGACACGGGCCTCTGCCAGCACTCGACTGGCCTGCTCCTGTTTGACATCGCTTGTAACGGGCCATGCGCATCCCTCCACCGAATGTCCCGCTCTTCGTTCTCGACGGCTGAAGTGCACCAGTGATGCCGGTGATACTGGTTTTGTCACCGTCTGTACAGGATGGAGAAGGAGAGAAGGCACAGCAGGCACTCATGAGATGGAGCCGGGGCTATACGGAAGGATTTTTTTTACTCAGCTGCAATACACCTTTTTGTCTGAGTGAATTTAGGTGAGCTGTACTAATACCAAGCTTTTTTTCCTCCCTCCCTTTTCTTCCGCTTGTTGGCATTGCAGCTCCCTGTTGTTTGAAAGCAATTAGCCGGTGTAAGGCACTGCAGAACCAGCGACACGACTTTCCAAAGGATCTTCGCTGTCTCTGCTGATTCTCTTTCGCTGCTGTTACATAATCCCCTCCTTCTGGATGAGTTATTCTTCCATTTTATGCTGTTCTAGCATGAAATTACAAAGCCCCATGCTGCAAATGAGATTTCTGTAGGGATATCAGGTGTATCAAGAAAGGCAATTCCAAGTGGCCTCAAAAAACTGCCCTTTTTAAATGTCTCTGGAATGGAAGCATCCACTAATCTTGTAGGGAAAACAGGGAGAAAAGGCAATAGGGGCGAGGAGGACTCTGGAATGTTCTGCCTCGTGAAGTTTGCACTTGTTAGCCTTGTTTTCAGTGTGCAAAGTCCTTCCTGCTTTTAAGAAGTTTGGGCCGTGCAGCAGCTCTGCGTGCAGAGAGACTCTCTTTTATTACAATAGCTGTACTGGTTTAGTAAGAGCTGCGGCTGCGGCGTGGCTGGAGCCGCGTGGCCGCGCCGCTTTCTCCCCGCCCCCTCCCCTCTGCCGCGGGTCACGGACAAAGAAAGAAAGAAAAAGGTTTAAAAGTGCCTTTTTGAGTTGAGATAAGGAAGGTTTAATATATATATAAAAAACCAACATGTAATAAGCACTTGCAGTTGACAAGAACAATAGTAACAGTGAGAAAAGAGCAATACAAAAAAAGGAACAATACTGGACAAAAAGGGACAGACCGAGGACCAGCGAAGCCCAACGCGCACTGCCCCCCCCCAGCGGAACTGGCCCCGGGGCATGACAGCAGCATGGTATAGAATAACCTGGCTCCACTAAAATTAACCCTGTCCTGGCCGAACCAGGACAATATCTTTGAACAACGTCCCTTTAAAATACACTTCATTAGGAAGGAAAAAGGGTGGG
This sequence comes from Eurystomus gularis, assembly GCA_013400335.1. Taxonomy (NCBI): domain Eukaryota; kingdom Metazoa; phylum Chordata; class Aves; order Coraciiformes; family Coraciidae; genus Eurystomus; species Eurystomus gularis. The sequence goes on along the minus strand of VZZY01021508.1, from coordinate 194,425 downwards.
GGAAGAGAAAAGGAGATTCAGCAAGGTGCAGTGGATCCCTACAGAAGGAAAACCTTGTCACTCATCATGGCATTCCCTAAAGCAGCACTCCAGCAGCCACACAAAACCCAAGGGGGACTAAGGAGAGTGATAATGACTGGAAAGCCCTGCTGATGACTCCTCGTGTGGCTTCAAGCTGCCTCCTGAAGACTCCACGTGGCTGTTTCGGAAGTGCAGCCTCCCTGCCCGTGTGGTATCTTGATGCAGGGGAGGAAGACAAACTCCTGTGGGCAACAGCATGGGAATATTACCATTGGAGGAGGATAAAAAGGCTCAGCCCTCAAAACCAAAAGAAGGTGCTCCTTGGACCACTGTGGCTTGTCGTGAAACTGGAAAAGGAATATCTACACTCAACATAAATTCATCTCTTGGTATTACTAGAACAGAAGTCCGAAATCCAGACTTCCTATTTGAAAGGAAGTTGGAAAGCCAGAGAGTTACACCAGAGCCAGACTGGGCCTGCTGTATTTAAGGGAGTATTCAGAAGGTTCTGGGGGAGGGAGCAATAAAATCATAGAATCATTAAGGTTGGAAAAGACCTCTAAGATCATCTAGTCCAACCGTCAACCCAACACTGCCACGTCCTGATGTCACACAGCGTCTGCTGTGTTTTGAACATCTCCAGGGATGGTGATTCCACCACTTCCCTGCGCAGCCTGGTCCACAAATGCACAAGACAGAAGCCGTGTTGAATAACACGCTCCATAACAGCTGAAATCATAAAGTCCTCATGTATTTTAAACTCACTTCTTATTCAACAAAATGACTGTTTATGTCAAAAGGAAGGCGGTGAAGGGAGGAAACAGAGATTTGGCCCTAAGTTAACTTCATGCTCCCCTTGCTTTGAACGGATAAGCACCAAATTAACTAATCAAGAGGTTAGAAAACATTCTAGGGATGGATGATTTCTGCTGATTATGCTTAAAAATAGTATTTATGACATTCAGACAATACAGCAGTGCATTTCTTGTAAATTAGCTTTACAATATTTCAGACTTGTAGAAAAAAAAGCTTCTGCTTCAACTCCCCATCCCGTTCAAATTCTTGCTCCCATTTTGTCTGGAACTTTTAAAAGCATGCCAGTGTGTGTGCGTACTCACAGGAGAACGTGTGCCCTTGTTCTTTCCCTCCAGTGATACTACGAAATGTCTTTCATTCTGATCAGGGCTCAGTCATCTTCGTAATAAACACGTCCTTTAACAAAATTCCCAACCTTAATGCTTTTCAAAATGTCTCTAATGATTTCTAATTTACTGACATTTTCCCTGAGCCCCTCGTCAATTTAACTATTCAGATTGCTAGCACTGTTAATAATTCCTCTGTAGCCAGCAGACCCGCTGCAGACCTTGAAATCCTTCTGCTGCCTGTGCAGACAAGAACACATCTGGTTGCACATCCACACCACGCTGGAGCAGAGTATTTATTAGCCTGGCAGCAGCGTCTCATCACCATGCAGGATGATGATTAACAGCTTCATTTTCACCATTGCCATCCAGAAGGGCCTCTCAGGGGGCCATTTCCTCCCCTCCCTTCGATCTTACAGTGGTGTCATTCCACTTATTTCAGCACGTGGAGAACAGCACGAGCACAAGGGGCTGTGCTTCTGAGGGTTTGGGGGGAAGATTTTGAGCAACATTTGGAACCGTATGCCAAATTGCCTTCCATGCCTTTGAAAAAGTCCAGATGTCTGTACTTTGGGGGAAGCTTGAAGGGGAAACAGATGCAGGCTGACCTGTCTTCAGACAAAAGCCTGAATTTTCAAAATGGCCCAATGCTGGGACTTTAAGGCTGAAGATATTCCAACAAGCGAGGCACGACCTTGCTGTGCATCAGCTGAACTGTGCTAATTGCTCTTACCCTGTGCTATATACAAAGCATTTGGAAACGGCTCATCTGTCAGAGGCAGTTCAGGCTTTGGAGTGTTCTGCATCTCAGCTTTCTAGACAAAGCTCCCGTGCAAAGCCAGCTGGTCAAGTGGCTCACCTCAAAATGTCCTGGACAGAAGTGCTTCTATCTGTGGCGGTGCACATGCAGCTAGCAAGTGCCAAGGGACAGTTCCCCAAAAGAGACCCTCCTGCTTGTACTTGCAGAACAAAGACATGAACTGCCTCTGCTTGACGCTGCCACGGTCAATGAAAATACCCAACCAAACTCGGACTGCAGCAGATCACCAGGAGAGCGGTTGGAAAGCACAGGATCCCTTCAGAAGTGCAGCCCAGTAATTAGAGCATGAGGAACTTGGTAAATACTCCTAGAGTCCTAAGTCTTAATCACAAACTTCCTGTTAACCAAGTAACTTAAACCTCCTGGGTCTTGGTTTCCGTGTTTGTGGATTTGCAGTGGGGATTCCCAGCCCGGGGCGATGTAATTAGCTTATGTTTACAAAATGGTTTGTGCTACTGCAGGGGAAGGTACCGCCCACAGGCAAGGAGCCGTTTCGTACAGGACAGTCTGCCTGTTCTGTAGACACGGGGCAATAAAAATGACGGAGCAGCTTGAATGAGTTGTCCCAATGCCTTTGGAGCTACGGATAACTGTGGAAAGTCATCCACAGAAAACACAAGTCAGCCTCTGCGTAGGGTTTGCTCCCTCGAAAACCATTTTGCTTCTGTGAAAAACAAGCTTAGAAACAAATCTAGGAAAATGATGGCAGAATTACGTTTCGTATCTCCATCAAGCAGCTTTCTGAGGAAGATAAAAAACATTATTTTGTAGCCCTGATGACTTCGTATGTGGATTCCAACGTTCACAGTGAGGCCCTAAGCTACAGTCCCTCCATGGAACTAAATTAATCCATGGCCAAGTGACACTTTTGAATCATATTATATAGGAATAATCAGCGCAGAATTTGGTCCTCAACCAGATGTTTTATGAAAATACACAGACACAAATGATGAACTCCAGGCCTAGATCAAAATCCAAGAAAGTCACCGAGTAAAAAAAACCAGTAAGTAGAAGCAGCCACACCTTCAACATCTGATGAGCAGGGCTCTGAGTGTCACTGAGCTGCTCTGATGTATTTAACTTCTTTGCAAGGCCAGCCCTATCCACGGGGCCTGCAAGGGCAGCAGAACATCAGGGACAGCGAACTGTCCAGTGAAGATGTGTGGGTGATGCCACACGTGGGAGATCTTGCTGCTTTGCCTGGGGCAACAGAGCCCTTAGAGCTGCCAGCCCTGCTGCTCTGCATCTCTCAGTCTCAGATGCTGCTGACACTGCTGCTGAGAGGATCTGTTTCCCCATATGTATTAATTTGTAATATTAAAAATAGCTCCTGCGAGCACACAGGCGGAGGGGAGAGGGAGGTGTTCTCTTTTGCTCCCCCGTCCCTGGAGATTCCCTCCCCATAGCCACAGTGTCTTTTCAAACAAGCTCCAGAGCAACAGGTTTGCAGGTTGGTTAGAAACTTATCCTCACAAAATAAGGAAGCAGCCAACGCAGAAGATGAACACGTGTTAGAAAACATAAGATCAGGGCTTAAAGCTCTTGCTGTTGCCATTGCGTTAGCAGAAAATCTTGATTAGTCTCCCTTAAGCTGCCAATAGACAGAGAAAAGAAAAGGGCACATTCCCTGCAACTCCACGTTGGCCGAGCTCAGATTGTTTCTCTAAAGACCTGATGGAATACAATAATGGAATCATAGAACCATTTAGGTTGGAAAAGACCCTTAAGATCATCGGGTCCAACTGTTAACCCAGCACTGCCAGGGCACCACCAACCCATGTCCCTCAGCACCACATCTCCGTGGCTTTGAAACCCCTCCAGGGCTGGGGACTCCACCACTGCCCTGGTGTGCTGGTTTGGGCTGGGGTAGAGCTAATTTTCTTTGTGGCAGGTAGTATGGGGCTGGGCTTTGGATCTGTGCTGGAAACGCTGTTGACAGCTCAGGGATGTTTCAGTTATTGCTGAGCCGCGCTGACACAGAGTCAGGGCCTTTTCTGCTCCTCACCCCACCCCACCAGCGAGCAGGCTGGGAGTATGTACTTCACCCTATTAAGATCAAAAAGGCAGGAACTGGAAGGGTCAGGCAAAGAAGGTTTTGCCTCCACTGGGTGTAAGCTACTCCACATAAGGGGCAAAGCCACTTCTCTACGAAACAAAGAGGAGATTGCCTGGTGTTCAGAAATCAGGCCATGATGCGTAGCGGCGTTTCGGTGACGGAGCGCAGCGGGTTGCCCAAACGCCTTTGTGGACCTTGGCATATATACGTACATAAAAACTATCAGGAAAGGCCGAGGCAAGTGGGTGCTGTAGTCTTAGGAAGAGCAGGAGAAGAAGAGATCTTACAGCTCTCTGCAACAAACTCATGCAAGGGCGTAAAGAAGAAACGCCCCCCATTCTCAGACGGGAGGCAAGCACGCTGCCGTGGGGCGGTAAAAGGAGATGGGGACATTAGGTTACTGACTCCCAGCCACTTGAGGCTGTCTGAAGGAAGACTGCAGCTCTTGTCTTCCTTCTTCTGACAGCCATTCCTTGCAGTCGCAGGGAATGTACTCATGAATCTTCTGCGATTTGAGTTCTATATTTCTGGAGAATTTTAAATTGACAGGTGGGGGCTTTGGGCCAGTTCTTTTCCCTTGCAGGGTATTTTCTCAATTCCTTTTTTCCCTTTGAGACCTTGTGCACTCAAGCTATTTGCAACGTCTACTTTACTCTACATTCAGCTCTACTGATTTGGCATTTCAGGCTTCACAGCTCCTTGCCCACATCCTCACTCAGGAGCCCAGACCTTAAAACACAGTCCTCAGTGTCAGGACTGCAAGCAGGAATTACCTGTGACTTTTTTTTACTCTGTCTCTGGTCTATCTCTGGACCAGTGTTGTTTCTTGTCCTCGTTCTCTTCACCCCCCCTTAAAATAACCTTGTTTTTTTCTGTCTGTAAAATCGGACTAATAAGAAAGACTTTGGAAAGTGGACTTGACAGGAACAATCAGAAGGGTCCTTGTCATGACTAAACCTCCTGAGCTACACACACGCTGCTACCTGCGCACGCCAGACAAATAACGAGTAAATACGGTGTAAGGTTCTGTAGGATCTGCTGCCCTCAGAGACCACTCTGATGATGTGAAACATCGCTGTGTAAACTTCAACGGGAAGGGAGAGAGAGGACCCGTTCTGTGCCGTACGACAGAAGTGGCAACGGGGACTTGCAGTTTTAACAAGCCCCATCTACACAGGAAACTGAAGTAATTCGAAATTAACATAACTAATTAGCAGCCTTAGATAACATAATTGCCATGCAGAACTTCCCAGTTTTAGTTAGCGTTCTGTATTAACTACTATGTAATTATTAAGGCACCATACTCAGCACCAGCAACTTAATTATCATTAGTATGGCTCCAGTCTCCAGCTTGAATGCCGATGATTAATAAAACACAATTATTTACATTGCAATTGCGGCATTTTAATTAAACTGAAAATGCGCTTTGTTTGCTTTTTGTCACAGCGTTAATTTCTTAAATTAAGGTCAGATCTTTTTGTCAAGCTTTTTTTTTTAATCCCTAATTGCAAGTTAGATAGACTGATCTCTTGTCAGCTCAAGAAAACATTGTGACTGTTGGTGACAAATGGAGCCTTGGGGTACCAGAAGAGCCTCGCTGCTCTGGATTTCTGTAATCCCAGTGCCAATAAACAATACCTTGGTATCTTATTTCCATGGTTCTTAAGCACCTCCAGTGTCTGTAAGCCCCATTTAATTTTCTGTTTCAATTAGTCTTTGCAAAGGTCAGTTAGTTCTTCCATTATGACAATACTTAGAAGGTCCTGTTGTGACCAAAGACTTTACAGACCAACAAGACCAGAAGTGAAAGGGGAAGCGCTGGCTTAAAAAAGTAAAATGATCTCCTGTCACCTCATATGTCACTGTCCGAGGCAGGAACAGACTCGAGGCCCCCCAGGTCTTATTTCAGCGCGCTGCCTGCTAGATCACATTGCTCCTCACATGTAGAAATGCCAAAAGCGTGGAGAGACAGAGGCTTAGTCTCTATTTTCATAACAGGGTTCCTGGTCTTAGTGATAATTAAAGATTCTTTTACACATTTTTGTAACTCCTCTGACTTCAGGGCATTTCTTTCGGACTTAGACTAGTGTCAGATGGATCAGGCCCAGGATTAACAGCTTTCCTCAGAGTGCCCGAGCACGGTATGATTTGCTTGCACAGAAGAATGATTTCCCTGCCATTACCCCAAGACATTTACTACGAATTTGCAGCCAGTTCTGCCCCAGTTTTTGCCCCCTAAGAGACTCTCAGTGCTAGCCATTGGAAACTTTAGAGGTAAGCTTCGGTTTCTTTTTATATCGCCAGAATTTAACTTACCTCGAAATGTCAATGTGTTTGCCTGGGGGGAGAACAGGGAGGAGAACCACCGAGTCCATCGCAGGGATTAGTCCTACTTGTGCTTGCTTTATTGCTGTATCTTCCAAGGGACAGGACTGGAAGCCCAGAGGTGAAATGGCTGAACGCTGGATCAAAAGCCAGGTTTTTGGGAGTGCAGTGAGAGAGGATTTTTCCGGTGGACTGACTGAAAGCCATGACAGACAGAAAATGAAAGCTGCAAAAGATCCAGAGGGGAAAAAATATCTGTCAGTTTAGGAAAGAAACAGCTTATGGAAAGGAGGAATGCTTTGGGCTGGGCTACTTAAAGCAGAAGCAAGGAATTAGCAGATTTTGGAGGCTGAAGAAGGCTGTGTAGGAAGCAAACCTGGAAACTGAGAAGGGGGAAGAGAAGAAAATGTTTTAATTGCACTGCCACTTAAATGTGATCTAATCTCTGCCCCGGGCAAATCCAAGACGTATGTGTCTGCTGAGCCCAGCACAGTGGTGAAATGCCTGACTGCCAAGAAAGGGGAAACCGATTGCCTCTCTGCAGAGATAGTGCAGATATCGTTAAACACTTGGTGAGGCTTTAACGGGTAAGGAAGCTTTCAGTCTGTGAGGAAGAAGTGTCTATGTCCACCATGCAGATTTAGAAACATGTGTCCATCATTTCTAGCTTTTAGAGAGGTCTAGGAAAAAGGCAAACCCCCAAATTTTTTCTCCGTATGAGATGAGAGTAGGTCACTACGGTCAGAAAAATCCCAAACCACAAAAACTGATGCAAAAGCAGATCAACAGGTACCAGGAAAGACGAGAGCCTTTTGTGAGAGAACACAGACAAGCCTTTCCATCCACCTTCCAATTCCCCTCTTACATAGGAAAATCCTCCTTTTTAAAGATGTAATTAGCAGTAACTGCAGGGCTGGGTGCTCTCATCATTTGATTCTTCTGCTGCTGTAAATTTGCTGAAGCTGCTATGGACTTCTATAAGCAAAACAAGAATCACAAAGCCCTCTACGCTAGGGATCGCTTGCCTATTGTTTTTGTTGCAGATCTCTTAATCTCTGGAGATTACTCTTCGGTTAGTTAAGCATTCTGGCTGAATTTCAAGACATTGTAATAACGAGCAGGGTGAGGACAGGGGATTTCTAGGCATTAAGAGAAGCACTTTCATTTTGTCCTGAAGCAGACATATAAAGTTAGAGATGGCAGCTTGATTCCTGAAGTTTCTGGAGGCTTTGGGAATGACAGAACTTGCCAGTTTAGCGAGGAGATAACAGAGCTGATCTACACCAGCTAAAGGCTGGGCTAGATTCTCTAGCACTGCACAGCCATCGCAGAAGTGTCCTGTATGATGGCCTCGTTAGCTTGGGAAGATGTCAGCTGAATTCTACTGCTGAGATAAAACAGAAGGATGCTTAAAGCTTTTCTCAGTCAGATTTATTATCAATATCCTCATCTGTACCTGGTGAGAAGAGTGTGACTTTCTCTTCCTGAGGTAATCCCTGGCAGAGTAATCCCTACTTCTATTACTTCAAGATTACTTACCCGCATTACACTTTATCTGAACGCCCCATGGAAACTTCTATGACCAATTTTCAAAGCAGCATCATGACAAAATTATTATTACGCCAATATTTCTGGGTCGGTAGCAGCTGCTACTAGCTTTCGAAATGGAGTTTAAAACACTAGGATCAACCTGTAAAGCCCTAAATTTATGGGATATAGTTACCGGAGGGACTGCCTCTTGATTCCTTTGCAACCATCCTGCCTGAGGTTTCTAGGGGTGCTTCAGTGGGAATTGTCTGGCTGTAAATCCAAGAGGTCACAGACAAAATGCTTTGCACAGGGGTAAGGGCTGGAGATACTTGGATGACATTTGTATTTTGTAAAAGAGAAAGGAATTGGTTAGTGCATTTCTACTACAAATCGCGTATTATCTGTAGTTCATAGGGCAGGAATGAGCAGCAGGGCATGAGTGCACGGGGACTTTTATGATTTTACATTTAATTACTGCCATGTACTGAGTGCTTTCGGAGCAAGAGGCAGAGTCACGCTCTTCTGGTGCAGAGCATTGTCACCTGAAAAACTCCCATTTCGTTTCAGCGACTCTGGACCAGCTCTATTAAAAGGAACAGTCCTAGCAAAAGCCCTTACAAGAAATCCAAGCTAGTTAAATACTGACAACTGCTGTAGAGAATAATAATATTTTCATAATGCAGATGGAGTTATGGAAATATGATCTCCATGCAATGAATTAAATAAATCCTGAAAGCTTTGCATAATTGTTCAACATTTTTCTATTACTTTCATTTAAAGAGCTTTTTATTATGACTACTTGCACCTCCACATGTTGTCTTTCATATAATGCTTGGGATGTAATATTCTTCCGATTTTTAAAAATGAAAAAAAAATTTAATTACAACCAAAAATAAATGATCCCATTACATGGTTGAGCATATTCACCTTCCACTTCACGGCCTTTCTTCAGAAGAAGGAGCACTGTAAAGGTCTCAAGCTCCATATTTCATTAAACAAGCAAATACAAAGACAGTCATACTAAAAATGCATGGAATACTAAGCCACATCTCACTTGAGTATAAACAATATTAGGTTTTGATGTAAACCACGATCAATCAGAGAAGCATACACAGGCCCGTGGGTTTTATACCCAACTGCTTTTGTCACAGTTCCTTTCTTCATCAATCCCTTTTTGGCGACTTCACAGGGGAAACAGAAATGAAAAAAGCAGCCCCCACCCCTCCACCGCTACCCCCCTTTACTTGTGCTTCTTTAATTTAGTTCCATTTCTGTTTGTTTCGGTTAGATCTTTCCTAGTTTTCACTGACTTACGGTTCCTATTGTCTTGGCAACACAGCAACCCTGCTCCATTTTTCTTCTCCAGTTAGCCCTAGAGAGCATTAATCCCAGCCGTTGTCTTCTTGTGCCTTCAGGAGTCCTCAGAGGCTGCGAGGAAAGTCAGGAGCTGAATATTCCTGGGCCAGGTTCTCACTGTCAGCACAAACCTAAATGAAGCACAGATCAATGCATCAGTTTCAAAGGATACTGATACCAGTTCAGGTGGGGATCTTGGTTCTACACGATATTCCCCCATTTGTTGCCAAGGCTGGAAAGTGAGTAGCAAATGGGGCTGGGGAGGACCAGCAGGCCAAGGGAGGTTCTCCTCCCCCTCTACTCTGCCCTGGAGAGGCCACCTCTGGAGTGCTGGGTCCAGTGCTGGGCTCCCCAGTTCAAGAGAGACAAGGAACTACTGGAAAGAGTCCAGTGGAGGCTCTGAGAATCCTGAGGGGACTGGAGCATCTCTGTGCTGAGGAAAGGCTGAGAGCCCTGGGGCTGCTGAGCTGGAGAAGAGAAGCCTGAGAGGGGATCTGATCAATGCTGATCAATAGCCAACAGGCAGAGGTCAAGAGGAGGGGGCCAGACTCTTGTCAGCGGTGCCCAGCGACAAGACAAGTTGAACACTTTATGTTCCACCTGAACATAAGGAAAAACTTCTTTCCTTTTAGGGTGACAGAGCCCTGGCCCAGGCACCCAGAGATGCTGTGGAGAGATTCCAAACCCTGGACATGATCCTGGGCCCCCTGCTCTGAGTGACCCTGCTTTAGCATGGGGGTTGGACGAGACGATCTCCAGAGGTCCCTTCCAACCCCCCATGCTGGGATTCTATGGGATTCTATGGGCTTGTGCCTAAGGTAATGATGGATACCCTGGAAAACAGTATCCTTTCCTTGCCACTGTGGTAGTCCTCAGATAACCTGCTGCGAGATAAGAAGTCACATATTTGACATGGGCTCATTAATTGCTTCCTACTCTTTAAGTAGCTGATCAGATATGCTAAGAATCTGCAGCTAAAATTAGCAGCAATGAGAACTATTTAATTTACAATGCCCAACGCAAAGCAAATAGAATAAACAACTTGCATCTAAATCACTCTGTCTCAATTTCCGTCTGGAAAATGTGAATAAAAATAACTAAGCTAGCAAGAATGTGGTGGGGGGGGGGGAAAGTGTGAAGTATTGCCATAGGAAAACCCACAGGGAAATTAATAATTGTCTTTTTATAAGGATTTGATTAATATTCAGTTAAGAAGTAAGATCTGCTAACCAAACAATTAGCAACCATAATGAAATAAGATTTTGTTGGCTAAAATTAAACACTCTTGCACTAAAAGAGGTATGGGCACCAGAAAAAAAATATCCTTCCGGGAGATGGTGTTGCATTACAATCGGCTTAAACCTGGGAACTCCCCAACTTTTAACCTTAGTGATGAAGGTAGTGTTATTCAGAGGGAAAACAGCAAACCCACTGCTGAATACAAGTCCAGCCTCTGTAACTATGTAAAAAGCCTCTGTGTTTCATCCCCAAACTTACAGCACATAAGCTGAGAGTGAATTTTCTGATAATTTACAAGTCAATCCATTAAGTAGATTAAGTTAAATTAATTAAAAGCCACATCCTCCCAGACATCTGTCATCTGTGACACTCTTGCGTTGGACTGTAACGACCTTCCTCACAAAGAACTCAGGCACATTCAACTTTTCAGACAGCAAAAAACCCCTGCCACAATCCCCTCGCTGAAGACATTAAATGGAGGTTAGCAATTGTGATGATTATTCAGGGGAGCGACAAGCTTGAGTCAAGTTTAGCACGTGTCAGCAGTTGTGGAGATCAAGCAAAGGAAAATGAAGAAGGGGTCTGAATGCCTCAGTCCGATCGGGAAAAAGCAACTGTAGAACTGTTAGCGGGCGTGAAGACTCATGAGAGTAATGAACTGGCAGTTTAAATGATGATTAAGCTGAATAGTGTCTGCCAGGAGGACACAAAGCTCTGTCACCAGGGAAGAAAAAACAAAGCAAGAGCCTAAGAGAATGACAGCTCCTCATACCAATACCCTCATATTCTCTTTCCTATATCCCCGGAAGATTTGGGAGCAATGCAGGCTTCCTCAGCCCGCTGAAGGAGGAGAAACCTAGGTTAAGCACTATGTCTGAATTGAATGTCCCAAGTGATGTCTAAGGAGTGTCCTTGTCTGGAAATTGCTCTAAGTGAGTGCTCCAACCGCTTAATTCTACGCTTGCCCTTAAACGCGCGGCTGAATTTGTGCCTGTGACTCCCTGGATCCTGTGCACTTTCTCACCCTCAAAATTTTTGTCTAACTGTGCCATTCCCAGGCTGCTGCTCCTTATGGTGCCTTCAGACAAAAGCACGGTGAAGGTGACATTGTTTCTAGAAAGATCAGGTTCTCCAGTTTGCTTTACGCATTCCTGGCTTTCTCTTCACTCTTTCCATAGTGTATCTTCCTTCTGTAAATCTGTGCCAGGACTCTGCTCACTGCTTCATGCCCTCACGGCTAAGTTGCTGTGTTGAGCAGAGATGGACCATGCCTCGGTCTCTAATGCTGCAGGGAGACACCAAGGAGACACCAGCCCTTTGCCAAATCTGAGAGGCTGTAGAAAAAGTCCTCTGTTCACATGTCGGGGGTCCCAAATGACACTTGCCATTATCTGAGGTTTTGGAGAAGGTTTTTTGCATAATGCGAACTCAAATGTGGTTTCCTACTGACAGCCGCAGCGGAGAAGTAGGGCTGTCCTTCCTGTTCATCACCGACTTGTTGGCCACAGGTCTGCCCACAAGTGATGGTGGTATGAGAGCTTTACTGACAGGTGCCCGTTGAAGAGAATGACACTACCCCTGTGTGTCTGTCAGCTGGGAGTCTGTTGCCTACTGAGGCGTGGTGACCTGGTTCAGGAACGGCACGGCGACCAACCCTAGGCCGCTCGGGCCATCAGCTCACAGACACCAACGTGATGGACGGCAAATGGCGTTTATTTAAGTGCGCAATCACCTTATATACTCGTCTTGTCTGCGTTCCCGCGATAAGCAAGCTAGCCTCCCACTCCTATGCCCCGTCTATCTTTCCGTACAGCGCGATATCTTCCGGCCGCCAGACCCTGACTATCTACAGGAGTCCCCGCAAGGATGTCACTTTGGTACCAGTTTACAAACTGGAGCTGAAAGTCCCATTTTTTCATGCAGCCAAACCAGAGGCCTCAGCACTTGTCTCCACTCTGCCATCAGAAACCTGTGGCAACCCAGTGCTGTAACTCAGAACTACGTTAGTAATGAAGTGAGGTGGATGTTTTTTCCAGACAAGTTCTAATCCACACGTCAAAATTCCTGTAAATGGGAGCAGTGGCTGCATTGGTTCATAGGGATGTAAGGTTTAATTCCTCATTTGTACACAAACAGTGAGTCCATGGGATTCCTGTGCATGAAAACTCACCCAAGTTGATTATCTCTGTGGGGTGTTAGCTGAGACTCTACCCGCAAGACAAATTGTGTCTACGGTGACTGCAACCAGAACCAAGGCTACTATGAAATGAACTTTCTGGGACAGCCCAGAACCAAAGAATGAGCTTGCATCAAAAATGCAAAACTATGAAAAGAATAATCATTAAGCACCATACTGATAATGGGGTTTGCCTGCCCATTGTTTGCCTGGCGTCTGTCCACTCACACTTGCATTGCTCTTCTACCTCTGTTCCTAAATCCCGCTGGAATTCCAGGCTTCCATATTTATTCCCATTTCTAAAAGACGTGTGAGCAACCGAGGATGGAGAAAAGGTGACTATGGTCAGGCGACTGATTCATCAGCTACCCCAGTTTGCCTCTGTTTACGTCCTTTTATGTAGTCCATCCTGACTGAACTTGAACTCCCATAAAGCAACACCACCACCTACAGCTCAGACGTGAGCCTCTCCACCGTACGCCAACGGCACCTCTGTCCTGAGCCAAAGCTGTGTCACATCTACGAGTAACTGACTACTCCTTTCGAAAATCCACAGTATCACTTTCATTTCCATTACCCCAAATGAGAGGTTGGCTTGGAAAAGAAACAAAAGAAATTAAAGACCTCAGTATGATTTGTTTAAAAGAAAGCTGCTTCTCCCCGTCCTCATCCTGCGCTCTGACTTCTGTGGTACAGGACTCACCACAAAATAAATGCCTGTATGCATTGTAAGCAGAACATTTCAGTTCCGGAGGAACCCAGGTTCCTCAGAAATCAGTTTTTCTGTATTTCTATGGAAAAAAAGTACCTTTGTCAGCAATGGCAACTCATGAGGTGCAAGTTATGGAGAGAGACTTCTTTTTCTGCTACTGGAAATGGATAGAAGAGCATACAAATCATTTTCCAGTGATTATTTCTTACTTTGGTTCTTTGTCCCATGTTGCCAACCACACTGTGGCTCTGGCAGGCTGGAAGGGACACTTCCCCCCTTGGTTTCACAAAGGTGGGTACCAGGCTGAAGCGCACACTTGAGGGAACCACGGTCTCCACGGTGACAGCGACAGAGCTAAAATCTTGCTACTTTCAGACAAGAGGAGTTGGAGGGAACTGCAAGAGCTCACAGATGCTCTTCTGTCCCACGGCCTTTACCCATTTCTCCCCAAAGGAGTAAAGCCAGTTTGTGAGCAGCTTTTGGCTCCTCGTCTGCCCTAGAAGGCTCGGTTGGTGCTTTTCTGTACGGGCGCAGGCTGGCTGCTAGAGGGAACCCCAAACAGATGACCTGACTTTATTGTCTGCAGCCTGTTTCCGTTGTCACCAGACGCCCAGTTGTGCAGAGCAACGCATACAAATCGTTGTTAAGATGCAATCCTAAGCTACTCACGTAGCCGTCTATAGCTGTCAGCACCGAGACATCGGTTTATAGCTTTGGCATCAGCCCACTCAAGAAAGCTCTGATCAACTCTGCTGCGGTGTGGTTTCCAATGATTAACCAATTTGTGATCAAAGCGGGTTTAAACGTGCTGTTTGAGTAGTTCAGGGAGCTGCAGGTAATAGCCATTCAAATTTTAGAAAATGAAGAAACAAGCGTGTGCCGGTTTACCAGCATCTTGGCTGCTTTCTATTTAGAAAGCCAGAAGTTCACCGGATGGGAGTTTCTTTCGGTGGGAAGGCACGGGAAGCTACCCACCCTACCTCTGCAGGCCAGGAGAACCCACGTGTGTGTCATGGAGCTGTTCACGTCCTGGCAGGCTTCAGTCCTGCCAGCCAAATGCTGGGCTGGATCTCGGTAGTGCCCACCTGCAATCTGAGAGCAGGACCCTCCACCCCAGCTGGCTTTAGTAGAAGGCCTTTTTGCCGCGTTGACCACTAGAGGGTAGTGCCATACATTTGCACTGGGTGCCTTCTGAAGAGGAGAACGGAGGGAGATGTGAAAGAAGATGAAACCTGGTGTACAGAGAAGGAGGTGCCAGCTCTCACTGGTGTGTGTTGTGCCCTCCATATGTGTGTCACTGTACGGACAACCACTTGCTTCCCTGAATCTGTGAGAGCAATAATTATCAGGAGAACCATCGACAAAAGCCCATGGTTGAAGCTAGTCACATGCATATTTGCTTTCAAGACCTTGCCTTAGACAATACAGGACACAAAGGTAACATGCTACATTATTTTCCACGGTTGTACGGGTAGCTGGGAATAGCTTAAATGCGTTGTACCGTTGCTAACGCTGGCAGAGCTACCAGCACCATTTCTGCATGAGGGGGCAATAAGTTTTTGACTTGGAACTATCCAAATCTTTACAGATGGGGTAGAAATTTTGTTCGGTGATCTTGGTACTCCAACATCTGACCTAGGTTCACACAGAAATGACTTCCTGAACAAAAGCTAGCCAGAAGTCTGCCATATATCATAGAATCATTTAGTTTGGAAGAGAACTTTAAAATCGAGTCCAGTCGTGAACCCAGCACTGCCAGGTCACCACTCAACCATGTCCCTCAGCATCACATCTCCACAGCTTGGAAACCCCTCCAGGGATGGGGACTCCACCACTGCCCTGAGCAGCCTGGGCCAGCCCTTCACAACCCTTCCCAGCAAGAAATTTTCCTAATATCCAACCCAAACCTCCCCTGCCACAACCTGAGAACATTTCCTCTTGTCCTAACACTTGCTCCTTAGGAGAAGAGACTGATCCCACCTGGCTCCAACCTCCTGTCAGGGAGTTGTGCAGAGCCAGAAGGTCTCCCCTGAGCCTCCTTTTCTCCAGGCTCAACACCCCCAGGTCCCTCAGCCGCTCCTCACCACACTCCTGCTCTAGACCCTTCCCCAGCTTCGTTGCCCTTCTCTGGCCACGCTCCAGCCCCTCAAGGTCCTTCTGGGAGTGAGGGGCCCAAACCTGACCCCAGGATTCCAGGTGCAGCCTCCCCAGTGCTGAGTACAGGGGTACAATCACGTCTTTAAAAAATATACAAACAGGTATGTTTTGCTGAAGGGTCTCTCAAATAGTACTGAGATTAGTACAGACATCAGTATGGTTTGGCCATAGACCTAAGTCTTTTCCTGTTTTTATATATTTTATTCTCATTTGTTTTATTCTGGGTGTCCTTGTTCCTGTTTATGTCACCCAGAGCACTGATGACTAACAAGTATCTTCAACTGTAGTTACTGATGCCACAATTTTTACTATAATAGGATCAAGAACAGCATCTTGACCCTTGCAGTTTTCAACTCTTCATGATTCTCTCTGTTTTACAAGCAAAATTGTTCCTACCTGCCTTCTTTGATAGTCAGCTTGATTTCACATCAAGAACCAGATGGGCTTCACGACACACACAAAGTCACTCAGCTTTAGCAGAAAGTATTTTGATTTTTTTTTTTGCTTTTGAGTGTCCAAAGATTTCACGGCGTTTGGTAAGAAATAGAGAAAAAAAGCTGCCTTGTGGCTGCTGAATTAGGACTCCAAACTTGTTTTCAACCCTGTTTCAGTAGTAGACCTCTCAAATGATGCTGAGTAAATTATTTTATCTCTCTGTATCACATGTCTGTCTTTGTGGAGAGAGTTATCACAGGGAAAGAGATTGTCACGTGCTTATATCCGACCGGTACTTCTTAAGATACGATTCCTACTCAGGTTTGGACCTCTACATCAAATTGTAACGTACAATCTAATAGTCTGTAAATGCTGACACAAACACCACACATGCAGCGGGAATTGCCCTCTTTCAAATTGTGTTATTTTTCATAAAAATGCACCAGAATGGAAGCAGAGTTAAGGACAGGTCCTGACTTTACCACCACTGATGTCTGTTTCCTTGGTATATCGTTTAGAAGTCTTTTGATACCTGCTCAGGACCGGGTCTTTGGAGTTTAAAGAGACGTACAACACTATTCCCATCTAAGTTCATTCCAGGTATTTTGCTCACTTCTACCATTCCAGTTCAGGCCTGTTTCACTCGTAGTTCTTTCCACATTTGTGTGGTCTTCATTTTTGGTTTTGTTTTTCTTAATAGAAGTGGGATAAATGGAAAGCCCAATGAAATACCTCTTCTCTGGCCTCTCCCGTCCTGTGCCTTGCAAGTTCTGGGCTGGCTAATGTCAATCTCTGTGATTTATCTGCTGGGGCGAAGTTGTTCTGACCTGCAATAACGAAGTACATCATTGTTGGCTTGCGTGTTATAAAAATGATGCACAATGCTCACATCTAAAAGTCAGAATAAACCTTTCACGCAGCTCTTTGGCAGTCCTACAAATGGTTGCAGTTAATCGATGCTATAAAACTTTCCTTCGGGCGCTGGTATTCGGCGTTCACACGGGGAAATGCAGTTTGAGTCTGACATTTTAAATACCAGCGGTGTTATCTAATGAAATAACTCGGGGTTTGAAAATTCCCATCAGTAAAAAAGCACAAACCTGCTGTTGAGTTAGGCTATTGAAAAACATCTTCTGCAACACTGGGGAAAATGATACACTGTACAAGACACTATTATTTTGCAGCTTTTTTCCTGCAGACACTTTTCACTCGACCAGGGGTCCCCTGTCCCATTGGTGCATCCATGCAATTTTCATCAACGTTAATCGGAGCTATGTGTGGGAGCTGATGAGGGCATGCAGCAAATTCAAAATTCTTGGTCGCTTTATTAACAAGTGTCGTGCAAGTCTTGATATGAGAGGTACCCTTGAGACTTTTTTTTCTACTTTGCCCTAACAAACAATGTGGATTTAGCAAACATTTGGGGATTTCTCCAGGATCTATTTGTTTCATTTTGTATTTCGCAGATTTGCCGTTCTAAAATCAACCAGCTCCAGCTCAGAGGCTGTGCAAAGAAAAGCGGGGATGGAAAGAGAAGTCGCCCAGGTGATGACAAACCGTGAAAATTCTATAGGCTTTTATCTGGTGGTTTAATAGTGAATCACTGGATAGACATTTTCTGACATTTAGGTGTGTAAAGACGGCACTTGGAATTTTGCTTACGAAGCCCTCAAAGAACAAACATTTCATCTTCTCAAAGCCATTTTCTTCACGTGGCCTGAAATTCTGGGCAACCCAAAAAGGATGACATAGAGGAAGGATGTTAAAAGATTATGGTGGAAAAGGCAGAGAATAAAAAAAAAAAGCCTTGTGGGACTCTCCTCTTGCAGTACACGCTGTGCTGTATCCGAGGCAAGCCCATGCCCAGAGGGCACAATCTATCCTTAAGTGTACGTGACCTACTAACCACAGGGAAAAAAAAAGAGCAGGTGATCTGATTCACTGCTTTTCTGAGATAATAACTTTTGCCTTGGCAGGAGAAATTTGAAGGTGTCACTGATGCTAATGTGTGTGCTGTTGCACCCACGGGGTTTAGGGACCACTCTTCAGAGCTGTTGTGTCCCAGCTTTCCAGCAGAACTGTTGAAAAGGTCAAGGCAAACTGACCATATTCAAAAAAGAAGATCCTTCAGTCCTGCTGTCGGAGTGTTTGTTGTTCTCATTTCTAGGCAGGCGAAAATACCCAAGTAATATGCAAATAATACATTTCTGATACAACTTTTCAAGTATCTCAGACTCTTCAAGGATCCTTTTCAAGGATCTCCAGGTATATCATAAAAAGCAGGTGAGTTGGAAATGTTTTCTGAAAAGGTGTCAAGGGTTGGGGCTGGGCCAGCCACTAGATGAATGACAGATGCTCTCTGTTAACTGTGCTTTTCCCAAAGGGGAAGAGAAAGGGAATAGGGGAGAAAGACTTACAGATTAGAAAAGAAAACTAAAACAGCTTGAAGGAAAATGATAATAATAAAATTAAATATATACAAACATACGCAAAACCAGTATCAAACTTGCCCCCTGATGGCAATTCTGGTACCAT
>VZZY01021508.1:55790-169122 GCA_013400335.1 Eurystomus gularis | reverse complement strand
GGGGCCCTGAGGGCGAGGCGGGAGAACAGCGATGCTCGGCGAAGGGTTTGGGGCAGGGAGCTCGGAACAACGGCAGCTTGGGGTTGAGTTCGGCGGGAGGAGGGAATAAACACCTGTGGGGGCTGGAGGGGGCAGAAACGTCGCCAAAAGGTAGAAGCGGCTGGTCCTCAGCTGAGAAGGAGCCGGGGCGCGGGAGGCAGAAGAACGGGGCCGGGCCGCTGTGGGGTTTGCTGCGGCGGCACAGGCTGGAGGTGAGCGAAGATGAGCTGTAAGGGCAGAGCAGGGGGAGGAGAGGGTAAGTCGGGGTGTTGTTTCCTGAGGAGACTGGAAGATGCGTTTTAAGGTTTCTATCCCCTGGCCTGGTTTCCTCCCATCTTGTTAACTCCTCTGTACCCTGTTGGGTGGAGTTGTGTTGCCTGTGATGCAGGTAAAGAGCCAATTTCTGGTTTTATTTCAGTTTACAACAGCAGCTGCTGTCTGTAGATACAGGTATTAAAAAATGGTTAATGTCTTTCTTAAAAAAAAACCCACAAAAAACCCACCACAAAACCTGCAATAATGTCTCAGCGAGCAACAGATAACGATAAGGCTTGCTCAAGTTTTGCCCCCTCTTTACTGTCCCTTTTACAGGCTTGTCAAGGCTTCCCTCTCTGGCTGAAGAATCCTTGCTGTGTGTTGTCTCGGTTGCGATTTGATAAGAGGATATCTTGGACCAGTTTTCTGTCTGGAGCAGAGAAGAGCAGAGAAGGTAAAAATGGGACTTGAGTGTGGCAGTAGTTCCCACTGATAGTCCTGGAGTCTGGCAGAAACTGTGGTAGGTCCTGAATGCAGAAAGTCCCCAGGCTTGTGCCTTGCTTGAAGCGTGTCTGCAGAATCATTTATTTCAGCCAACTCCTTAAGCTCTGAGGTCTAAACACAGGCATGAGTACTTGGGCAAAACC
Organism: Eurystomus gularis; assembly: GCA_013400335.1. Lineage (NCBI taxonomy): Eukaryota > Metazoa > Chordata > Aves > Coraciiformes > Coraciidae > Eurystomus > Eurystomus gularis. Next base: position 168,181 of record VZZY01021508.1, on the reverse strand, counting down.
TGAAAGTTTTCTTATGCTGCTCGTAGGGGGCTTGTGGATCTGGGAGTCCGTTCCTACCATCTAATCCCTGGATTTTCTGCTGTGTTTCTAATTAAGATAGTGGCCGTGCCATTTTTGATCTGTTCATCTGAGGACCTGAATTCTATTTGCTCCCATCAGACTCTAAAGCAGGTTTTGGGATTGGCCCTGTTTTTTTTTCCCCTCTCTTATTTCTCTTTGCCACACGCTTCCCCTGTAAGGCTCTCGTTGAAGGGTAGAACCCACAGAAGTTGTAGGCCCTTCAGAGTCAAACAAAATCAATTAATTTCTCAAGCCCGTTTTCAGAACTAGGGTTTGTGGTTTTTTTTTCCCATTTCCTGCCACAATCCCAGCTTTTCTTTAATACTCTGGAAGCGCAGCTGCATCCAGGGGTGTTATTTAGAGGGGGTGGGGGAGGTGAGAAAAAGGGCGGGGGGGTATGTTTGGGTCTTAAAATAACACACATGCTAAACTATTTAATTGCGCCTTATCGACAGGCGGATAAAGTTCGGTGTTCGCCGATGCCATTGATGATGCTGCTGCTGATGGAGAAGAAAAGGTGGTGGCAGGAGGCGGGGAGAAGGAGGTGGGCGCCGCGGGGATTGGCCGCTCCCGCCGTCAGTCCCGGCTGCGGGCCCGGCTCTTCCGCTGCTCCAGCCCCGGCGCTGCCGTGAACAGCTCCTGGAGAGAACAGGGCGTGCGGAGCTCGGAGCACCAGCATCATGCTCCTCGGGCTTGGGTCGTAGATTTCCCCCCCCCCTCCTTGAACGGTACAGTCCCTCCTTCGCCCAGCAGCGTCCCAGGCAGAGCCGGCAAGAAAACACGCCCGTGAGAGAGAGAGAGAGAGAGGAGAGAAAGAGGAGGAAGAGGGAGATCTGCACCCGAGTGGACTAAAGCAAAGGAAAAAAAAAATAGAGTGCTTTGCTTGCACAGCTGCAAAGTGGGAATTTAAAGACCTGCGGAGAGAGACGGTCCAGCTCGGCAGCACATACACGTTGCAGAATTACAGATCCAGGTAGAAATGACATCGACGGGGAAGGAAGGCAGCGGAGCTCAGCATGCACAATATGTTGGACCCTATCGTTTGGAGAAAACCCTGGGAAAAGGACAGACAGGTTGGTTCTGTGGCAGCGGCGCCGGTGCTAGAGGGAAGCTGCTGTAGCAGCCGCTGAGGTGTTGGGGATGGGATATTTGATTTGGGTTCAGGTTTTCCCATTTGCTGTTTTAGCGGTGATAATATTCACAGGGGGTTTTTGCCTTTCATTATTTCTAGTTTCCATTTTAATTCTTCCTTTTTTTAAAAAAAAAAAACCAAACAACCCAACAAAACAAACCCAGGATGCTTTATGTTCATTACTCCTACTAATGGGTGTTGTTCTGCTGACGGCCAGAGTGCATGCAGAGGGGGGAAAAAAATAGATGATCTGCTGGTGGTGAATTTTCACATCAATTTTTTCACTGCCCCACTTAGAAGCGTTTTCTTTTTAATCAAATTATATTGAAATGAAAGGTTCACAGCCTGTAGTATCGAGGAGGTGGTGGTGGTGGTGGTAGTGGGGGAGTCACCAGCAGTATTTCATGACATCATGATTGAAAAGGGTGTAGTCCTTAAGGTGCAGTCGGGGGGGGGGTGGAAATATGTACAGTATGTCTGTGGCACTGGCTGCTGTGGGTATTTAGCAAATATGGATGGATGGGCTGGTGGTTTTTGTGGGTAGGGTCTGAAAGAAAAGAGAAATAGAGGCTTGGTAGCAGAATTCATTCTCGTTATGCTGTGTTTTTGTAGGAGGAATGGAGGGGGGGGGAGGGGAAGGTTATTTAATTATTTTTCTTAAAGCTTGTTTATGAAAGTCGCCCCCAGCAGATTTTGCTGAATGGAACAATGGTAAGAAATATTAAAAAGAGGAAACCGAGTGGAGGGAATTAGGAGAGAGCAGGTGCTTCTGCCCTACATGACATAATTAGATCCGCTAAATGCGTTCAAGATCTGGACTTACTGTTGCTTGCTTGGATAGCATATCCACTTCAAGGGCAGGGGAGCATCATTAATTGGAAGAAAAAGCCTTAACAAGAAGCCCAAATGTCTTCCTTATTTAATATTTTATTTTTAATTTTTTTTTTTCTTGGTAACAAGTGCAATAAGCAATGGCATCTGGCAAATCAATTGGGTTGGGAGCCCCCCAAAAGTGGATTGAGACTCAAGATGATAATTTAGGGAAAGGGGAAGATCAGCCATAGGAGGGCTTCTTTGGGCATGTGGGTGTTAAGTGTTGTTCATTATGGTGGGACAATAAAACATGATGCATTGTGGTGTATTTTTTTTTTTTTTTTTATAACCCAGCCGAGCTTTGCCCATCTGTTGTCTAAAGGATTTAATAGGCGTTTCCATCCCCAGCTGCTGCCTCTGCTCTGCCTGCTTCCTCACTGCCCTGCGTGGCAGCAGCTCTGCAGTCCGCAATTTTCTTAGGGACACAGTCAAAATCCAGATCTTTCTCTGTAAGAAGCAATGCTCTCTGAGATGATTGATTATAACCCCCCCCCATCCTTCCCCTCCTCTTCACAACCCCATAGCAACCGTTCAGAGGCAGGGATGAAGATGACATTGTCTTCTAGTGAAAGTGACTTTTATTTATATTTCATTTTTCTTTCAAATCTCTTCAGTGTATCCACTGCTAAAGGTAGCTCTCTGTCACTGCTTTGGTTACCACCTTTATTCTTGGCATAGCTCGATAAGCCCTGACTTCTGCAGCTGTATTCTTACTAAATTCCGTTCTGATGACGATAATGAAAATACTCTACCAAAAAATTGCAGAGTATTGGTAATGAAACTGCCCTATTTCTGCTGGTAATCCTTTCCTGGGTACTCCAGGTGATCAAAGAGCCAGCTGTAGATGACAAATTCATTTTTGTCTTCCTCACCATTTCCTTTTTTCCTCTCTTTCTCACCTTCTCAGCACCCCTCCCTCCAACACCCCCCCCTCCCATCTTTATATACAATTGTGCCAGAGATTCCTGAAAATACAGCTGCATTAACCTCTTGCTCCATGTCTCGTAGCCAGACGTTGTGCTCCTAAAGGGTTATCTGCAGCTTTGGTTATTTTTTTCCTCTCTGCTAATCTTCCTATCGTCCTCCTAAGTGATTAGAGACATGGGGGTGGAGAGAGAAGGCGAGGATGCATTTAGAGGCTCGCTGCTGTTGGCCTCTGCAGTTATTCAACCAGCTGGACAAGGGGGAAAGTTTCCTTTTGCAGTTTTACCCTATAACTGAGCTTTGTAGATAAGTCTCTGCTGTTTGCACACATGAATGCACATAAAAGGCACAATGCGTGGTGTCACAGAAGCTGGAGGTGGGGGAAAGAGGAAGAGAAAGCTTAAAAGTAGCTGATGTCAGTCTGTGCCTGCCTTGCTGCACCCGCCCTTGCTTAACGGAATAAGGCACCGAGGTGAAATCTAACTCGGTATTAAACATACATGGCTAAATATGGCAAGATGCCTTCTGGTCTTCTCGCATTTTCTGTGCTAATCACATTTGGGAGCGTGCAGAATGGCATGAGCAGTGTGTGGTACGTAGCTAGTCCTCCTCCGGCTTGCCTTGAAGGGTAAGCAGGCAACCTGCAGCGTTCTGGGGGGGGACAACAGGCGCAGTGTGAGGGCCCGATTCACCGTCGTTTGTTGTCGTGGTGTGTAACTTAGAATTTGGGTTGCAGTGGCATATGGCTGAAGAGAATAGTGGTTGTCATCGTTCCTTTAGAGCTTGGCTTGGAAGATTAGGAGGTAATGGCTTGGAATATTTTATATTTGTGGGGTTTTTTTTTCGCCAAAGGGATAGGGAAGAGTGAGAAATAAAATCTGGCAGAATGTAGCGATGAATAGAAAGAAAGTGTGTGTTGCAAAGGCCTGCCCATTTTGCAGTGATCCTCACATCCATATCCTGAATAAAAAATTCTTGACTCCATAAGGTTATTTCAGACAGGCAGGTCCAGCTTTGCTCCAACATACAGGAATATTCTACAAATGTATTAATCACTCTGACCTGCTTTTACTGACATCAAAAGAAGGGGGTTTGGGGAGGGAGCGTTTGGGTCCTAGTTCAGGGCAGGCTTAGAAAGGCTGCCATGGAGGGAGAACTTCACGATAAGCAGAACTTTCTCTGACTTTCTCTCTGTGAAGTTCTCCCCTATTGCCACCCGAAGTGTTTACCACCAGCAGCCTGCTGGCCCCTGCAACGAGGTCCAGTTGCCGTTTGTGGGACATTAGTGGCACCTGGTGACATCTGGCTGGGGGTGGGCAGAACCCACGGGGAGAAGCCTTTGGTCCAGACTGGTGGGTAACGGCCGTTGTTGAAAGGGTTGATTAGAATTCAAAATCAAGTAGGCAAAATTTGTCCTGACCAGCACCACCTGTGCTGGTGCATCAAGCTTGCCGAGAGTGGCTGGTGCCCCAAGGAGAGGATCAGGGCCTTGTGGTTAGAGAAGCTGGAAAAGGACTTCACTGCTGAAAAATGTCTGTGCTTAGCTCTTTGCTGGTGGTGGCAATGATAGAGGAAGGAAGGGAAGTTATTTCAAATAATGCAGCGTCTGAATTTAGAGTCTACTTGGAGTGTTGTAGTAAGATGGGCTTGCTTTTGGAATAGGTTGAATTCAGAGCACCTCTTATTTACTGCAGCTGGAGGAAGAGCTTGTGGAATCTGTTTGATTTTGCCAGAATACGCAGCGTGATCTTGAATATTGTACTCAAATTATTTTACAGAACCGTCAGTGTAAAAGATCATTACTATATATATATAAATACACGGGTGTGTGGGGAAGGGTTGGTTTATCCAAGTTTCATTGATGCAGTCTTCTGCAGTTAATGATAGGAGGTTTTCGTTGTAATTAACAGTAATGAACAAAGGATGTGTGTCATGTTGCTCTAGCACAGGTGGAAACAGTGTGCCTTGAGAAACCCCTCACACCTGGTCGTAAAGAACTGGTTTAGGTCAAACAGAGACTTTTCTCCATTTGCCGCTAATTCTGGGTGAAATCAGCTTCTTGCCTGTTCCTTTTTTTTTTAGTATCACAAATACCTTTGTTCATGTGTTTCTTCTGGCCTCATTAACTCCTATTTCACCCTTGAAACTCTTTAAGAGTAATTCAGATTGACCATAGTGAATATTTATTGAGTGCAAAGATGAGGAACCGAAATATTTCTTGTGAAGGTCTTCAGTGCTGTGGGGGCTTTCCTTGTGTTTTCATTTGGCAGTCACCGTGTAGGCTTCAGCGTCATGGTTTGCTGTGGCACCGAATCAATGCCTAGTTGATATTTCCAAAGCACTGCTTTGTCGACAAGCAGTAAGACATTGGTTTTAAGTAGGAGTTACCCTGTTCGCTGTGAGATAAACTTGATGAAAAATGTGATATTGCTGATCCATTTTGTCCTGTCCTTTTCTTTCTGTTTTAAGCCTGGTTCTGCAGACATGCAATACAAAGGATCCCGCTTGAAACTCACAGCACTTTGACCTTAGCAAAAAGTGTAGGGGTCCTTTTGCTGCCTTGTATACCGTTTAACTTTACAGCTATTTTTGGTGTATAACATGATGTATGAGCCATCAGCGAGGTGTTCAGCAGTATGCTGTCGGGTTATGTAAGAACTGAAATCATTAAACTTGGGTCTTAGCGAATTCTATAGCCTTTTATTCAGCGAGAGCTTACACAGGATGTTTCTTTCCAGCCTTAACCACCTGTTTCCATGACAGCGGCAGAAACTGAAATTTGTGAATTTTTTTTATTTGTCTCTGTCAAATTTGGTTGAAATTGAAAGCTTCAGATCTATTCGAGGAGCGTTTGGTAGCCAGTGTGATCTCAGAACCCTGGTTTCCTTACGTAAGCAGGCTAAACAAACTATATCCTTTTCATTCATACCGCTGTGTATTTTTTTTTTTTCCTGACCTAGTGTGTTGATCTAGAGAGAATCTAAAGAGTCCAGCTTTATTCTGTTTAGCTGTCTAGATGAATGCATCATTATATAGGTGTGCACCACTGTGGTCCTCCCGTGGCCTTTTTAAACAACCAACCAACAAAGCAGTATATATTCTTCTAACGTCTTCATATATATATTTTACGTTCCTTTAAAAAAAGCTTCTTTCAAAACAGTGAACCCATACCCTTTGTCAGGATAGTCTGTGAAGACTTTAAACACTTCAGTAGTAATCCTAGAAATAAAATACTGCGAGCAATTCTGTGGGCAGCGGAGGTCTTAGGGACGAAATTTTGCCAAGAAAGGTTATGTCATAGTGACTTAGATTTAATGGCTCTTCAAGCGATGGTTATGAACTATGAGAGGTGTGATCTTTTTTTTTTTTTAACTTGATACATCAGTGACCTGATTGTTCAAAAGTAGTTTGCCTGCATTGCTGCCTGAAGTTAACCGGCATTGCCGTGCCGCGGCTGGTCGCCAAAGTTCAGATGTCCCTTTTATGACTGTCACTTTTTTTTTAAAGTAAATTCCAGTTTGCTAGCCACAGAGAAAATGATTTTTAGCTTCCATCCTTCTGCAAACTTGGTAGAGGCACACCACCCCTACACCAGCAGCAAAATTATTATGAACTTGTTGAAGCAGGAGCGGGCTCTGAAGGATTGTTTCCCTTTGTAAAGCACAGTAAGCTTTCTCACCCCAGAGCTGTTAAAATTCAGATACCGTCAAGTAAGTAGGGCTATATGACTATTTATATAGCTGCATTTCAGACATCAGCAGGAGCTACGGAAGCAGGGATTTCACAAATAGAGTTCTTGCACTGCTCGAGCACTTTGCTACTTTCCATCCCCACTCTAATGTCATTTTGTGCCGCTACAGTGCAAAGGGCTGTATGAGAGCGATGAGAGGGGCTGGAGAAATTAAAAAAGCTTCCCGATAGAATTTACCTCTCAAGAAGCGTTCTTTCTGATCTCTAGAAAACCTGTGGTTGCGTGAGAAGACCAAATGTAGCATTTTAAGTGAGTTCTTAAATTCCTTTTGTAAATTCAGTGGAGCAGCCGATGTATGTTTTGGATTCTTCAACATTGCGGTGTTTTTCAGGATACTGTAAATTTACTCCATGTATTATATTTTGGGAAGTCTTTAATATTGTATACCCTAGAGAGTTAAATAATAATTGCAGTGGTGATAATAAATGTTGATAATCCACCTCAAAATTTGTAGGTAGGTAATACAGAAAATGTAGGAGGTGAAAGAATTCCAGCTTTCAGAAGAGATTTTAAAGCAAATGAGAAAGTTGGAAGTAATGCCCTCTGAAGTAAGAGACATTGTATGAGGAATGTATTATGCACGTAGGAGGACAGTCAAAATGAGAAGAGGTGGAAGCCTTGATATGGAGTTCCATGAACGTAGAGGCAGAGACCGAAATGAACGCTCAGGGCATGCTGCTCTTCCCGTGCTGGGATACTGGCAGATGCCCTTGTGAAGTCAGTCAGTGTTTTAAGCTGAGCTCACTTCAGTACAAAGATCATCAATTCCGTGACAAACAAGCAAGGGTGGAATTTTTTTCTTTGTCATGGATTGTTCTCTTGAGAAGTATCCTGAAGAAATTTTCTGGTTTTGTTTTAAACAAACCCGAGCTGTTTAGCAATCCTAGTCAATTATGCTCCTCGTTCTGCTTATGGAATGTGAGGAGATTGTTCCATTTTCAGTTCATGCATAAACAGGACTGTTTTTCTACAAAACATCTGTACTGATCTGTAGAGTAACATGAATAATTTGTGGTAAAGACTGTTCTAAATGAACTCGAACCATCTTCATCCGCAGTGTCTGTAAGTACAGAGTGATCTCCTTTAAGTCATTATTTGTTTCAGATAATCTGGCAAACAACTATTATTTTAATCTCCTTTCCCCAACCGTCTTTACCTCGCTTACTGCACTTGTACAAGTCAAATCTTTGACTATTGCTTTCTTGGATGTAGTCTGTTGGGTGTGTTGCACAAGAGTGACACGTTCTCCTTGGGTAGTTGTGCGAGCGCTTCCAGCATCTGTGTCTGCAAGTGCAGACTGAAAATGGAGTTTTCCTGGACAGTTTGGACAGGATTCCCATGAGCACCCTTGCCTGGAAGAGGTGAAGTTTACCTGAAAGGTTGTTTTTTTTAAAAAGGCACACAAATGTGACCAAATCAAACATATCTAATCTCGAATGCCTACTTTGAAAGCATAGTAATAGTGTTCATTCAGTTCCATTTGGCTTATTCTACATTTAATTTTAAATGGGGTTATTACATTTTTATTAATTCCTTTAATTCTGCTTACAGACTAGAGAGATTACGGATAAAATAAAACATCACTGGTAAAAACCAAATAAAACATCGCTGGTAAAAAAAACATGCAAAAAATCCCCCCAGAAGACTCTTTTTTCATTGCTTCACAGCTTTTGACAACTGGGTTTGAAGGGAATTTAGGTGGAACGGAGGAAATTGTATTGGTTCCTTTCACAGAAGTGTATTACTTGCTATTGATGTAGCTGCAAGCCTTTTTTTTTTCTTGCTTGCATCATTTGTGGCAGAGATGTCCATGAGATGGCCGTTGTGGCCGCTGTAAACAGGAAAATACTGTTTCTTTTGCAATGACCTTGGGATGCAGTTTTTTGAAGGATAATAAATGGAAGTGTGTCGTGAGACTGAGGATAAAGAGCAATGTGGAGAAGGAAGGTAAATGATGGTGTTCGTATATAAATCCAGGTACTTCCTAGTAGTGCAGAGGAACCTTCAGGCTGGGGCAGGTGGCTGATGGGGGGTTCCTCAGCGCTGTACTGGGCAGAAGGGAATACTTGAGCTGTTGGCTATCTTGGTTTGATTTTGAGAAAATTACTTTATTACTTTCTGAAGGCCACCGAGGTCATTGTCAGAGGACGTAAAGTAGCCCTAAAGCTGCCCTAAATAACGCTTTCAGAAAGTTCTAATGACTGAGCTTCCTGTTTTGCAGCCCGTGGCCGTGCCGGGCAATTTCTGCCTATTAGACTTTCACTGTTCCTGCTCTGGATTCCTTGCGTAAATATTATTGCATACTTAAGAGTAAAAAAAAACCACTTTAAAAGTCTTGTTCAAAACACTTGAGGGCTGGAACCCCTCTACTGCTAGGCCAGGCTGAGAGAATTGGCTTGTTCAGCCTGGAGAAGAGAAGGCTCCAGGGAGACCTTATTGCAGCCTTCCAGTATCTGAAGGGGGCTACAAGAAAGCTGGGGAGGGACTTTGTACAAGGGCTTGTAGTGATAGGGTGAGGAGTAATGGCTTTGAACTGGAAGAGGGGAGAGTTAGATTAGATGTAAGAAAGCTCTTCACCCTGAGGGTGGTGAGACACTGGCACAGGTTGCCCAGGGGGACTGTGGATGCTCCATCCCTGGAGGTGTTCAAGGCCTGGCTGGACGGGGCTTGGAGCAACCTGGTCTAGTGGGAGGTGTCCCTGCCATGGCAGGGGGGTTGGAACTAGATGGTCTCTGAGGTCCCTTCCAACCCAAACCATTCTGTGATTATAGGAAATAAGGATTTTTAATTTGGCGTGGTGTAAGGGGTGAGGTTAGACTGGAAGGGACCTTTCCTTGTGTGGCTCACTACCGTGGCTGCTGTGGCTGCTTACCACTGTGGCTGCTCTTCAGTTTCATATCTACCACCTACCCATTGATAATCGGCGATTTGATAATTAAGGAGTTTGGAAAAGAAGTAGGTAACTTGTCAATTCCTGACAAAAGGAGTTATTGCTGGTTATTGCTTTGCACCGAGATTTGCAACATCGCCTGACGGTAAATGGGTTGGTAGTTGGGGCCTGAGGAGAGAAACCAGCATCAGGTGGCTTAGGCTGTGCAAGTGCTGTGGTGTTTTGTTTTGGTTTTTTTTTTCTTTTTTTTCGTTTTCCAACACTGTAGGAATTAGAAGCATGATAATATTTCCAGTGAAGTGCTTAACTTTAAAAAGTAGTAATAACAAATTACAGAAAACTGTTTTCAGGCATCCATTTAGTAAGTGCTCTTCTGGCCGCCTGCTTCTACTCAAAAAAACCAACACACTCTATCCTGAGGCTCTTGCAGCTTTGATTTGCTCTGTTTTGCAGTGTGTGCTTAATGTGGGAGAAAAAAAAAATCAGTGTGATAATGTGTATATATTTTTTTAATAATGTGTACATTACATATTTATTAACAAGTTCTGCTTTTGCAGTCATTCCTCTGTGTGTTCAGCCTTACGTGCCATAAGCTGACTGTGCTTGTCCTTTTGCTATTAAATGTGCTGTTGACTGGAACAGAAATAATGGAGGAGTTGGTTCCTGGGAGAAACAAACTGGTCTGGACCAAAAATGTGGTAATTTTCTACTGTTTCTCTAAAGCCTACTCTTAGAACTAAGAAGTTGCATTCTGCATTCTACCAGGTCTTCACACAGCCCCTGTGGGGTGTATTGATGGAATTCCTTGGCTCTTTATCTTCTGTCTGTCTTTCTCTTAATTATTTTATGCTTGGTTGGCGATGTAGACTCTAGGTTTCTACACAGATGCTCTTCTTGGAAAAGTAGTTGTTCTGTTGCTTTGGTCCAGGGTGAGGTATGCTGTAGTCCAGGTTCATGATGTTGGATCATCTGCACGATGGTAGCATAATTTATGAGGAAGAGGGACCAGCAATAACACATTTGCAGCTAAACATGAGCTGGTGATGTATGATTTCCTTTTTTTTTAAAAAAAAACTGTACTTAAACCCTCAGTGCCCTGCTCTGATGAAGTCTGAGCCAAGCTAGCACAAGACTTGAAGGCTACCGTTTTATTGCATTTGAATGAAAACACAAGTTTAAGTAGCAAAAGAAGAGTTCACATTCCAAATCCTTGTGGTATGAAATGCCCTGTGTGGGATGTTTAAACATTTCTCATGTCTTTAGCTGAGTGTTTGCCAGCTGAGGGCTGGGTTACTCATCGCGTCAGCCATTCGCCCTGAGTAACTTTCATTCTGGTGATTGTGTGCATTCCTTTTCAAAACTGTGTCCTGACCCCAAGATTAAGGAATGATTTGACTGTTAGATTTTTAGCTTACTCTCAGTATTCTATTCCAAATCTCTCACTTTATTTTCAGGTTGTAAATGCTGAGTAGCTTGGCCGTCATATTGAGATGATCAGCTGTCAGCTCCGTGGTTTTCTTTTTGAAGCTTGGCCATCTCAGTTTTGGTTTTTGTGGGTTTTATGGTTTTTGTTTATTTTGTCTTGTTTTTTCAACTTCAAAATTACCTTGCCTCTTCAAACTGGAAACTGCTTCAAGGCTTGGCCTCCTAATCTTGAGGATGCTGGACAGGTATTCAGTTCTTTATACAGCTGCAATCAGCAGCAAGTTAATGAAGACTTTAGGAGGATATTCTTAGAAAACTTTTGGGGGTGTTACAGTTTCAAGACTGAGCCCCTTAATTATTCCAGCCCTATTTACATAGGTTGGTGTTACTGCTGGAAGAGCTGGTAGAAATACTCTAAGCAAGCAAATAGTCGCTTTCCACATAAGTGACTATTATTGGTAGAGATTATTTCTTTTTTTGAAACTTATGTGGTCATGGTAGACTGAAAAATAAGGTACTTCTAGGCTTTTCTCCCACTTCTTATACAGATAGATTGGTGCATTGTCTTTGGAAAATTAACACTGCTGCACTGTGTGTCCTCGGAGAGTTACTTTCTCTTACATAGGTTTTGTCTTTCACATTTCGTGTCTCTCGCCTAGGTTGTGAATTGAAAGGAAAGGTGGTTTGTGTTACGTTACCTGCAGACAATCCCCGTCATGCTAAGGCTCAAGTCTTAGTTGTGCCTCTGTGAGCGTATAGGAAGTTCCATTTAAATATAAGAAGCAGCTCCTCCACTGTGAGGGTGGGTTGAACCTGGCACAGGTTACCTAGAGATGTCAGGAAGTCTCCGTCCTTGTATATATTCAGAACCAGCTAGACATGGCCTTGAGCAGCCTGCTCTAGTTGACTCTGACCAAGGCTGTTGGACTAGATGATCTCCAGAGATCACTTCCAACCTCAACTCTTCTGCTATTCTGTGTTATCCTGTGCAGTTAAACCATAACTTCTTCATGGAGCTGTGAAACTAAGGAACTCTATTTCCTCCAGTTTTGTATATTATATTCTTCTCCTCCTTCTGCTCACTCTTTTTTCTCTCTGTCCCTTGTCTCTTGGGCTAGGTGAAGACAGTGTTTGTGGCTCGTTTAGAGCCGTCTCTGCTGCCTGGGACTACATTAAGGATTAAATCACAATTATTCTTTCCGTTGTGGGAGCAATAGTTGGAACTTTTTTCTTTTTTTGCAGACATTCAGCACTTTCCATGAAATTTGTGGAATCTTGGATACTTCCCTTGCTCTTTCAAACTTGCTCGAAATTTGCTAATCTGCTGGCATTATGGGGAATTACAGAGAGCCTGAATATTTAATTTATTTTTTTTCCTTAAGAAATAAGGCTAAAGCTTCTCTAACTCGTGTTTGGTTTGGAGGCCGTGAGATGTTGCTGTGGCAGATTGGGACTGCTGGGACAGTGACTCTTCAGGTACTGCCCTCACCTTGGTTAAGGCTCTTACACCAAAGTGATGCTAAACTCCAAATAACGATTCCCTAACGCTGGGGAAATCCCCAGCCAGCTCTGTAGGCTGGATTCCTGCCGGCTTTCTGCTGCTGGAGCAGAGCAAAGCAGGGAGGGTGGAGGCTGAGACTTGGTCCTTTCTGTTTGCAAGCTGAGCTGGGTGACTGGGGAGTGTGGGAAGAGGGGAGCCCTCTCTGCATTTCCTCCCTGTACCCGTTCTGGTGCAGTGGCAGTATTTGAAGTAGTCCTTTCCTGCAGAAAGCTGAGAGGAAGACTGAGAGCTGTTTGTGTGTTTGCAATGCCTGTCTGTACAAAAATCGTCACAAAGACAAAGCCAAGTATTATATTAGAACTTGGCAATGGCACAAGCGCTATAGCCCCATGAAACATGGGCATTTGTTTTGTTGCAAAGACGTGGCTATGAGTGGCGCAGCTTTTAAGATTCCTGATACTTTACAAGCACCAGCCTTAAACAGTTTTTTCATTAGCTTTTGAAAATAATTAGATCTGTGCCTTCTTCCAAACTTCCCACTCCCATAAATCAGTCAAGCTTGATTAAAAATCAGTAATCTTTGGTAATGATAATCTCAGCTTATCTGGGTCTGGGGTTTATTTCATTGCTCATATTTGTGAAATCACATCTCTCCTGCTTCTGTTTTATTTTCCTGATTGCACTGAAGTCATGACGTGGTCACATTCTCCACTCGGTTACATCTGAGCAGTCCCAGTGACTTCCAGGCCTTGCTCAAGTTTATCTGAGAGGGGAGTTTGACCCTTGAGCAAGCTTCTCATTGATGGCGGCAGAGGCAGACCTCTGGCAGTGTTCTAGTTAAGAGCAGCCTAGGAATACATCTCTGCCGTGAATATTCAAGCAAATTAGAGCACAAAGTGGAATGGTATTGTAAGTGAAGTCAATGCAAACTGAAAATAGAGGCCCAGCATTTTGCAAATTACTGTGTCTTCCATCCTTAAAGTAGAAGTCTGGCAGCTCAGCTAGCAGACAGATGAAGGCAAGCGAACATTTTAATACTTCTAGGAATAATTCTTCTCCAGTATTCCACACATACATATACTGACATCACCTGACCACTCTGCATTAAGCTTCGGGATGAACAAAATCATAGAATCATAGAGTGGTTTGGGCTGGAAGAGACCTCAAAGATCATCTAGTTCCAGCCCCCCTGCCATGGGCAGGGACATCTCCCACTGGACCAGGTTGCTCAAAGCCCCGTCCAGCCTGGCCTTGAACACATCTGGTGATGGAGCATCCACAATTTCCCTGGACAACCCGTGCCAGTGTCTCACCACCCTAATGCTGTCATCACCATTACTCTTATCACCGTTGAATCAGATGAGTTACAGCCGAGAGTCTCTTCAGCTCCACCAATACTTATTTATTCGTGGTGTTTTGGTGCCTGTGGCTCTTTGGAACCAGGTGGTCTGTGGACTGCTTCTCAAGAATTCATGACAAGATTGAGTAGAATAACAGAGTTCACATATTTAGTGTTCTTGTGTCTACTTCTCTACTGCAAATGTCTGAAGAGTCCACCAGAGGGGAGAAACCCCTGTGTCATAGACCTTTTTCTCCTTATTGAAATGGTGGGAATTGAAAACCTGGCAAGGCAAAAGGATCCTCCCAAAGAGTACGTCTACCTTCCGGTCAGAGGTGCAACTCTTGCACTGGTGGGAAACCCTCTTGTCTCCTGGCACAAGCAGTGGTGAACATAGGGCAGAGCAGGTTGTGTGAGAGTTGGAGAAGTGCAGCAGAGCACCTAAGACCTGGCCCTGTGTAGAAGTCCAGTCTTCCCAAGCATTACCTGATTTATTTTTGTGTGTATGCAAAATAACAACCTTGTGCTTCATCCTGTAACGTTCTAATTCTGGTGTGAAAGATGATTCTGTACTCTCAAGGCCCGCTGGAGTAAACGTACCCAACTTCTCAAAGGTTTGGGCCCCTATTTGTACTCTCCTGGCCTCTAGAATGCTACAGAGTCCTACAGGGTCATTTTTGGGGGGAAGAGTAGTAGAGAAGTGTACAAAACGGGCTCTGGTCATGTCACTGTGCAGTTGTAAGGCAGATAATTCAGAAACAATAACTATGTAGTCCTTGCTTGCCTTAACAGGCTCAGCCATTGACTTGGGGTGGAGCTTTGGCAAGTTAATTTATCTTTCCTTTTTTCTTTTTTTTTTTTATGGTGCCCTGCTGTAAAACTAAGATAATGTTTGACTTCCCTTTTGGGACTGACAGGATTAGCCAGCTAGTATTGATAACTTCTTCAGAAACAAAAAGCAGCGTGAAAAGGGCTGGGAGAACTCTACTGTGTAGGCCTAGTGATTTATTTATTCATTTATTGCTATTTTATTTAATGCACGTCTGTGACTCTTCGTCTCCTAAGGCCAGACCAGATCATCCAGCCCGGTCCGTCCAGGTGATGACATCTTGTCATGCTGGATTTGTCTTCCCGAGCTTCTCCTTTTCGTTGTTGTAATATTGATACATAAATGCTGAAATCTCTGCGGCTGCAATTTAAAACTAAAGTTGTTTTTAACGCTCTAATAAAATAGAAAAATCACTTTGATATTCCCATTTTGACAATTTGTGTCTATGCTGACTTTTGTTGCTTCTTTCCTTGGGGACGTTCATCCCTGATCTCACAAACAAAATGTCACTGAGTAAAACCACGCTCCTATGATGCTGTGTGTTCTACTTACAAAAGATTTATAACTTGGTCACTTTTATTTATGCTCCTGTGGAGCTGGTGGAATTACACTGCAGTGTTAAAATGCAGCAGTTTCATTCTCCTGCAGGCAGCAGCCCTCTGGTGGTGTGGGGATTTTCTTCTTCTTCTTCTTTATTTTTTTAGGAAATTCTGACAGGCTGACGGAGAAGTCTTTAAAAACACCTCAAATGAAGCTGCCGCATAGTCCTGTATCTTCTTTTTCCTTTCCAATCCTCACCTCATCACCACCCCCAGCTACATTTGGAAGTGGAATGTAAAAGGCAAAGCAAGGTTAATAAATGCACCCAGTGCTAATACCAGCAGTCTGGTTTGGCAAAATGATATTTACCAAACGCTATTTCAGTGAGTTGCAGCTTCCCGAGCTCTTGCCTGGAAAGGGTATAGGTCGGTGGGAAGTGGGTGGCGAGGCAAACGGGTTCTTCCAAAGGCGGGCTGAATTGTTAGGAATGCAGGCATTTCTGAGGAGGCTGCCAGTGAGCTTGAAAATGGAAATATCAAAGAAGTTTTTTAAGGGATGACCTTACTAGTCTGTTATATAGGCGTTAATGATAATTCTAGAGCAAGTTGCTGCCTGGAAAAAAAAATCTCTCAGCTAATGGGGAGCGAGAATCTTCTCATCGGTGCCCTAGGAGTGAAATTTACCCTTTTGCTATTCTGAGATTTGAGTCCTACTTCAGACCTATTTTGAAGTATGAAGTGATGTGTACTGGGAGGTAAAAATGGGTGTTCAAAAAGCAGATGAAATAAAATACTATTCCTTACTGCTCTGGACATGGTAAACCAGAGCTATGGGCAAATGGTTTTTGAAATTATTAAAGCTGTGCCAGAGATGTGTTTGGCTTGTTCCCTTTCCAGGACTGCAGTAAAATGACAACATCAGGCTATATCTGCAAGTATTTTACTACATAAATGCTCTGTTGTTGTAGGAGACATAATATTTCATTATGATTGAAGCCTGAAATTTTATTTACAAAAAAATAAAGGAAGAAGGGGCAAAAAAAAAATCCCCAAACCAAGCTTTTAAATAACCGAAGCTGCACAGAACTAATAATTTCTGCAGTTTCAGGTTTCAGGCCAAGTGATGCCAGTTAAACTGAGTTGTTTTAAAATGCGCTGGTTTTTTGATGGACCTTTGAAACCTCCTGTGTTTCTGTAAAGGGAAACAAAAGCTCCTGGCTAGGTTGATGTGTTTGGATGTTTTGGGGAGGTTTTTTGTTTGCTTGGTTTAAATAAGGCCAATAGGTAGAAAGCATAAATATACAGATTAAATTCTGTTACTTTAAATGAGAGTCAGTGGTGGTAGCATATGAGCCTTTCTCAGGTTGAACTCAGCAGATAATACAAATTTGTGGCCTTACTGGATACTGCTTTAGGTCCCTTGTGTAGTAATTGCTAACAATTATGAGGAGACATTTATGCCAGCTAAGCCATATGCTACAATAGGATTGTTTCAGCCATGGTACTTTTTGAGGGTGTAAGTCTTGACTCTCTTTGCCAGGTTTGACTCGTTTAGGAAGGTTTTTGAAGGCCAGTGCATGCCTGACTTTGGGGTCAGAGTCTGATCCATACAAAGAACTCGCCATGCCTGTAGCTTGTGTTAAAGGAACAGTGTCATTTTCTGACTTAATTCTTGCAGTTTACAGAGGTGACAAGGAAGTAAAATGAAAGGGGAGAGCAAGAAAGAGGAAAATTCCCCTGCCCAGCTGCCCTGAAAGTTTACTTGAGATTTTCCCACTCTTGACTGTAAGGAAATAAATTTGTGAGTAAATCCACTGAACTGAGTAGAGATACGTTGGCATAAAGAGAAGACTAACACAGGGAGGATTTGGCATCTTTAAATGTTAAAGATTCAGAGCTTTTGTCACCTTAGAGCTATTTTTTAAAAACATATTAAAAAAAAGGGGAGAATCTTAGTAGAGGTCAAGGCATCACAGGTTCTTGAGTAACCCACAGTCTCCAAAACATGACTTTTATTTTTGCTCATTCAGATTCTTGTTTGTGAGTTGAAACACACAACATTGTAACATGTGCTGCAGGAGGCTGCTGGTCAGTTTTGGAGGCAGAATAAAAACAGAAGGAAAAAAAAAATAAATTAAAAAAAAAAAGGAAAAAGAAAGACCTTAGACCCTTGGTATCTATTTTCCTAAATATACTTGTCAAATTGGCAGTGAGGGGCCGAAGCACAACAACTTTCTGCCATTTAGTAGAGATGGTTACAAGTTTTTAAACTAAATCCATTAACATGATAACAGTATAAAAGCCAAGAGAAGGGAATTCACCTTTTAAAAAACTCCCAAACTTACCTGGTTTTGCCACAAGCCTATAGTAGTTCACAACTTCAAAAAAAAAAAAAAAGCTAAAATTGAGATGAGGTGAAAGTGAGTCATACTTCAACTAGAAAAGCAAAGCGCCTTCTCCCCATCTTGATGATTCTAAAACCTCCTTCCAGTGAAAATATCTCAAATTACATTTATTTCTGGCCTAAAAATGAATAAAGGTGTTTTCTGGCCACTGCTGGAGGTAGGGTGTTGAATTTGAAGAGACTTGGTTTGATCCCAGTGTAGCTGTACGTGTATCCTGGGAGGAATTAAATCTCCAAGACTTCATTCCCTGACCTTGGCAAAGCAGCAGCTATGATCACAGTGTCAGCAGCCTCTCTCAAATGCACATTTTCTTCCAGCCCCTGTTATCTCCTAACCTGCCCAATACGGAGATTTGAAAGGAAAGTGTTGAAAATTCCTTTGCCCTCTTACTTGGCGCCGTTTTTGTTCCGGGGTACATTTGGTCATGTACCGTTTGCAATTTTTGGCCATCCTAATGTTTGTCCTGCTGTGAAGTTGCATAGATGTGCTATTTCACCGTGTTCTGGAGGTTGTGTAACGTGAGCTAGTTGATACGCAAAATAGTATGTAAATACCAGTTTTTGCTGTCCAGGAGTCTTTGGTCTCCCTGGTTTTAACAGGCTGTTTTATATGAGAGCCTGAATTTCTCCCTGGTCATCAGATTTGTACCATTGGTATTTTGTTCACAGATTGTTTCACAAGAGAATCCTCATGTAATAAGGGATAAGATTTTTGTCCTTGCTATACTTGGTTTTGTGTTGTTCTTTTCTTTTCCTGTTGCAGCTGCAGTGCTTTGTGGACATTGCCTTGCGTTTACAGCAGTTCGACACAGCAGAGCAGTATAAGGTCCTGCTCCGGACCTTGTTGTCTTCCATGCATCCATAAAAGAGTCACCATACCAAAGTCAGCAGATGTCTGCTGCCAGAAGGCTGTTTAAAGTGAGAATCACAGGGTTTGGGTTGGAAGGGACCTTAAAGATCATCTCGTTCCAACCCCCCCTGCCATGAGGACACCTCCCGCTAGACCAGGTTGCTCAAAGCTGCCTCCAGCTTAGTCTTGAACACATCCAGTTGCTGCCTCTGAATTACATGTAGACTAAACAACTTCAGCAAAGACTAGAGCGTAAGCATTAAAGAGTATAGATAGAAATATTAGTCAAATACGATTTGATGATAAGCTGTCCCAAAAAAAGCCCCTCTGATGCATTCTCCTATTGCCAACCGTGATGCATATTTAGAATGACATACGCTGCTGAAGAGAAGAAGCATTTAGTAATTGAGATGTAAGTGGGTGACTAAGAAGCAATACATATGCAGCAGCGTTTTTTTTCTTCCAGGTTTGTGTTCCCAAAAAACCCCATCTCTGCCCTCTCATAGTAAAAACTATTGACAGTATTGGAAGTCCCTTTTTTTGTTTTCTTATTCCTCTGATGCTGTATGAAATCTTTATTCTTTGGCATTCAGCAAGTCAGGGCTATAGGATCATCTTACTGCTCACCGTTTGATTTTTCTCTCTTTCCCCGTGGCAACTTTCCCTGCTGGATGCATCTGGATTTAGCTTGATTCCCAGCCTCGCCAGCAGCGCTGGAAAATCGAACCGTAGCATTTGAAAGAAAAACCTGCTCTATTAAAAACCCAAGCTGGAGCAATCGAGACTCGGGTTTTGAAGGGGATGGAAAGATGGGCTGTGATGAACTGTAACCTCACTCAGCGTTATGAAAAACGGAAGGGTGTTTGGTGCAATGATGGGCTGTAAAAATGGAGTGAGATCATGAAGCCCAGAGTCTGCCTCTGTCTGCAGCCTTCTGCTGTTGTGAAAATGGTGTGATGGTGCTGAGGCTATCGAGTCGTACTTTAGATTACCATGCTACGTGGAAAACACAGTTTAACCGTGCATTGCTCGGGAAACACACTGACTTTGTATCCTGACACCTTTACTGCAGTTGATTTATTTAGTGTAGCTGGAAAGGTCAAGGTCTGTGGCTATGGGCTGGTTCCTCAACTCGACCTGCTTGGTTAAGAGCCTTGGACTCCACGCTGCTGGACTGACTGGCCCTGGTTGTGGGTTTCACCTCTCTATAAAGGCAGAGAATATAAATTTTAAATTTGAGAAAGAGTCTAGATGTTGGATTCCCTCTTTCCAAGCATCGCTACTTGTGAGAAGTGCAAACCCCCACACATCACGACTGTGAAAGGTTTTGGGGTCTAAAGTTTTAGATATCGCAGCCTTTCTGCAAAGAGGGCCGTATTTGTTTGTCTTTGAAAAAGCTTTCCTGCAATCTTTACCTCTTTCTTCCCTTTCTTTCCCCAAGTAAATGATCTCTGAATTTATAGCAGCTGCACTTCTATGCTGATATCATAGCCAGAGCTTGGATATCACCTCTGTTCTAAGCTGTCCACAAGTACTGACGAGTCTCTTTAGAAAACTGACCTTTGGGCTTAAAATTCTTATCCTTGACCTCTAGTCCAGAAATGACTTCCTTCTCCCTCAAGAGATCTTGATAAAAATCTATATGACTAGGTTTATTTTATCTGACTGTTGGCAGCAGGAGTTGGTCAGGAAGGGGAAGTCACTAGTTCAGTTCCTTGCTGGAATTAAATCCTTGAGAAAATAAAGATAAGCCTTCTTTTGAGGTTTACTTGGTTGCTTCCCAGCGCTTAGCTTGCTCCACGTCAGACTTTGATTGGTGTACTCCCTTTCCTTTTCAGGAGAAGGCCTAGAAGTTGTTAATACTGCATTAATACCCATCGATAAATAGTCACGTAGGTGAAAGAGATTAAACAGAGATGCCGTTAGCTACAGGTGAAACTTTACATCTTGGATCTAAGCATCTTTGCATTTCAGGAGGAATGCTTGTAGGAAAAGTGGCTTCTCTTCCAGCACTGAACACAAACACATATTTACCTTTCATCTGAGTAAGATGCAAAACTGTAAAAGGGCCTGTCTTTGAGATGGGTCTTGGATGTCGGCCAAAATCTCGTGCCATTTGGCACTGTCAGGCCCAAACATCAGCCTCGTTCCACTCTGTCTGCACTGCAGTTACTCACCAGGCGAGAGGCAGGGCTCCCCACAGCTGCGATGAGTCAGGCTGATACCTGAATTTACTAATTTGAAAGTAGACAGCTTAGTTCTTGCTGGGCACAACAGGAGTGTTATGATAAAATGCCATTTTTCCTATCAGTTCTCTCTTGTTGCGGTGTGGTGCAGCAGACGTTGTTGGGTGAACAGTTTCAGAAACCTTGCAGTAGCTGACTTCTCAATCACCAGTAGTAGGGTTATTTTAAATTCTTTTTCACCCAGAATCTGTTGGTTAGTAATTGCTTCCTATCTGAATGTGTCAAAGCTTAGCTGTTGGTTGGCTTTATGCTAACACAGGGATATGAATCTGCTCCTGCTCTGTAGATATAGCTGTACATCTGTATTTCAGCTATATGTGATTGTATATTGTACAAACCCCCAACTGAATGAAAAGGAGCATCAAAATCCTTTTCTGTTTTTATTTCCTTTTGCATTTTAAACTTTGTTCCCTTTTCCTTTGAGATAACACACGTCGTGGTATTAAGGAGGCATTCTTAACACCTCATCTTTGTACCTTTCATCATCCTCTGTTTGTCTGATGTTATTTAATATGTCTTTTTTTACTCAGGTCTTCAAAACTAGCCATCTGTAGATTTTTATTCTGCTCTGATACGATCCTGGTGCAGTCATTGGTTTTTTGCTGCCCGTCTCTTAATGTTACCTATTTCTGATGCGTTTTCAAGGCTAGTATTGCAACTGAGGGTATATCCTTGATTTATATATTGGCATTATCTCATTCTCAAGTATAATTTTCGATTTCATTGTTCAACATTTTGTTGTCACTTTTGATTACCTCTGCACATCCAGTTGATATTTTTATTATGCTGTCCGAAGTAATGGTGAGTCTTCTCTTGAATGATTCCAGCTAAGTCGGGAGTCAGAAATGTGTTACCAGTTCATATCTTTCTATTAAGCATTTGTCGACACTGAATTTCATCGACAGTCCTGCTGTCCATCCACCAAGCTTTGATATTTTGTTAAGCGCTTAAGCGGGACTTAAGTAATACACTGGTCTTGTGCGAGCCTCCCGTGCAAGGGGAAATTTCACCCTTTATGAACTGATGCGTCCTGTCACATTAATGAGGGATGGACTGTGGATTTCCTAGGGCAACAGAAAGGATCAAATTCCCCCATTAACCCCTTCAGAACTGAATTAAGCGGTGATGCCATATATAGAATGTGCACCACAGACTTGATGTATCATGATCTCTAGTTCTGGTGATCCGTCTTAGTATGACCACAGGGAAAATATGTAGGAATCCACCGGATACTTGAGATATCCGGAGATGGAAAAGGTCACAGCCAGCGTGTCCAAGCGTTGGGAGGTTTGTGGGGCTTTTTCTGTCACAGTGCTGCTTATTTTTTTTAAAAAAGCAAGTCCATAAAGATTCCCCCAAAGCCTAAAACCTTAAGTGGAATTTTGAAGAAGTGACTGATTTATGCCCGACTACTCTTCTGCTTTTATTAAAAGGAAAAATTAATTTCTTCTTTGTCTCATGAGAGATCTTCTAGGTGGGTGTGGGAATGGGTGGACTCCAAGCTTAGGAGGTTTCATTTCTTTGGTTACCTCTAATTTTGAGACTTGTTCCTTGACATTTCTCTTTGTCAGCTATAATGTTAATAATGTTTCTTACACAAACTACTTTGGAAGTTGAAGACTAAGTGTTCTCTGAAAGCCTGAGATTTTTTTTTTTCAAGTATAGTGTACCTTCACAACAGGATTTTCTCATGTCCAATTTGCCTTTCTGTTGGTCACCAAAATTATCAACAAGTTGACAGCTCAAATAAACTGTCTCTCCTCCGTATCCCCCAAATGAGGGAGGAAAATACAAAGCTATGAAGATGATTCTCCTTCCTGCTTCCCCAGAATACCCAAATGAAATAAAACTGCAGCATAAAGAGTGTAAAAAATGTGAACAGATGGAAGAATTTTTTTTTCATCCCTGCAAGCTTATGATTATTATTTTGGTGCTTCTGGTTTGGGAAGAGAACTTGATGGGTTCAGTGATCACTGATTGCTGTAAAATTGGCAAACTGTGCCCAGCTGTTCGGTGGATGCTTGTCTGATCGTGGAAATCCTGCTTATGAAGTAGAGCAGGGAGAAAGAGAGAGGAACATGCTGGTATCTTAGTGGATTTAGTTTTACCCAGTAGCATCTGCTAAACATGCAGTGACTCTTTTACTTAGCAATTTAGACTAAAACCCATAATTATTTAATGAGCAACCTCCCTCTTTCTCTCCCATTTGGTTTGATTCCTACCTCCCAAAAGTGCTGGCCTTGGGATCCATGTAAGGCCTGGCTCAGGCTGTTTGCCCGCTGCCCACCCTGGGTATTGTGTATGTTGGTTTGATTTATTTATTAGCCTTTACTTTTTAATCTCTGTGAAATTACAGAGATGGGGGGAAAGAAACAGGACCTTTAAATGACAATCCACAGCTCCTACTAACTAGTGACAGATGCCTTCTGACATGACATTTTATGGACTTTGAGGCTCTTGATAATAATATTTATGGTTCAGGGACGACCTTGCGTATCAGAAGGTCTTTGCCTATCCTGCATGTCATCGTGAGTTAAACATTCTGGTGAAACAGCACAAAACCAGTAAGCGCTGTGTCTGAGGCTCCTGCAGCCTCTTTATCCCCTTGTCATGTTTAGGAAGAAAATAAAAATAGATGTATCTTTCTTGAGAAGGAGGAAAAATTGTTGCTGAAAGGAAATAGCTATTTGTATCTGCTGCTTAGAACAGTCTGCAGGTCCATGACTCAGTCATGGGGCTGTAAATGAAACAGGACTGCAAGAAGTCTGGTATGAAGCTGGTTCAGAACCTTGCATACAAGCTTCCAGGCTCAAGAAATCCCTTGTGTCTTAAGCTCTTCTGGTTAAACTAAGTTTGTTTTTCTTACAGTTACTTCTTTATATTAACTTTTATTTATGGTGCTGGGTGGGAAGTCAACTGGAAGTTCCATTTCAGTGTCCAAAATCAACCTCTCCAGTTTGCTAAAGCAGGTCATGCTCATCTGTGCCAACATCACAGTCAGTTACGGCGGGGGAACGGTCGTGTCATCACAACTGAGGATTATGATTTAGATTCAGCAGTGGAGAACAGCAACATCCGAATCGTGTGCAAATCCTCAGGAATACTATTTCGGATTTAAGGTTTAAAAGGGCTTGGTATTTCAAATGATGCATTCACCTAGACTGTGATAGAAGTTATTACAGTTATTTTCAGTATTGCATTGTGGAGCTGTGTTCTGATCGTGCTTCAGCTTTGAAATGAGTGCCCACCAGTGCAAACCCCGTATCACAGGCTCGACACCAATCCCTTGTAGTTGCTGCGTTGGCTGAAATATGGTCCTTCATTAGGTGTCAGAGTTGGGCTTCTGGAGAGTGTCTCCCAGCTTCACTGGGGTGCCATACAGGAACCTGATGGGTGGCTGCTGAAGTGGAACCAGGAGGTCAGTGTAAGGGCACATGAAATTAACAGAGCACTCAAAACTGTGGGGTTTTTTGGTTTTTTTTTTTAAAATTTATTTTTCTGCAAGGGTTGCATCTTCCCTGAAGCATAGCCGTTATTAATGAAACCTTTCCTGCACGTCACGTCGGACCTGTTGGTTCTGCCCCTAAGACTTGCTGAAGTGATGAGTCAGGAAGACCTTCAGGGTTTTCCCACTCCGTTTTCCTCCTTAGCGAGGATAAGGGGTGGGTCTAAAGCAGGATCAGAATGCTTAATTCTCTGCTGGGTTTGGTGTGGAGTAGTCTGGCTTTGGTTCTTTTCAGTCCACAGGAAATTCCCTGTGGTAGCAAGAAGTCTCTGCTTCCATCTGTGCCACTTCATTCAAGAATAACCCTTCTCTTCAAAACAATTTACGATTATACAAAATGATTTTTTTTTTTTTCTAGAGGTTTCCTTTCCATTCTCTTCTGTATGCAGTCATGTGTTGGCGAATGGTTTTGCATCTTTTTTCCCCCCGCTTTTCACTGGAGTCAAGAAGTCAGTGAGGATTTAGTTGCCCAATAAAGTCTCACTACTAGGGAAGTCATAAAGCATGTATTTATCAGATGTAGATTTAGTGTAGCTCTATTGCAGTCAGCACTGATCTAAACTGGCCGGTGATCCGATCAGCTGTAGCCCATGTTCTTACCTACCATTCTGCTACGCACCACTCTGCTGCTTAGTGCTGCGATCTAAAGGTGGCAGTGACTGTGACAACTAATATTTTACAAGGGTGGAAAACCGTAGAGTCTGGTTAGAAATGCTGGGAATTGCCATTTAAATCTCTAACTCTTGGCACGAGAAATTCCGTCACGTTGAGAAATGATGGTTTGTGCCTCTCTGGAGATCTTACCTGTGAGTGTAGAAGTCTTAGAACTACACCTGAAGCTGTATTGCCAGAGTAGGATACCTCCCGTTGCTTGGCTTCTTTGAGTTTGGGATTTGACAACAGCGAGTTGAGCCCGAGTTTCAAAATAGTTCGTGTGCTGCTGTTTGTGAATGCTGATAGGTGAGGCCTAACTTTGGAATCTTCAGTTCCATCAAACTATTCTTTTTTAAATTGATGTTTTGTACCACTGGAAGAACTTAATTTACTCTTTCTCGTTAGTTCTCGTTTTGTTGTGTAAATACTACTCAGATTTCTGTAAAGTCTTTTTTCTGCCTTCGTGGCATTGTGAGCCTGACGGAGCTGTCAGAATACCCCTTCCAGTCTGATGCCTCAGTCTCTACGAGGGATCACTGCTATGCTTTCTCTCTTTAGAAATCCCTCAGGATGAAACACAGGCTGGCTGCTCCTGTTGGCCGCGTTGTCCAAAGTCCGTGGGAGCAACTGTGAGACTTGTAATTACATCTTGTTCTTGCACTGAGACCCGTCTTGCTTCCTGCAGCAGTTGGATTTATTTGTTCTCATGGCAGGGTTGATGGGAGGCAGGTTGACTTTTCCACACCAGTTTAAGCGATGGAGGAAATCTATGAAGATTCCTAATAATCAAGCCACCCTCCTATCCGGTTTGGGTGGCAGGGGAAGAGAATCTTCTTTTCTCTACATATCGTGCATCAGGAGGAATACCTGTCTTGAAAACAAAGCAAATACATGGAGAAAAATTATGTGAGGCCAAGAAGTTGTGCTTCCCGTGGTAGATGTGACCTTGCCTTTCTTGTTGCCATTTTTGCAAATCTGGGCAACTTTTTTTTGTCTCTCTCTAGATAGGAGCAAGGCACGTTTTGCTGGTAATACTGAAGCGTATTAGAGCCCTGGGGCCAATTCTTCCCGTCGCAGGATGTAAAGAACAGTTTCTGAAGTAGGAGTTATTTGGTGGTGTGGGAATATCAGAAACTGAACAATTGGACACCTGTTTTTAGCATGGCTGGAGCGCAGCGCCAGAATGTGATTAGGATACAATTGCTATCAGCTCTATGCAACGTATAGAAAGGTCGTAGTAAATCATATTGTAGCAGGGGTGCGTGATTATCATTGTAAAGGATGATCTCGGGCACGGGCTGATAGTGTAAGTCACTACTTCCTTTCTGGCATTACTCTTGAACACCTCCCGTTTTCTCAAGCAGGAGAGATCTCGAATGAAGAGCCGAGGTAAACATCTGATGATTGTTGTAACTGTTTTCATACTACATAAATACCTCGGGAGCTGCCCTCTGGGGGAGCTTCATCCCACCTGAGCAGTTGCTACCCTGAGAAACCCCCATTCTGAATATTCAATCTCATGGATATTAAGTACTGCCAGAGGCCAAAAAAAGTCATTTTAAAAAGAAATGCATCTTTTATTCCTGCAAAACATACATATACATATATATATACATACACATATATATATATATATGTGTATGTATGTGTGTATATATATGTATATATATTTATATTTATATATAAATAAATAAATATAAAAAACCCAACACCTTTGCATATTGATGCCTTCCTCTACTAAATATTTCCACAGTACAAATAACTGACAAAGTGACTTTCTTAACTGCCTTATTTCATGTGTTTTGCAGCAGGAGCATCAGTACTCTGGAAAATGCGTTTAAAAAATGGCATGTGTGTGCTAAATCTTTGGTTTCATACCTTTGTCGAACTACAGATAGTCTCGTAAAACCTTTACTGGAAGGCATTATTCAGGAATAATTGTTTCTGAATAGCAATGGCTATCTGAGGGCCCAGGAGAACACAGACATTTCTTTTTCACATGCTACCTATCCTTCAGTCGGCCTGTTTCTGTTTGGCAGTCCATGCTGACTACATACAGAGCATTAATACCAATTGTATATTTGTTTAAAATTGACTTAAACATACAGGGCGATGCCATACACACAATTTATGGACTCTTAGCACAGTGGCAGGTTGCGCTGCGTTTGTTCACCTCCCAGTTCTTCACGGATACTCTTGATGCCGAGGAATTAACCCATCTATATGGTTTTTTGCTACAGGAAAAAAACCAGTGCCAGTGCTGAGTGTCTGGCAAACAAAAGGAACTGTCCAGCATTTTCCAAGCTGAATGTATTAGAACCCTGATAAACTCCAAGTGGCTTTTAATGTTGCCTCTCAGTGCTTTAAAAGCCTCTCATCTATGAAATATTTTTCTATAAATAGGGTATGTGTGTTAATATGTTGAGAGAGACCGCAGAGAGTCACAAAGACAAATGCTGTTTGCAGCCCAGTTTTAGCAGTCGCAGTGCAATAGTTGATGCGAGCTTGAACTTCTGAATTTCCTCGTGAAACCTCCAAAACCTTCGGAGTTTGTGAAAGGATACAAAACAAAGAAAATTGCTTTTAACAGCAGGGAGAAACTGTGGTGCATCTAAGCATTCAGATTAAATGATAAAGAATTACATCTAAATTCTGGCGCAGCTGAGAATATCAGTAAGGATGAAAGGAAAAGAGAAGAGAGGCGTAATGCTCAGATTATTGATTTGCTTGGTATTAAAAAACATCTTAAAAGTTTCAAAATTAATGAGATATAAAATCATCTCCCTGCTTTGCAGC
Organism: Eurystomus gularis; assembly: GCA_013400335.1. Classification (NCBI taxonomy): domain Eukaryota; kingdom Metazoa; phylum Chordata; class Aves; order Coraciiformes; family Coraciidae; genus Eurystomus; species Eurystomus gularis. The sequence goes on along the minus strand of VZZY01021508.1, from coordinate 140,463 downwards.
TGACTCTCATCAGCCAGTTATAAAAGAGCTATCTAGGAGAAGAGAGCAGAGCATTAGCTGTTAGTTCAGAATGACTCTGCAGAATAGTCCTTAAAGGCCCACTGACATCTTTCTGGCAATCTCCTAAAGGTCTCAAAGCTGCTGGTCGCTGCAGTAGATCAGGCAGTCACCAAACCCGGATCTGCATTGTACAGCAGAGCTGTCCTCAGTCTGCAATTCGCTTTAAAGCAGCGGTCTCTGAACGGTGTGGTTTGGGAAGATCTGCTTCTACAGGGGTCATCTGAGCTCTGTGATGGCCTGTGAGGGTGATAAGTTTATCACTACCACAGTCGTATTTTCTGCCAGCAGGTTTTACCGTTGAGTTGCTGCACTTAATAGAATCATAGAATGTTTCAGGCTGGAAGAGACCTCCAGAGGTCATCTAGTCCAACCTCCCTACACAAGTAGGGACATCCACCTAGGTCAGGTCGCTCAGAGCCTCATCGAGCCTGACCTTGAATGTCTCCAGGGATGGGGCCTCCACCACCTCTCTGGGCAGCCCGTTCCAGTGCTCTATGACTCTCATGCTAAATGACTTTTTTCTAATATCCAAACTAAATCAATCTTTCCCTAGCTTAAAACCATTACTTCTTGTCCTATCACTACAAACCCTTGTGAATAGACCTTCCCCTGCCTTCCTGTAGGCCCTTCAGGTACTGGAAGGTCAGTATAAGGTTCCCCCAGAGCCTTCTCTTCTCTTCTTAATACCATTAATACCTTCTCTTCTTAATACCACTTTGTTTTGTAGAAAAAAGGATCCAGATGTCCCCACTGCAGAATAGTACTTGCTGGCAAGTCTCCTTTGGGACTTTTGGTATGCAGGCTGTACCATAGTATATTGCTCCTGGAAAATTGTTGTTACTTGAAAATATCTGTCAACAATAGGTAATCTTGAGTGTTCCAAACTTCCCAACCAACAGTTTTCCATTGTGCAGATACTCCTCATTGTGATGGCTAAATTTTCATTATTGTCTTTTTTAATACCTGCTGTAGAGACTAAGGGGTGGAAGAAAAGGGATTAAAAGGGCCTTGAGAATAACTCTTCTGAGGAGCGGCTGAGGGACCTGGAGGTGTTCAGACTAGAGAAGAGGAGGCTCTGGGGAGACCTTCTTACTCTCAACAACTCCCTGAAAGGAGGTTGTAGGGAGGTGGGGATCAGTCTCTTCTCAAGTCACAACCGACAGGACAAGAGGAAATGGTGGGAGGTTTAGGTGGGATATTAGGAAAAACCTCTACACCGAAAGGGTTGTCAAAGACTGGGACAGGCTGCCCAGGGAAGTGGTGGAATTGCCATCCCTGGATGTATCTAAAAGCTGCCTAGATAGGGTGCTCAGGGTCATGGTTTAGAAGTGGGCCTGGTAGAGTTAGAAAGCAGTTGGCCTTGATGATCTTAAAGGTCTTTTCCAACCACAGCGATTCTGTGTGCGTGGCTCTGAAAAAGAGCAGGAGCCATATTGCAATGGAGTATCACAGAACTCTTGCGTGTTACATCCAAATGATGTTCACTTGCAGTAAGTTACAGCTGGGTGAGGAAAAAGTCTTCGGAGTCCTCAAAAACATGTGATGAGTTGTCATCTTGAATGGTTAAAGGCAGCTTTGGAACCTGGAATCCTCTCCCCCTTCCCACTTACCTCACTGGAGCCAGGTGTCACGCAGCCAGCTGGAAAAGCCCCGTTGCCGTCAGTGCTTTGCCAAACGCGCCACGTTCTCTGAAGCAGGATGAGCCCATTTTTGCTTCTCTTCTTTTTGAGACTGGCAAGCAAGTACCTTGGCTTACACATGTTGATCCTTGGTGTATTTTGCAACTAGCTTTCCAGTCATTCTGAGTTGCATGCGTTGCTTTGATATTAAATTTTCATGTTAGGAGTTCCGTTGGAGAGAAACGTGTTTTCTACCCCTTGCAGTAAAATGTCGGTTTATACCAACGTGGTCTGAGAGGCAAGCTGGCTGCTTATTTAAGGATGTCTTAATGAAGAATTATGAACCTAAATATCTTGATTACTATGAGTAGATGTAACCGTGTTACTGTTGCCACCCACAAATCAGCAGTAGCCAGAATGACTGAGGGTTCTTAATCGTGCATTGCTACTGGGTGCTGATGAGGTGGGAAACCGCTAAAAGCAGAGGACAGTGCTACCTGCATCTAGAATTTTGGGTGTCAACAGCTTTTATTAGTTCTTAGAGAATGTTTTCCTAGTAAATGACAAGGGCCAGGGAGAGGGAGAGAGAACAAGGTGCCTGGAATGGTGGTGACATTTGAAAGGGGAAGAGCCTTGTCAGAGGCTTGACTTTGTACAGATAAGAAATATATTTTCTGATTGTGCAGAAGGTTGGGAGAGGCTGCTGCACTGGGCAGATAAGACGTGGGGTTACACGTTGGTTTATCTGTAAGGAGACGGAGTGTTCATCTCAGACTTGTGGTGTATTTAATTTAGATCAAAAAAATCCTAGGGGATTTACAGCTAATCATAAACTAGCCTAGATTAAGAAAAACTCTCTGAAAAATATTATAGAGAGACATAATACGTTGTATATAAACGGATGTGAGTAAATATACATAAATATATATTTTATGTGAATTAAAGGTCATTCTGCCATACTAGTGACGGGCACTGTAGGCATTTTTGGTGGGAAATGGAGTGTAGGTGTGTTGGGAATCTTGCTGAATCCAGAGCAGAGCATGCCCCTTGGCTGTGGAAGTGGCCCCGGCGTGGGCAGCGTGCCCATGGTGGGAACTCACCAGAACTCTGGCCTGCTGTAAACTACACCAGACCTAAGGCAGCCTTGGGCAGTATCTGGAATTCTGGAGATACATATTTCTGCTCTCCGTGTTGTTTTGTTGCATGTAGTGAAGGAGATGATGATCCTTGATAGGGTTTTTAAGTTTCCATGTTTTAACTCGTAGCGGTTGTGACAGTTGCTCAGTGAATTCAGCTGAGTTCTAAAACAGGTACCATATGGCCAGCGACAGTACAATTTTTTTGTCTGCTGCCCTACTAATATATTGAAGCAATCTGAAAAAAAACCAACCAAAAAAAAAACCCAACCAAAAAGCCCCCCAAACCATCGTTCAGCTTGTTTCCCTACCTGTAGCCTCCATGACCTTCTCACTCCTACACATTTCAGTGCTTTTGTACATCTGCCATGCTGTAGGAGCTATGACCACAATCCGTAGGCATCCTTAAACTGTCTTTCATCCTACTAAGTCAACAATGTATAGAATGAAGCAACAGGATTATGGACCTGGACTGGATAAACTTGTCCAGAACCTTAAGTACTTGGATCAAAAAAATACCCAACTAATGCTGAGGCTTGTGCTGCTCTTGACTTGCTGCTATTGTAGTTCTGCTCAGGTAGGCTGGTACCTGCCCCAACATACATGCAAGATGCAAATCTTATGATGTTACTTGTTAACAGTTGGACTCTGACCACAGTTTGAATCCTGAATGCTGACCCAAGAGCTACTTGTGATGATAGCTTTGGTTGTGTAGGTGTAGATGTGGGAGACAGGGCTCAAATGGTACTGCATGGTTGGAAGGAGACCTGTTCTAGCACAACAGGTCTTCCAACCATGCAGTAGCATCCAGCTGCTCTTCTGTCAAAGCTTCATGGTATCTTTCAGTCTGGAGAAGGAGAAGGCTCTCGGGAGACCTTACTGTGGCCTTCTAGTATCTGAAGGGGGCCTACGAGAAAGCCAAGGAGGGCTTTTTACAAGGGCTCTGGGGCTCAAGGGTGCTGGCTTTAAACTGGAAGAGCGTAGAGTTAGATTAAAAATTAGGAAGAATTTTTTCACTCTGAGGGTGGTGAGACACTGGCACAGGTTGCCCAGGGAAGCTGTGGATGCTCCATCCCTGGAGGTGTTCAAGGCTTTGAGCAACCTGGTCTAGTGGGAGGTGTCCCTGCCCATGGCAGGGGGTTGGAACAAGATGATCTTTGAGGTCCCTTCCAACCGAAATCATTCTATGATCTTTCTGTCTTTGTGCTCTGTGAGAAACAGTGGAGTGTTTTATGTGAATATAATTTGAAAATATCTTTTTGCTTTGTTTCTGTATTTGCATGTTTTGTGATATACCTTTGAACATTCACACACAGATTTAAATACGGTGGTTGCTGGACTAATGAACCTGCACGTGTTGAACGGTTGTGTTGTCTCAAATGAGTTATGGGAAAACAAAGCAGTCTTTCAAACTTACTACTAAGACACCAATGTGAGTTTTTAAATTCATATTTCTAAGTCAGACCTTCTTCCCAATGCAAGCTCAGAGATTCACATTGTGCTTCCTTGTTGCTGTCCTCGGATCCTGGGTTGTGAACGCACTGAAGGGTTGTCATGGCTGGATGCAGGGGCCTGTTGGGAGTTTCCCTGACCACGTTTTGGCAAGAGAGGATGCACAAGCTGGTCACTTTACTGAGACCTTGGTGTGGTCGTGTTCCTTAATGCTGCGAATGGTTCAGAGCCAGCCGCTTCCACTGTTTCAAGCACACAAAGTGATGATCCAACTTTGGCTCTTCATACTTGGAAAAAAAAGAAATTGCACGTTAATTTTTATCATGAACATACAGCATAAATTTTTAATGCTTTCTAGTCTAGAACTAATATTAACCATTTCCCTTTTTGTAGAAATTTATCTATTTCATAAGCTAAATTACCACATTTCTTTTTTTCTTTTTTAATCTCCCCCTCACCCATTCTACCTAATCAGTAAAAACTTTGAGTTCTCTTCTGAAATCGTAGATCTTTGGAAGATAAATTCTTATGGATTGTGTTTATATATTTACCTTTGCCTTTTGTGGGAGCTTGATTTTTATTTTTTGTTTTTAAAGGGGGAAAGGGTTGAGGAGTAAGCGGGACAGGGTGGTCACAGGCTGGTGATGAAGGCAGCAAAATGTGTCTTGAAGTTAAGTCACTATGTAAAGATATTAATTTGCTGAGCTACAGAGTGGCCTGGTGCGGCTGGCAGGGGCCTCATCACACGAGCAGAGGTAGAAGGATCACGCCTTCTATTGCCTTTCCCAAACACTTCTTCCCTTTCTAACGAGGTGGGTTGCTTTTTGGTTGAAGGAAGAGAGAAAAGGGCATCCTGATTCCCTGCAATCTGCACCGTTGCGTGTTCCTTGGGACCCCACTAGTCAAAACAACGGGATTCGTATGTTGACGACAGCTGAGAGACCAAAGTATGACCAGATGGCAAGGGGGAGCTGAGCTGTCTGTTTCTGCAAGCGATAGGCACATTATGGTTATTCTCTTCTGGGGGAGAGGGGGTGGGAAGGAGGGGGAAGGGGAGAGAGAGAAAGAGGGAGATATTAGATAAACAGACTGGAGCCTGAATACATATGACATGTGGGAGGAAAGCTTTGTTAAGCGAGAGCTGAAAGCCTCTCGCCGAGCATTAAGCAGCACAGCCTGTGCATTGGGCTGAGCCAAACCAGAGGAAACACAAGCACGAGCCTGGAAAACCACTGTAAGGCCAGCGAGGTTCACCAGGCTTCTGCAGAGCTGCTCGAAACAGCCAAGTACTGGGAGGTTTTACTGTTTCCTTAGATCAGCTTCCTTTTTTTTTTTTTCTTTAGTAGGAAGGAAGAGTCATTTAGCAGCAGGCATGCCAAAGGTATGTTTTCCTTATCTTTATGATGTGCCAGCTATGTTTTATGAGTCAAAGTTGATTCATCGCTTCATTCTGCTAGACTTTTTCATCAGCTTCATGCATGGGAGATGTGGTTCTGGGTCTCTGCTGGTGGCACTGAAATTGAGTCTGGGCAGTGATTTGCAGGTGGTGCTCAGCATGTCCTGTCCTTAGGGAACGCATCCCTGATCCACATCACCCTGAGCAGGAGCCAGCGGAAATCTGAAACAGATTTCCCACTTGTCTGTATGAGGGTCTGGATGATGTCTCAGGAATGAGACTGAAGGAGGCTTTTATCGGTTATTGATGGTAGAGCTGTCGGATCTTCCCTTGCTGCCCTCCCTGGCTCAGCAGCCTGAGTTGCAACGTTTGGCCCATTCTCTTCTCATCTTTTTCTGACTGTTCTTGTGAGACATGAGTGAATGAGTAACTAGAGCAATTGATAGTTGCATTACACAGGAAAGGCAGAGGGAATTGTTGTTATTTTTCTCATGTGAGGACAGTGTCTGACTGTCTAAAAAATGCTCTCTGTGGTCTTTTAGCAGTTGCATTTGAGAAGGGTTTGATATTTTTCCCATCTACACATTATATACTGGTAACTTCCTTCTTTCGCATTGCTTTTTTGTTTTGACCTTTGCTTGTCTGACAAAGGCCTGTAGTGGTAGGACAAGGGGTAATGGGTTTAAACTGGAAGAGGGGAGATTTGGGTTGGAAATTGGGAGGAAATTCTTCACTCTGAGGGTGGTGAGACACTGGCACAGGTTGCCCAGGGAAGCTGTGGATGCTCCATCCCTGGAGGTGTTCAAGGCCAGGTTGGATGGGGCCTTGAGCAACCTGGTCTAGTGGGAGGTGTCCCTGCCATGGCAGGGGGGTGGAACGAGATGATCTTTGAGGTCCCTTCCAACTCAAACAGCTCTAGGATTCACAGACCTTTGAGTAGGTCTTTCTGCAGTAAGGTGATGCGAAAGCAGCCTCACAGGGGTGTTTTCCTGAGGAACCACTCCGAAGCACTCTGGCTTATGTTGTGGGGATAATGTGGTGGCTGTGTTGGACTGTGGCCCCAAACAGCACTGCTCAATAAGCTGCTGGAGTGTTTGTACATGCTCACCAGCTTGGCTTCCCGGCTGCTCCCCAGATAGTTGCTTGTGACATTGATCTGTGGGGGCAGGAAGCTGATTTATAGATGTAGCCTATTGCCCGGAGGAATGGGTTAGCTAAGATTGCATTCTGCCTGGCTTTGGTCACAATAATACAAGGACTTTATTGGCTCTTTGCTACATAAAAAGCATAGCTAGAAACTGTAAAATTTTGATACTTATATGTATATAATGAAAGCCTTAAAAGAAGCAAAAAAAACCCCCAAATCAAGTACCCCCCCCAAACCCAACACCACAACCAAAAAAACCCTCAAACAAACAACAGAACAACCCTCCCTTTGAAAAAAACAAACGCACAGACAACCAACCACCAAACCAAAAAGCCTATCAAACCCATTTAAACTCTTTTTGGAAGGATGCTGAGTGGTGTATGCCAGTTTTCTATTCACCTCTTGGAAAACCTTTTGCTGTTCCATATGGGCCACCATCTTTTAGAACACTGTTATTTTAATTAGCGAACCAAAAAAAGCATTCTGCTAATTACCATTGCTTCTCTAGCTATGCAGAAGCCCCTTCTGCAGTTTGATAGTAGTACCACACACATAACTGCAGTGCATTGGGGATTGACTTTTTTATACTGGTTATAGTGGCTGAAGCAGAGATACCAGTAAGTTTTTGTTGTCAGCATCACCGGTCAGATAATTTATGGTCTGTCTTTCTGCAAAACTTCTACCCCCATGTCAGGACTAATAAAAAGGTTGGTAAAACTTCATTTAGATTAGATACACCTTTTTAAGAGATGGCCTTAGAAGTTACTTCCAAGTAAAGGGAAAGGCTAAAATATGAAATTCTCTCAAATTTGCTTTACTTTTGAAATTTCTGCTATTGCATCAGGGGAAAAAATGGTATAAATATGAAACTTTCTAAATATGTAAATTTAGAAATATGAAATTTTCTGACTAGGAAAGCCTGTTAAAAGCTACCATTTCATTTCTAATTTGAATAATGTAGGAAGTGTCAGTTATTATATAAAAGATAAAAGTAAGGTGTGTGGTTTAGCTATATAATAAATGCCGTTAGCGTTGAGATGCACCAAGTTTACCTGATATAAAAGGACACAGATACCAAGGAGAAGCACAAGGTTTCCTCATATATATAACAGTAGTAGCTAACTCTTCCACTATGTCTAGAATCTTTCACTCTCAAATCCATATTTAGCAATGAAGATACACCTGTCATTAATTCTAATTGTCACCATGAATGTGTCACTTCTGTGGGATCTGGCATTGCCAGGTTGTTTTGCAAGTTGATGGTTTGGGTTTTTCCAGGTGTCTAAGGGGTGCTGTGGTGGTATATAGTTTTGGACTCAGGAAGGAAAAAAAAAATTGGTTTTCAGCCAGAAAAGGTTAGCCAAAAAAATACCTAAACCAATATGGGGAACGTCAACTCTGTAATCATTTGGTAATTTGCTGTTCTTCTGGAATTAAGTGGCGTTTTTCGTCATTGGCTTTGTTGGGGCAGGTCTGTGCCCACTTGAACTCTTCTCTCTTGGATGATCTCTTCCTAGTTTGGTGTTGATTTTTCATGGTGATCTGCTAGTGTGTGAGCCCGTAGGGAGGAATCTTAATACAAAGCTGTGTTTGACCGTTTAAGGCAGTTCTGCCATTTCGCTGTTCACAGGCTAGTTGGAACTTCAGCCTCCAAGCTGAGGAAGCAAGGAAGATGACCACTGGAATAAAGATCCAGAAAGTTAGATGAGGGGTTTTATTATTCTCTCTGCTGTTAAGTGACTTTGACATTTTAAGAACCTTCAGGCACAGGAACTCCTATTGTATCCCTTTAACGTTCAGTTTGATTGTCTTTTGAGCACTTGTACCTAGAGTTAAATAAAACAGTAGACCTTGAAAATTGTTCCTACTGCATCTCAGCATCAGGTTTCCATACTTATAAGAAAGTTGTACTCATCTACTTCACCCGTATGTTGGATTGCAAATGTGAGAATTGCACGGGTCAGAACAGAGGTGCCCAGGACTTACCCTATAAAAATGACAGAATATACTTTGAATCGTGTCTCTTTTTCCTCTTTGCTCCTCCTCCTCTTTGAGTTTGCTGCCAAAGACACTTGAATGTCACCATATCCGTGCTGTTTGAATCCGCTGAGTAAACTGGCAGCCAGTAGTGGCGATGGGGATGGTTTTAATTTCAGCTGTTGAGTCCAGCACGAGGAGTTTGGAGCGTTCCCGGCTGCATTCCTGGGGCCTTCCGTGCACTGAAAGGAGAAAATAACCCTGCTTCCCAGTGAGCAATTTGCTGTATGGAAATGTCAACCACAATTGGGACTTAAAACAGTTCTTGGCGACAGCTACTTTGATAAAAAGTAATTGAGCGAGATCAGTAGTATGTGGCTTTTTTGGGTTTTTTGAGCAAAAGGCAGATTACTAGAGCTTTAATGTTCTGTGTATAACCTGAGTACAGTAGTTCCCAGTATTTATTTTACTGCTACGGACTCCCACTTTAACATATCCCTGTATCACACGTATATCTTGCATGGATACAAGTGTGTATGAGATAAATGTATTGCTATACTGTTACAGAGTTCAGATAAGGATTTCCTGCTCTATGCGTGAATACTTAGTTATTACATTTTTGGTTTCTTATTCACAATTAATAATACCCTGGGTATGTTTCTATAGCAACTTCTACTCGGGGATCTCAAAGCGCTTTAGAAATGTTAGTCTTAGTTTCATAATAGCACTCGGATAAAGCACGTATAATTATTCATATTTGGCAAGTGGGAAAACTGGAGAGATTGAGCTGCTGAAAGACGTACAGAAATTGGTGGTGGAATTAGGAGTGTTTTCTGCAGACTTGATCTAAAGCCGGTAGAAAGCGTTTGGGTTGTGTCATAGATTTCTAGTTCCCTTGCAGCCTTGGAGCCACAAAACCACACATCCTTCCGTGATGAGGCAGCCTTGAATAAAAATCCTCTGTCCCATAAGATTTCTGTTTTACTCAGCCTTTCAACCACCTTACCAGTTTTCTGAAACAATCACTTTGCACAGTTGCAGATTTTTATACTTGCAAACCCACCCGCTGTTGGAGAATACCCACGTGGGAAGGGGAGGAGGCCAGGTACCAGCCTGAACACTTTGAGCGTTTGTTCCAGCTGCGCAGACACAACCAAGACGGTTCTCAGAAGGCAGGTAGCTCGCTGAAAGCTGGTGTCCTCTGTGCAGCGTCATCGATTTGGTATCTCAGTAACGATTGTACAGGAAGTGGTAGGAAATGGAGGCATCTTGTTGCTTTGTTTTCTTCCCCTAACGCACTTACCTCTCTCTTATAATTATATTTGAACTTTATTTGTAGTTAAAGCTTTCTTGAACATTGCACTCAAGAAAAGTCTAGTTCTGTCTGACCTGCAGTTGCTCGGCTTTGCAGAAGCAGAGGTAGACTGGGACAGGGCAAAACGAGTCATCACTTTCAATCCCCATTCAAGAACTGAATTCTCCATTTTCTGAACTGAAATGGATTTAATTTTGTTCTCCTTACTTGTTCTCTCTACCTCCCAATAGCTGCCCAGCAAACTAAAACCAACCACACAAACCAAAAAACCTCTTTTTACTTAGAAATAGTATCTATGGTGACCAAAGAAAGAATTCTTCTAGAGCACGAGTGGTATCCATGGACTGACAAGAAGTTTCTTGCTTTTTCAAAACTCTTTCTACTTGCAGTGAAATGCGGTAGGAAATGCAGCCTTCTTCTTTATTTTTTCAGGAGATCTACATTCAGGTTTCTGTCTCTTCCACAAGCTGTGTTTGCTTGGGCTTGTCCATCACTCTGCATGGCTGAGCTTCCAGTCTGTAAAATGAAAGTAAATGAAGCTTCCTGTCTCTTGCTTGTTTGTCTACTTAGTGACTAGAGGAAAGAAAACTTGATCTTGACTGAAGCTTTTATAGAGTCATAACACAAATTGTAATGCAAATGGATGGAGGAAAATTAATCTAAGAAAGTAAGTAATGAATCTTTCTGGCTCTCGTTTTGCACCTTGTTGCACCACCATCATGGTGCTGGAGACTCACAGATTTGAGCAGCGCACCACTGCCTTTGCCTGTGGGGAAAAAAGGCAGTTTTCTTCAGTTTTGGATCAGAAGGGTTCTCTTATCTGTAAAAAAAGCTTCTTCCTTCCCTCTCCTTACCTCTTTTGTCTGGTTCCTTCACTTGTTATTGAAGATGAAAGGTTACTGACAGCCAGAGAAATGGAGGGCAGGATTCTGCAGTTCATCTTCATTTTTATGGCAGTTAGTGAAGATGTTTGTCCAAAGTCCCCAGAAGAGTTTTGAGATGTAGAGCACAATGATGGGAGTTTTGGTTTCAGCTCCTGGCAGAGCATATGGAGATGCAGTAAAAAAAAAACCACAACAAAACAAAGTAACAAACCCACTCCCCCTCTATTTTTCAGTCCATAGATGTCATGGTCGGGCACGGTCTTGTTTTAATAAGACAAAAAATCATGTGGTCAGTTCACCACAATAGTTATCTGGAGAAACAGGAGTTCTCAACAGGATGGAACTGGAATATTTGTTGGGTTGTGGGGAAGTTGGGTTAGCTCTTGGTAGCTGTAAGCCTGTAGCTGCTAGCCACTGAGTGCTCAGATTGACCCGTCCTATCATTTACAGAGCTGCTGCTTCCCTTGATAGTTAGAAAATCAGGACTGTTAGCCAGCTTCATGCTCTTGGTGAGCAGAAGGATTATTTTGCAGTGTCACTAGCCCAGGGAATAAATCAGCGTTGGAAAGGAATAGTTGCAGTTGCGCGCTGCTTAATTACCCGCCCTGTTTAGTAGCACTTCTTGCCAGTCGATGTTGTTTACTCCATGCGCTGGCTTTGGGCAGGCTCTGTAGTCACTGTAACGTTCTGGGATGTCAGTGCTAAAGGTTTTTAATAGAAGGTCGTGGATAATACTCACCATTGACTGAATAGCTGCGTGTTGTTGCTGTCACCTTAGCATGAGTCGTGTAACGGCGTTGGATCAAATCTCTTGTGCTACTGAAACCAGGTGCCTGTGATAAGTGTTGTTGTCTCCTAGTTATGTGTAAGCAAAAACTTGTAATGACGGTGACATCTGGGAAATGCCTATTGCTACCCTCTCTAAACAGCACTTCAGCTGCTTTTCCACTGTATGATTTAGTGGGTTTCAAGATTTCCCTTCCTGTCATTGGCAATCTGTTTGTCAGTTAGGGGTCAATAGTTGGTCCATGATTTCTGTGGTATCTCTGAAATACTTTCTTGTGATTTGGTATAAGCACACAGAAAGCAGTATCTCTAAGTTATAAACGTGTTGGCTAGTTGCACGGAGAAGTAATAGTGTCACTGAGTTTCTAGAAGTTTGTTGAAGCCAGACTCTTGGTTAGAGGAAAGAACCCAGGTTAGTGCTCCATTGGAGGGAAATACTGTAGTGGAACCTCAGCCTTTGCTACATACCAGAGAATCTGCATATAAGAGTGATGCTTCATGCGGCTCAGCTCCAGAAAAGTCTGGTGTGAGCTTGCCCTTCTAGAAACCAAGGAGTCTGGTATGAACTGAACACCTGCAAGAGACCAGGATTCATTAGCTGTGCTGCTTTTGACCCAACAGCAGGCAGGTGGTGGCAGTTTGGTGTGATCTAGTGTAGCACCTGACCCCTCTCTGCAAACATCCAGGCAGGGTTTTCCAAGGTACTAACTGCTTAGTTTATCTGACTGTATCATCTAAGTAGAATGAGGTCCTTAACAAGAGGCTGGGGTTAGTTAGGAATGCCCACAGTCTGTAACATCGTAGGAAATGCCGCATACAAGCTCCATTCTACATACTGAAGGTTGGGAGCTGTGCCCGTGGGGTCACATCCAAGTGTAATTTGTGATTTTTTGATGAAGGAAGATCAGCAGTTGCTCTTGGCTGGGATACTTTGTTGTATTCAAACATGGATTATCCACCAGAGAGTCCCAAGGAACTACAGGGATGGCTTGCACGTTTGGAGGTGAGCGGGGACAGTTTGCAAAACCTGTCTCTTCCCACTTAAATATTTCTGACTTATCCTCTAAGGCTGGGTGGCTGCAGTTTCTCTTCTTGGCTGGCTACAGGAAAAAATGATTTAAAAAAAAAACCAACAAAAAACCAAACCACCACCACAGTTCCCTATGAAAATGAGGAAAAAAATTCTCCATGAAGATCTTCCAGATGTCACTGTTGCTGTTGTAACCGTGGGCTTGTAGGAGTTTCCCACTGAGGCAAGGTTTTGGTGTGCGGGTTTGCCAGGGTCTTCAAGAACTGCCACAAGGAGCCTGGCTTCCTGTTGAGTTTTCATATGGGAAGCAGCAATCAAATTTTGAAGGGCCAAAGAAATAAAAGATCTTTGCAGCTCTGAGTCAGCTGTGGAAGCCATAGTGTGCAAATGTACTTTGGCAGGAAACATATGAAATGGGAAATCTATTTCTTGGCATCTTCACTACCAGTGCTCCCTGTGGTGGTTGGGCTTTTTCATCTTCAAAATACCCAAACCAGAAAAGCTAAATAAAATTTTTAAAACCCCTACAAATACAGTTGCCTTTATATTGCTACCACATTCCTTAGTACGGAATACTGACACTGTAAACAATGGGGCTGAGGGATGTTCCTGATGCTAGGGGTGGAAGTCTGCGCTGGAATCAGGCAAAGCAGCTGACTTCTGCAGCCCTCAGGATGGGGGCTGAGGAACTGCCTTCCAGCTGAAGGCTTGTGTTTGGCCTTAGGAGCTCCATCATTTGTTCGAGCCTTCTTGCCTTTCAGTCTCAGGAATATGTGCTGTGTTGGAGGGAAGTGAATGCGTGCTTCAGTTCCTGCCCGTGCAGAGCAGTGTTGTCTGAAGCTCCATCCCTGGAGGTGTTCAAGGCCAGGTTGGATGGGGCCTTGAGCAACCTGGTCTAGTGGGAGGTGTCCCTGCCATGGCAGGGGGTTGGAACTAGATGATCTTTGAGGTCCCTTCCAACCCAAACTATTCTGTGATTTATGTTTCTAGCATACTCAGAAGAGAAGGGATGTGTTCCTGAAATAATGACTGACAAGACAAATCCCAGTACAGGGGATTTGAGAAGAATACAGCGAATATGTGTTTCTAGTTCCTTTTTCTGATTGGTAGAGTGGCTCTGTTGCTAGACTGGACCCCAGCCTAGTTTGGTATGGCAAATCCTTACATCCCCAAAGAAGCCACATGGTCGCTATGTGCTTTCTTCCTGCCTCCACAAGGTTATTTCACTCCGTGCTCCCTTCAGCTGCACCTTAAAACATCTGCATAAAAGATCAGCACTGTGTGTATGAAGAGATTTAAAAACCAAACCAGCCTCCCGAACCTCTCTCCCTTTGCTCCTCGTTTTCAGAATAAAACTGTGAAATTTCTTTCACTTCACCATGACTGGTCTGTGAAATTGGGTATCGCTGTCTTTAGTTTACTGAAGGTCCCAATTATAAGATCAGGCTCTGGAACTATAAGCTTTGCCTGGCATGGAAATGTTGTTTGGGAGTGATTTGTTTGGGTCGATGTGTACGCAGAGGATGCGGAGGCTTTTTCGTACTGAGGGTTTGCTCTGAAGCAGAGAGCCAACCAACACTTTGATGTAATCCTTGTAGGTGAATGATCTGGACACATACATGCTGATTTTTCTTGAGAGTGTGCGTGTCTAAAAAGCCATGGTCTTACTACAAACGTTCACATTGTTCCTGCCCACCACTTGTATTATTAGGAGATGGAATAATATTAAACGTAACCATACATGCATGATCACAGGCCTGATTAGCACTTGTCCTTCAGTAATCTTAAAATATCTAGGTGTAAAGATAGTATTCCCTAAGACCATTTTACAACTGTTAATGGGTTCTTAGAAGGTCTGAGCCAATGGCTTGATCCTGCAGAGAGCTGCAAACCATGTGTGTGTGGTGACATGTTCCAGGGTACGGACTAATCTTATAGTGAAATAAAATGCCTGAGTTGTGCGTGGTGTGGATGTCAGGGACTCGGCATTAACTGCTTCAATCTAGTGACCTATTCCTGTTGCACCAGTTTACTCGTAAATATACGTCTAGCCTAGTCTGACCCACACCACACTGTAACTGTAGGAGATGGGGGGGATCCATCAGAACACGAGGAGAAACTTCTTTGCCGTGGAGGTGTCTGAGCCTGGCCCACGCTGCCCGGAGAGGTTGTGGAGTCTCCTTCTCTGGAGAGATTCCAAATGTGCCTGGACACGATCCTGGGCCCCCTGCTCTGGG
Organism: Eurystomus gularis; assembly: GCA_013400335.1. NCBI lineage: Eukaryota > Metazoa > Chordata > Aves > Coraciiformes > Coraciidae > Eurystomus > Eurystomus gularis. Next base: position 125,424 of record VZZY01021508.1, on the reverse strand, counting down.
TGAGCTGCTGGAGCAGGGGGGTTGGATGAGGTGATCTCCAGAGGGCCCTTCCAACCCCCACCATGCTGGGATTCTGTGAAGGATACAGCCTCCACCGCTGGAATCTGATCTCCACCTCTCCTTCAGCGAAGTGTCCCTGCTGGAGCCCTGGCTCTGTCTCCTGATCGTACGCCGGGTAAGATTTCTATGTCAGTCACACATTCAGACTTTAGTGACTAAATTGAAAACTGATGCATTTATCCAGTACAACTGGTTTCATGCGAGTTTCTGGTAATTGCATTTCACACAAATAAAGCTAACTTTTCTGTGACCAAGTACTGCTCTGAAGGATTTAGCTGTGTTTTGCCCACGTTTTTTTTATTCTTTAGTCAAGCTTTGCCATCAAAACTAAATCTGCGGGTTCTGTCACGTATCTTTATTACTAAAGTTAATTCCCTGTGAGGCGGGGTTGGGAAGAATAATATAATCTGCACTGTCATGTTTAGGAGGTTGTAAGGGGATTATTTTGATTTTCTATTTATATATAGGTAGATTTTTTAAAAAATACTTTTTTAGCAATGAAAATGGAGGAAAGATTCTTTGATTTGCTGTGGAGGAAGATTTAGGAGGTGCAGCCTGGGGTGTAGAAGCTTGCTTACAGCAGTTGTAGGTGGCTGTGGAAAGCCATCGAGACCTTGAGGTCTGTAGTGTATGCCATGGAGGTGGTGATTTTGACGTCTGACCAACAGAAATGAGATCTAGTGGTATTTTTGGAGTGAATCTCAGTCAATACTGAGTCCTCTAAAAGTGAACCTTGAAGCAGCGCTTGTGGATCCCCACAGCAGCTGTGTTTCACTCTTTAAAATATCCCTAGTTTAAAATTCTATTTACCCAAAACAAACGCAGACTCTTAAAAAACCATCGTTTTAAAAAGTGTCACTAAAGCTGTTTATCCAAATAGCGGGGAAGTCCTGGTAGTATTTAGGCAGGAAGAATCCCCTGGGATACTTCAGATAGCCCTTGCTGTGCGCAATTTTGGGGGAGATTTTAATAATCCCAAAAGTTCTTTATCCATTTGTGGTATATGTCACCACCATAACGGCAGTCAATTAAAGGATCAGTATCTAATTTGTCTCTTAGATATCTATTAGTATCTATCTATTAGCTGTCTATTAGCATCTGACAGATCCATTAAATATCTATTTCAGTTGTTTTTCCTTCCTTCTTAAGGGAGAACAAGCAGGTTAGCTGCTGTAACTTGCTGCTTTTCTTTAAAATGCTTTTTTTAAAAAATGTATCAGATTTGGATATTTTCAAATAAGCAAAGCTGCTGAATAAGAACCCGCCAGCCCTCTCCAAAGGAGAGAGGACAAGAGGCGTGACCTGTGACTGGACTGCTTGTGTGACCTACGTGATAAGGGTAACTACAAATGAGTAAATATTCAGGAAAAGCTGTGAAGATGAGAAGGCTGCCTCAATCCAAAGGGGGTTTGAGTTGGATTTGTGGGTTGATGGTGGCTGTAGGACGATGATGGGCTTGATGGGACCTGTAGGAAGTAACTATGACGTGATGAGGAACTAATGAGGTTCTATCCCTGGCTTGGCTGAAGGGATTTTGAACACAGGATTGTAGGTGTGCCGTGAGGAGCAGCTTCGGGGGATTATTCTCAATATTTTGCTGCTTTCCTGGTTTATCTAAGTAACACCCTGGAGTAGTTTGGGGGTTTTGTGCTTCTACGCCCTGTCCCTCAAGAAACACAAGTTCTGGTTTTAACTCAGCTGTGTTTAGTAGCAGTATGTTTCTCTTTCCCTTTTATTTTACTAATTAGCTAAGGTAGTAAGTAAGGTGAGATGCTTTGAACAAAATAGATCTAATTTTTTAGTGCCTAGTGAAAGCAAAAAGATTATTTCTGTTGGGAACCTCAGAATATGTAAAGATACAAAGCTCGGCAGTCCAGGGTTGTCTTGTTTCCCTGCTATGCTAGTGAATAAATGTTAGATCATCACACCTTTCACAAATGGCTTCGCAGCCTGCGTTGTCCAGTCTTGGAAATGCCTGGCAAATACTCGCTTTTATAAAGCCTGGAGAGATTTTAAGAAGATGTTTGGAATTATCAATGCTGCTTCTTGGTTTTCCTTTTATTTACTATATCTAAGAAAGAACCAAAGATTGAGAGAGAAAATATTAGAGAAAAGGCAAAATTAAAGTGAGCAGAACTTAAACCAAGAAGTTGGTGCAGTGTGAGTGATCAGGTATGGGCTGACTGGTGCAGAAGCAGGGATTTTGGTCTTGGATTTGCTCTTTTTTGTAGCCTCTGAGGCCACATCAAGATGAGAGTGATGTTTCCTCAGAAATGAGGTCATTCTTGCTGGTGCTGGGCTGCAGCACTGCACGAAGGCTGTTTGCCAAGGGAGCAGTTTCCTGAGAGATGCAGATCTGTAGGACACGACTGCTTTTTGTGGGGACAGAAGCTGGCCTGCTCACAGTCCTGGCACGGCGTCAGGAATACTCAATCTGGCTGTAGTAATGGTTTTTTTTTCCCCCCATATCACAGATCAGGTCTTCTTTCTCTTTGATTACCTCTTAGGGTAGTACGGTGAACGGTGTGATTTCGCACACCAAACTCAGAGTGGTTTCCCTTTACCTTGTAGCAGAGGGAAAGGATGGAGTGGAGGGGTCTTTGTGTGCAGGTCATCTCCACGCTGCTCCTGCAGACCCAGTCCAAGCTATGGATGATAGCATGTGTTGAATTTGCACATAATTTCTGAGGAGCTAAATGTAGTAATTCATACTGGAGCTATAACCAAAAATAGGAGATCTTGGGGTAGTCATCTTCATCTGAGTGGCGTTCCCCTTGGCTCTTTTGGGAAGCCTTCTCTTTGGAAGCTTACGTATTGACAGGACATTCAGATGGATTCAGTTGCAGGGCTCAGAAATTCTGGAGACTTGCTCATTAAATTTCAGCAAACTGCATTCAAGTCAGAAGAAATAAACAATTAATTTGCCCCCAAATCTGGCATCCTTAGGTAAGAGATTAAAAGATCCAAGTGTCCGTGGGGTTACTCGACACATTCTCTTATTGTAAGCAGTCCTTCTTGCTCACGAAACGTTGGAGCAATAGTTGCTGCTGATTTGAAGTCGTGGCAGGGGAAGCGACCAGTCTGCATCTTTGCTTGTGATGTTTTTGTTTATTACATTTCCCTTTACATCACCACAGAAGATCTAAGGCTGTTTATGCCATTCTTCTGACACAAACCAAGTGGCATTTTGGCTTTCAGGTTCTGCTCTTGGCGTCCCTGCTCCGTGTTGTAGCTGTTGCTTCACCTCCCACTCGTCGTGCGGGTCAGAATGACCTTGCCTCTCAGCTCAGAAACACAGAGTCACGTAGGAGAACCTGAAAGACATCTGGGCGTGCTGATTGCCCTTCCTAGTAGGGACAGGGTGTGGTGAGACAGTGGCACAGGTCACCCAGGGAGATTGTAGATGTCCCAACGCTGCATGTATTCAAGACCAGGTTGGACAGGGCATTGAGCAACCTGGTCTAGTGGGAGGTGTTCCTGCCTATGGCAGGGGGCTTGGAACTAGATGATCTTTAAGGTCCCTTCCTACCTAAACCGTTCTGTGATTCCTTGTTTCCACCAGTCCCATCTTCTCATCACCTTGCTCTTAGAGGAAATACGAGTAGCTTTGTGCTGTGTTAAGGGTGGAAAAAGCAGAACTGCCTTCAGTTTGTAAACTGATGAAGCATGTGATGCAAGAGTGTGACCTTCCTCTAGGCTTGATGTTTACAGGGCGTTATCTCCGAGTACATCAACTATTTAAAATAAACAAGCAGTGCTGCTTTGGGGTACCCAAAAGTGTCGGAGTTTGCACCTTTGTGGGTCGGCGACAAAGCCATTTTAAACCCAGAATCTTCTGAAAGGTGAAGGTTTTGAAAGGAGGTAACTGTGTAGAGGGCTGAAATGCTTTTGAAGATGATGTCTTTGGCAATGAGGTAAGTTGGGACCCAAATTCCAGAGATAAAGATTGTTCTTAAGGAAAGTAAGTATCTGCAGCTATTTTTGAAAGTCTTGGTTACCATTGCTTGCAGTTCTAATGATAACTATTTTTAAGATTTAATTAAAAAAACAAACAACCAAACAAAAAAACCCCAACAAAACCAATGACACATCAGACTGAAAGCAAAATAATCCCTTGGGGTTTAGTTAACCTACTTCTAATTGTTGGTTTGCTGCCACCAGAAGGGATGTGGCTTTCCAAGAAGGAGAAGTCTTGCATGGATGCTAGAAAATGAAAAAGGTCCTGAATTGCAGGCTGTCTCTTCTGGTCAGGATTTCTGACCCTGAAACTGAGACGCTGTGGCATAGGGACACTCAAAATCGCGGAGCGTGCAATTTTAAGGCAACTTCTTTGCATTTTTAAGACTTCTTTTGATGAAATACAGCATCTCTTTACTCCAAAAAGGATACATAGCAGTGTGTGGTATTATCACTGTATTTGTCCAGGTTTTTCCATTGTTCTCTGTATCTCTTCTTAACTTTTGCCTGTATGTGCCTGCTTTTTGCATCTGTGCGTCCTTCTTTCCCTGTGTTTGCGCCGTAGAATCATTTAGGTTGAAAAAGACCTTTAAGACCATCAAGTCCAACTGTTCCCCCAGCACTGCCAGGGCACCACTAACCCATGTCCCTCAGCACCACATCTCCACAGCTTGGAAACCCCTCCAGGGATGGGGACTCCACCACTGCCCTGCCCAGCCTGGCACAGCCCTCCATAACCCTTTTGGTGAAAAATTTTTTCCTAATGTCCAGCTTGAGGCCATTTCCTCATTTATAAGTGGAGATACAATTTGAAGCTGGAATAATCTTGAGAGGTTTTGTTGTTTCTGAGTGTTCCTCATGGTTGTTACTGTGTATGTGAGGTCAGTCTAGCTCCCTGAGGGTCCTCAATGCCATCACACCCCACACCAACAATCAAGAAACCAATGGAAGGGTTGATTTTTGCAGGTTAAGTGAAGGAGCTATTTGTTCTGGAGATGATTTCCTCAGCTACGTGCTAGAACCTTTGTTGGCCTTTTGAATTCTTCACTTAGCAGAAGATTTGTTTAAAGTGGCAAGGGCTTTGGAGGGTTCAGTAGTTTGTCATAGATGTGTGTTGTGTTGTTGGCAACGTCTATCTTTTTTATGAATATTTTTTTCTTATTGGAGTGCCGCAGTAGCAAACCTGAGCGTGGAGAAGAGGGGAGGCACTGTTAACATGAGTAATTTACTTAAACTTGTCTGTACTTGACAACATTTATTAGAAGACCTGTGGTGAGCAACTACTGATTAGAGGCTTATAAATTAGTGCTGTTAATAGCAGTAGCAAAACTCCTCAGTGAACACAAGAATGAGGTCTGCACAGAAGATAGACCCACGTTTTGGGCACTTGAATGACATAACTAAGGCAATGTGCTGTTTGGCACGTGCAGCAGACTGACCAAAGTTCATCAACCAGGTATTAAAACCAGAGATGCTGGCAGTCAGCGTGTAAGAAATGCTCTTTTCTGTCCGTTGTGAAGCCTTGTTGAGAGCACTTTGCCAAATCTAGTTTCCCAGCGGTCTGCCATGTTTTAGCATTGCTTTAAAGGCTTCCTCATGGAGTTTTGTGAGCAGAATGTTGCTGAGAGAAGCGTGGTGAAAAGCAGGAACATCTGTATGTTGTACTGTCTGCTGGTGAAGTTGTTGTGGTCGGGTAAAACGGGTGAGAGCTTTAGGGTTCTGTTCTGCGCTTGTGGATTCCCATCATCCTCCCAGAGGTTTCGATACTGAACACCTCTTTCAAATTCACAGACTGAAGAATTGGGAATTTTAGGGGAAATGAGTATCTGATGGATGAGAGACCTAGTCCAGAATCCTAATTTGCCAGGAGAACATCCCTTGAGTAAGAATGCACTCACAAAGCCAGGTTCAGTCTTTAAAGTTTAGTGATTCTTGTCTTAGCGAAGCCTGTGAGATTAGATTAAATTCCAGAAGCATGATCCAGATCTTATTAAATTCAGTGGAAGAACTAGAGATCCAAAATGTTTTGATTTGGATTAAACCTCTCCCAGGATGAGAAAAGCTGAATCATTTGTATTGTTCCAGAGAGGATCTTTCCTTACTTATTTCTCAGCGGAAGAACTTGGATTTGGAGCTGACAGTGGAGAGAACTCTTAACAGGATTGTAGATTTTGCCCTGGTAACATATCTTTGCCTTCATGTAAACGCATCCTTGAAAAATTTTACGCTGCCGTTGGCCGTTCTGTCCTGCACCTTGACAGTATTATGTAGTAATGGCATCAACCACATCATTCTTACGGTGGTAACACTTCAAAAGAGCGCCCGGTCTCGGTGAAGGTAAGACTTTGAAAGGTAGGGGTGGGGGGAGTGTGAGTCATGGTTTATCACACAAGCTTCCTACGGCAAATGAATAACCTTGTTCCTCTGTGAATCCCCCTTCTCCCCTCCCTTCGCCAGAGAACAACGCTTAAACTTTACATAAATAGCTGGAACACTGCGGAGGGCCTGATAAGCGGATTTCTTCATCCATGCTGAGTCTCCCTTATATCATATATCCGTTCCATTATCTTGTGTGAAACACTTATTGCCATTTCTTCCATTTAGTCTCCTATATACATTATCTGTAATGCATAATGGAGTGTGTGTATGAGTGAAGGACAATATCCCGGAAAGCAAGAAAATGACTTGTAAGTTGCAAGCAGTGGAGCCTTAATGGTCTGATCTCATTATGTTAGGAGAGAAAAAAAAAAAATCCCGAGTATCACCCTTTACAGAGCTTGATTTAATTTTCTCTTTCTTTTTTTTATCTTCCACATATTTAATCAAGCCATGCTATAAAAGAAATAAATAACGATGTTGAAGTTATAGGGTCTATACCATGAATTCTAGAGGAATGTGATAACCTTCCCCTGTGTTTGTTATATGCATCAAATGAGGAACTTTGAAGTAATATTATAGTAGTAGTGGTAATAGTGCCATTTTGCCTCTTCAGGGGCCGTGTTCCGAAATTTGACATACGGAGTGTAAGAGTGTTCTATTTTTTGAGTGCTCTGGTTCGCTGTGTAGAGGTATTTTGAAGTTCTGAGGTTATTCAGCAGTGTTACTTGGAAAAGGGAAGAGAGATGAACCTTGGAAGGTCAATGCCAGTGTTCACCTGGCTTTGTGTAGTCTGCAATGCTCTTATTTCCCATCAAATTGTAATCAGCAGATAGGGGTTAGAGGAGCTGCCTTGGGTCATCCAGACAACGCTCTGTCACTGGAGGGTTGTAACGTGTTGTACACCTCTTGAGACATTTCTTTTGGTTATTGAAATGGTGGGTTTTTTTTTTGGCCTACACTTGTTTTTAAGAATTTCGAATATTGGAACTTTGTTCTTTTCCCCTGTTCTGCAGTTTGTGTTTCTTTCCTAGATATTACCATTGCCTGCATTGCAACTTCTGTTTTTCCTGCACTGTCATTCATGCCTGCATTTACTACAGTAAATAATTACTTCCCATCATTGGTATGTAGGTTTTCTTATATTTCTGATTTTTAAAATAATTTCTTTCTTTATTCACTATAAGGCAATAGTGAATATCCAGTCTTTTGTTTGTTTCATTTTAAATATCTGCAGAAGAGTCCTTCCAAGCAGATACTATTTTGCATAATGGATATCCATCAAGGCGTGCCCGTATCTCTTTTGGGAATGGAGTGATGAGAACCAGACGAAGGCTCCAGGCAGAGTCAAACCCAGGCTCAGCTGGACTGAGCCCCGGTCTCTCTGTGGGACTCACAGCCCCAGGAAGGACATGGCTACGTAGGTAGCGTTAGGACCATGGTTGTGCCTCTGACAATGTCAGGGCCCAAGCAGAGTCACCAGCTGGTACCATCAGCTGCAGAAATGGCCCAGGAGAGGCTGGAGACCATCCAGAGAGCAGCCTGTGCTTCTGGCTCACGCCCTGGTGATGTGCTCAAGACTTTGCTCAATTGCTCTTCCTCGCTGCTGTCTGTTTTCAGCCTCCTCACGTCATATCACCTTATTCCAGGCTCCTCCCTTCCCTCAGCTTTGTGGCTGGGTGTCCTCTTTGAATGAAGCCCAGACACGTGCCTTGCTCAGACTGTCCAGGTGGGTACCAGCCCTTGCCGTGCTCATTAAATGTGTCTTCAGCCTCTCCTGGGTCGTGCTTAGAATCTTCTCCTGTTAGACTTTGGGGGACATCCCAGCTACATTTCTGTACTCACCGAGTGCCTCTCCCTGTAAGAAGGCACTGTAACCATTTTTTAGTTAACCTTTAGGAACGGCAAGAATAAATATTTATTGCTGCTGGAGACCTGTGTCTGGTTAGTAGTTGGCTCTCTCCGGTGGGTTTAGCAGTGTGGCACATAAACATCTCCCTTAGCTGAGTTTCAGATTATCTCCTCAATTCCTCTCTGTTTTTCCTTCCTCCTTTCCTCCTAAGTCATTTCTCAGTTGACAGTTTCTGGTGTGTTGTTTCACCTCAAAATCCCACTGTTGATGGGCATCAGTGGAGAAAAGCCTTCAGTGGATTTTTCAAAAACCTTAGTTTAGGTTTTGTCATTGGACCAAATTTCTGTCAAATCTGTCCTTAAAAATAAACAAACCAAGACAAATTGTTGTCTCATGTCACGTTACTAAATAGCTGTCAGGTGCCACTTGGTATACAATACCAGTTCTGTTGTGGGTGACAATGGAAACGCCTCTTGCATAAGCAGCATTGAAGTTCTAAAGAGCTTGGTGAAGAGCTAACCATGCTTGGTGAAGGACTAATTATTTTTGTTATTTTTACTGGAATAGGAGTGCCTTCAGCTATGCCGAGAAGCACTGAAGTGGTGTTAGATTTTTAATATATATATATTTGAATTTTGTAAGGTTCTGTTCTATAGTCTTGCTTTCTAAGACTTCTTTACTTAAAATAGTTGCAGTAAATTGAAAGTTTCTAAGAAGTATTATCACCTTATTAAACCTGGAGCATAAGCTCCTAGAGAATTATAAAATTTTTGTACAACACTAAGCACATTTATAGCACCGTAAGGATAATGCACTTGTATAAAGTGAAGTTAAATTTTATGGTGTGTATTTTCAGTCGTCTCTCCCACAACCTCTACTTTGATGTATGCAACTTCTCCTAAAATTAGTCCTGAATTATGTGGTCCCCTTTGATTGTGGGAGGACCCCGTTATGTCCAGGTTGCTGGATTTCTGTGTGCTTAAAAGACCACAGCGAGAAATGCACCACAGGGCTGGCCTTCAGTGGAATTCTGTAATGCCTGCTTTGCTTTGAATTATATATTGGCTCAGTAAAGTTTTCAGAAATAACTCTGTAGCTCTTCAGTGACTGTTGATAGGGGTTGTATATTTTCACATCTCTGTGTACTTTATTTGCATACAAGAAGATCCCTGTTCCACGCTGTGGTTTCTTCTTTTAAAACACCCGAGGCTGTAACTGGGTGTGAAAAAAGGAAATTTCTACCTTTGCCTGTCCTCCCGGGCCTGATTTGGGATCCGTGGGGTGTGTGGTGCTTAAACATGAATTCTTCGGGATTTTGTACGTAATGAGGATTGACCATGGATAAAAGTTGCAGGACCTCATTCTAGGTGGTGTTCTGGGAACTCTAATTTTTTTCTTTTTCAGACTACTATAGTAATCCCCAGCTGTGATTCTCCCATTTTTCTAAATTAATCTAAGTGCAACACCGTGTACGTTGACGCTGCCTGACATCTTAGTGCCTGCAGAAATGTTTGAGTGATGGCATGAGTTAAAATCCTAGTTTACTTGCAAGTATTGAAACAGATTCAGGGAAGGGGATGTGACATAGTTTGGAAGGAGGTTAGGAGTTCTGAGGACAACCCAGCCAGCATCAATGAAATGGAATTAGTGCTGCACGCCTGGAGTGGGAAATAAGACCCTCCTTCCTCAAGTTGCCTTCTTGGCCACTGTTTTTCCTGCTGTTTGTGTCCCTTCGCGTTTGTGGTATCGTGACGCAGACGGGCGAGCCAAGAGCACTCCACAGCCTTTCTGGACGTACTCCTTTATGCATCAGCCTTTCTTTTTTTTGTGCAAAAATTGAAGGAGCAGGGCAGCGGTGGGTGAGCTAAAACCCTTCCTGGAAGTAACATCTTTAATGTTAACTGGAGTTTGCTGTAAGATTCGTTCAAAGACTTGTGTTACTAACAGTAGTGAAGAGGTTGTAAAGTGGCTGCCTGCTTTGCTGGATTGTTGCTTGGTAAGTGAAAAGGGGAAGAAATGGATGTTCCTGTTCTTCACTGTATCTGTGTCACTGCTGGCCAGGTGTGTCCTCTTAATTTCTTTCCCTGCCTGCGTGAGCCATCAAACTCTCTCAGCTCCAATATCCTGCCCTGCATGACCTGCACTTTAACTGCAGTTATGCTCCCACCTTGTTTGGGTTGGGAGTTTACCAGCGTAGAGAAAGGAGAAAGCTGTAGCCAGCGACTGGTGTCGTAAGCTGCCCTAAGAGGCAGCGATCCCCTTTTACCCTGCAGTGGTTGATGGCCTCCCACCCTGCCTTAGAAACCAAGCTCAGGGAGGTGTCTGACGAAGCAGCGTAACCGCCGTCCTGCGCAGAGAGAACCACGAGTTCTCCTGTGCCTGTCAGCCCGCTTCAAGGGACTGAAGGAGGTGGAACAATGACTGGAAGGGGGTTTTTATGCTTTGCTGCCTTTGAGTTTGAGCAACAGAGCCTCTCGTATCCTTGAAATGAGGCATCAGTCGAAAATGGATGCAAAGGGGTGTTTTAAGTCACGTTTCATACAGCACCAGAGTTTTACCTGCAAAGCTCGTCCACGTCTCTGGGTTCTCTCTCGCTCTGTTTTGGTGTTGTGCTGTGATGGGTTTAAAAACCACCGTGATGTGACTCCAGCTGAGCTACTGAATGAGGAGAACTGGAAAAGGCTCCTCTTGTTTTCATTCCAAAGCAGAATCCCTTGGTCACACTAACGTGCCATTAACAGCATCTTTTAAAAAAAAGGAGAAAACTCCCACAAAGGTAACTGGGGATTTCGATGTCATCTCCAGCAAGAAGTAAAAGCTTTTTAGGGTTGGGGAGTGGGGAGAAAGTGACTCCTGGCTGGTCACAGTTCTTTTCTGGGTCTGCTTTGTTATGCAGGCATCAAGTTTACACTGATGTTCAGCCCAGCCAGTTTTTTAGAAGCTCAGTTTTCACTGCCTTTGAGTCTGCTGCCAGAAACGTGTAAGAAGGAAAGAAGAGGTCTTCATCCATATGCCTCTGTCCCTATTTCTCTCTTCTGTGTAGGTAAAAGCTTAAATATTTGTATATTTAAATGCACACACATGCACAAAATCCAGATATCTAACTAAACACATTCACCTAACCTGAAAAGCTGAAAGAAAATATAAGATTTGGGAACTACCCATTTATTTGTTTGTGGGGAAAGAGAATTTGGAGCCCCTGAGAAGGAAGAGCAACTGCACTTGCACTAAACTGAGCCGTGAATGACAAGAGTAGGTAAATGTGGCACCTTTTTCTTTCTACTTGCCCATTCTTTTCTGTCTTTTCATTCTGTCTCTAAGTGTTTTAAGGCATGTGACTTATGGACTGTATCCAAAATCAGAGCACAATCCAGGAGTCATTTGCTATTTGCACAGACCCTCAACTTACTTTGTAGATAACACGACAGTAATAAATAGGTGCTGGTTTGTCCACATGAAATTATTAGTGAGCAGCACATTTAAAAGGTTAAATTGCTGGAGATCAGAGAGCTAATTCAAAGGTGCCATGTAATTTAAAGTTTCTGTTGGTGGGTTTGGAGTACCTTCTTTCCTGACTGGATATAGGAATGACACTTTACTGGTGGTAATGAGCGGGGCTGGGCTGCTGGGCCTTACAATGAAGGGCTCTGGGAAAGAGGCGAGTGATACATTTTCTCATCCCTTGAGAGTATTATAGTAAATACAGAAAAAATACGGCTTCTGTGAAGAAAAAGTAGAGACTGAACAATAGCGTATTCAGGAGCGAGCATCCGCAAAGCTGGCACTCAAAGTCGTGGTTTTTGAGAAGAAACTAAATCATCATCATTTGCTCTTCATACTGGGGAGATGGGAATGGCGAGAGCAGGACTAGGAGCCTCTGCTGGCTTGCTCCTTGGAGAACAGGGCTCCCGAAGGAGGTGTGAACATGCCCAGTACAGACCCTGAGAGATCCTCAGAGACGCAGCACTTTGTGAGATTCCTGAGACTTCTTTTGCTAATAAATTAGGTGTCATTCCCCCTTTTTAAGTGACAGAATCAAGGTCATCTTCCTGGGTATAATAGTTAATCCTCCAGACTTTGGAATCTTGCCCTGAATCCAAGAAACCGGTTGGGGTTTGTTCTTTATCCTTAAATACCATTATGAAAGGTTCAAGTCCTCTTTCTGTGAAGTAAAACTAATTCATGAGCTTGTGCTTTGTGAGGAGTTATGCCCAAATGTCAGGCTCTTGCTGAGAAATTGGGACTCTCCCATTGTTGCTTCCACAATAGCAGGGAACTGTTGTGTCCGGTGTGTGCTGTTCTACCTGTAATGCACGTTTATACCCCCCTCTCTGTTTTTACAAGCATGTTATATCTCCTGTCTGCACTAGGTTTAAAGGCTGACACTGAATCACAGAAGAAATTTAATGCAATGTATTAGACACTCCTATGACCGGCTCTGGTCTCAGAGAAGGTTGCTCCCCTGACATGGTGAGCTCCAGAAATTGATTCAGGTGCACTGAGAATTGATTTGAGAAGTCGCTCTGGCCTTATGGGACAGCAGTGAAAAGAGAGCTCAATAAAAGGATGTTGTAAAAGCAATCCAGAGTAATAGGCAGTAGCCGAGATCAAGGAAATTGGAGCGGGTGAACGTTCAAGGGGCACTCTCACTTTGAATCTGTGTTTTAACTAATTGGGAGAACAACACAATAGTAAAGGGCAGTTTAATGGTAGAATTAATGTATCTATTTTTTACTCTTAGAATTTCTTTCCTCTTTCAAGCCAGGTCCTCTAGAAAGGTACGTGAGCCTCAACACCAAGGCAGTTCTCAGGCCTATTCTTTCTTCTTTGTTTTTCTTCATTATGTTTTTTTCTTGCTGAAATGTCTCCTCTCAGTTATGCTGGTAGTATTTTTATTAAATGATTTTCAGATGTCTAGGGAACGATACACACTTCCAAAGAAATTGGTGCAGTTGGCTACCCAGAAAAGGTTGCTAAATGTGCCAAACAAATGAACTGAAGAATGGAAAAAAAAAGAGAATAAATCAAATTTTAAAATCACGAACAAAATGTGTCTCATCTACTCTCTCCTGGCCAATAATCTTAGTAACTACAGGAATTACTTTCAGATTGATGCAGCTCCTTTTTAATATCTTGACTTGTTTACTGGAGGTCAGTAGAAGCTGGAACTGGAGGAGGTGATAGATAACCACTTGAGACAGATCCTGGGCTAGAATACTAGACTTTCACGTGAACAAACTCTGTCAAAAATCTACCTTCAGATAACAGAGAAATCCCTTCTTGAGGTACATGGAAATTCACGTTGTACAGGGCAATGAGGAAATTATTACACGTCTATTCAACATGGGTTGTTTCTGTAAGGAACCCCATGGATTAGAGGGACATTAACAGACACTGGTGACTTCACAGATTCCATCATCAACCAAAACATGTGTGGCTCTTGGAGGTGTGAAGTTAACTAAGGCTGAGAATAATGGATAAAACCATTGGCCTGTCAAGGTCAGTATATCGATGAAGAATTCTTATTGTTCCCTCTTTATCCTCTGGATACATCATTCAGTTTTGTCCCTTCCTTAGGCACCTCTTTTGCTTTTTAGTTGTCTCCTGGGATTGTTTTTATGAAGTGATTTTCCTCACTGAGCATGCAAGCACACTTGTTAGGATTTGATGTATGTAAGCCACATATTTTATTACGGTGGATGTGTTCGTATAGGATTCTTATTGATTTTCTGGTGCTCTAGTCGATGAAGAAGTGAGGCGATAATAAAGCATGGGTTTGTTTTCTTTACCTCTGCTGCGACTTGGACGCGCCATTGTAATTTTTTTAGATATGCCAAGTGCAGTGCAGAAGTAATCCTTCTCGCTACTAAAACCGTGTAGGATCACAGCAGGAACTGCTGTCAGCTGCCGCCGTGGTCCTTTGTACCCAACTCTTGTGTGCTGAGAATCCTCCTCACCTCACTTTTTCCTTTTACATCATGCAAAGGTCGCTTTGGATCTTAGTTCATACAGCGCTTTGGAATGTTTCCAGTGAAGCCAGGGCTCAGATTCATGTTGGTCAAAGGGAAGGTTAGAGACAGCCATCTAAAACATGCCAAGTAAGTATACAATAGTGCCAGAACACATTAATGTAAGCACAAAATGGTGCTTATCTGCTTAGTGACATCTCCCAAGGACTCTTGCCATTGCAATATTAAGATGAGAGCACCATGAGGGTACTTTGCTTGGCGTCGGAAACTTGGACCACCCAACCCGTTTGTGAAAAGCGTGTTTTAGCCATGCTGCAAAAACTAGGATACCTGCAATTGAATGGTACAATGCACTGTCCTGGAGCGATTTATACAGGTGCATTGTGCGTGCCCAGGAGGGCAGGATTGCCTCTGGAAGCCATCGGTAGCTGCTGCCTGTCAAGGAATGCTGTCAGGAACAGTGCTGGGAGTTTTCAGTCTAGTAGTGATTTGTTGTCACCTGAAGACCGTTAAGTTGAGATTTCTGTAGCAGGTGTGTACGAAACAAATGCTCATACTGTGGTGCGCATTTTCAGTCTTCTGAGTGCAAAGAGGAGGAAGAGTTAACCTGTTGTGTTCAAAAACGGGATTAAATCCTCTGCAGCGTTTGCTTAAAACTGTGTGGTCATTAATCCTTCATTTCCTGCCTTCCTGACATCTTGCAGATTCCAAATAAATTCCCTGCTTTGATGGAAAGCGTCACTTTAAAACCTCATTAAAAAATAGAACATTTTCCAACTTTATTTTATGTTCCATCTGCTGGATGCACAGTCCCCCAGAGGCTGGTGAAGGTCCACAGTGGAGGTGTGGATATGGAGCAGGCTGGAGGAGATGCAACAGCCACCGTCACCGAAGTCCACAAAGAGAACTAGGGAAGAGAATCGTGATGAATTACTGTTTATTTGCACACTCTGAGAGGATGCCTTACCTAGCAGTCAGTAGCACATTTCCATTCCAACAATAATGACATATCTAATCACCTACACACTTTCAGACTCTCTAAAGAAAAAAATGTCTGAATCTGGAAACAGAAAGATTTCATTTGGCCAATGGAAACTCACTTATAATCAAGAAGCAGCAAACCCCACGAGGACAATGGAAGAAGCCTGGTTGTGCTACTGCCTTCAGAAAGTGTGGGTCAGTGTCCTGCAACACTGGCACAGCAGCTCTGCTTCGGATGAGGCGCTACTAGGTCCATCAAAAAGCAAATTTATACATGTTCTCCTCCACTTGGTCATTGAAGGCTGGGATTTGCACTTCCTGCCTTTCTTGAACTTACCTCCCCCCTTTTTTTTTTTTCCTTTTTTATTTTGCTTCTTTATTCTCTATCTGAAACTCAAAACCCTAAAAAAAAAAACAAACCCCAAACCAAGTCTTTATTTCCTAGTGAATAGAGATTGCATCTCTCCTCCCCGGGCTTGCTCAGGGTCAGTAACAACTTCTGTGAGAATGATTTATTGACTTCTCTACTCTGACCAGAATTAAAACTGTCACCGAAGGGCCTGTAGTCCCTAGACACCAGCTTGGCCTTCTCAGTCAATCTGCCAGAAAGATGACTTTAGTTACATAGCAATTAAAAGACTTATTTCATGGTGAGTAACTAAAGGGAAGTGGAGGGCAGAGCGAGAAAGGTTAACGCGCTGAGGCAGAAATAGTACAGAGCAGTCTCTCCTTTCCCAGCATCCCTCCCTGCTGTGCGTTTTCCACTTTGTGTATGTCTCTTGATTTACTGAACCATCTTTGGGAACCTCGAGGGCTTTATGGAAGGGGTTAAGATGACTGGGCTAAAAATACTCCAGGTTTACTCCATGGCATCTTAAACCAAGCTTTGTGAGGGATCGAGGCCTATGTGGTCAGGAACGATTTTACCATCCTTGGTTGTCTTCCATCTTTTTTCCCTTCCAGCTGTGGACCTGTTGGCCAGTTTAATCCAGGTTTGACAAGACAGGTGATGGCCTCCACAGTGCAGGAGAGAGGAGGGGGGATGCCCTTAGTGCTCTGCTGAGAAACTATAACCTTCACTGGAGACTGCAAGTGCAAAAGCTCTGTTGTGAAAATCGTGACTTAGAGGAAACGTTAAGTTCAGGTTTGTACCTCGTTGGAAACCAACTGGCAGGGAAGCCCATAGAAAACCTGACTTCAGCACTTCCTTTTGTTGTGGTCCTACTTGTTTTGAGATGAGCCAGCTGCTGAACAGCCCTGGAAAAGAGCTGTCCCTGTGGGAAGGAGCGCGGTGGCTGTGTGAATATCAAAGCGGCTCGTTAATGCAATTCTTGTCGCTGGAACCAGGCTCATGCGGAATCAAAGCAGTAGGATTCTCTTTGTTTTGCCTCTATGGTGGGTTTGGAGAATTAATGTCTTCTCAGGCTGTAATCTTCTGCGCTGTGATGTGCCAGGGAGGAAGCAATGCTTTTTGGCTGGCTGGCCAAAATGATGAGCTTTTCTTACTGCTTGGTGGTTTGTTGTCGTGTCGCCCGATGTATCGCACGATGGACTCCAGGCCTTCAGGTCTTATGGAACTGCTGTTCTAGCAGCACTTGGTGAACGACGCTGGGGACATGGGGTCGGCATTGAGGATTCCACCTTGTCCGGCTATCAGGAGTTGTTCAGCAGACCTGAGTATATCCCTTTCTTGTTGACAGGACAGCCTGGCTCTGACTGGTTTTGTAGGAGGACACTTGCAGATGGGGTTTTTTAGCCACAGCTTCCTTTCCCGCCTGACTTCTCCCCACCACGGTGAAGAATTGGCGTTACAACTGTAGGGACTGAAAAGTGATTTAAAGCCTTTTTAGGTAGATTCAGTAAGTGCATAAATGTTTTTATTCCAAATGGCTATTAAAAAGAAAATAATAATAATCTTCATCAAATATGTTGATCATAAAGGGTTTCAAAGACATTTTAATGACCAGATCCTACAATCATTTCACCAGGGAAGCGTCTGTGTGCCAGACCAGCTTTACTATCATACCTGGACCACAAAGTACATCTTTTTTTCCTTACTAAATCCTCTGTATGAAACAAAATTTTGGTGGAACTTAATGGCCAAGTATATTTGAGGTGTATAGCAAATAACGAGGTTAGTGTGAGTTCCTCCTCCCTTAGTCTGCCAGCACACCTTAGTTTGTTCGTAACTGGAGCAAATGGGTCCCAGTTGAAGGCTGCTCTACCAGTCTGAGAACATTCATGTGAGCTGGGCAAAGATCCCTGGGGCCAGTTTAAGAGAACCAACTCATTAAGTGTACTAAGCTGAATTTGAAATAACTCTCCCAAGCCTTTTTTCTTGGGCGGGGGGGCACAATTTCACACATCCACAGAACTCTTAATGGAATGTCCACTTCTTTCCCGTTTGATCAAATCCCAGTAAGCAAAGTATATATATAAAAAAAGTACATGGCAAAGAGGAGAGTTAGTGGTGTTGTAAATTAGAAGCCTTGGATAAAAATGTTAACGATTTTGACTTCCAATATTGTCATTGAACCCAATTTGAATTTTCAGTCACAACAAGTAGTAAAAAAAGCCTTTGCTGAAGAGGGTGGCAGCCAGACTGCAGATGTTGGGCACCTTCCTGGTAAGAGAGGAGGGCTTTATCCTGTCATCAGAGTATCACTGTGATTTATAAAGTCTGCATAGCAAGGACACTGTGTTGTCAGACCTGAAATAACAACTGGAGTTATGTTGCACGCAGGATGTTCCTAGTTTATTGAAGCTGTTTAATAAACATTAAAGTCTCTTGGGAGCTGGAAATCTCCAAAGCTCTTTCTTCCTGCGGTGTCCAGTGGAAATGCATCTCCCTGCAGTGAATCTGGGTGGATTCATTGCTCTGAACCCCCTGTATGTGTGTGATGAGGAGCTCTAGAGTCGGTGGCGTGTTGAGTGTTGGGAATTCTGACCCAGTGACCTCACATGGTCAACATGGATTTAACTCTGCATATAATGACAGAGAAGGAATCAAGATCCTGGTCTCTGCTTTTATTCTGGTCCCTTTAAAGACTGGATTCCCATGCTAAAAGGCCACCACCCCCCAGAGTGGCACCAAGCTCAGTTAAATGTCTTATTTTTCATTTGGGGAGATGCAGCTCTGTCAGATTGTATGTTGGAACAGCTCTCTAAACTGAGGTTTTTGGAAGGGAAATAAACAGCAGTGTGGGGGCATGATTTGGCCTGAAATGAAAAACATTTTGTTTAAAAAAAAAACACAAAACCCACCAAAAAATCCCCAAACCAAACCCCCACCATGTTTTGGGAGAATAGAATAAGTCTTTGGGATTTTTGTTAAAATAGTTTCTAGTGAGGAGCAGCGAGAATTGCTTGAAATAAGTTTTAAAATTCCTTAAGTAGCGCATAAACTTAAGAGCCAAACTTTCAGGGTGATTTATTAGTGCTGTCTCGTAATTAATTTATGGATCATGGTGCAGTTGAGGCGTGTGATGTAGATGATGCCACCAGAAATGGTCTCCCCTTTCCCAGCTACTCTGGATTTCTTTTCGGAGCTGAGAGCAGGGTATCTTGTGCCTACATTTTGGGTATGTTAACGTGGATGATACACGTCCCTAAAAAATCAGTAATTCTTTGTCTTCAAGCTTGGACTCCAGAGCTGATAGCTCATGCTGCTGGAGATGAGGTCCAACTGGTGTCATCAAAAGAGCCTGTGTGGTGGTGCAGCCAAGGGTTCTACCATATAGCTTCATTGGCCGTGAAGATAAAGAGTATAGGAATTGACCCCAAGTTAAGCAGGTTTTGTGGCTTGTTAATGCTTACTTATTTTCCCAAAAGGTACGTCTGGGCCCTCAAATATGGGTCACCTCTTCATTTACGCTCCACCAAAACCAGGCAGGGCTGGGGGTAGAATTGGGGGGGAATTAAAAGATCAATTCTGATCAAACCAGACATAAAACCAAAAGAAGAAGAGCTCTACTTTGAACCTGTCCAAAGTACTGTTTCCCTTGGTAGCACTTTCCTAGCTTCTGCAAAGACAAATCTACCCAGCTTGTGGCTTCTAGGGGTGAGGGAGATGTTGGGATGAAGGCTGAACTTGATGGTCCTAGAGATCTTTTCCAACCTACATGATTCTATGATTCTCTGTCGTTGCAGCTTCACCCTTGGATAAGATGCAAGGCAAAATCTCTCCAAGGGACCATCCCACTTACAGCTAAATCTACTGCACCAGGAAGTTTCTTTTATAATAAAAAACTTTCAGATTAATCCTGGAAGTGGATGATGATCTTCTTAAGTGGTGTCTTAATGAAATGTCTTTCATATTATAGTTTTAGGGTTTTGTCAGATTTTTAATTCCTTGGAAACACAGTTTTGACTTCTTTGGACAGGGGATGTGAATTTTGTGCTTTTATGAAACTCGTGCTTCTCTGAATTAATAGATGAAAGAAGAGAGCAAGGTCTTTAATTTGTTATACATTTTATTCTGAACTGATGTGTGTCAATGATAATCCTACAATGTAAAGGAGCGTTGGCAGCGAGTGATAAGAAATGTCAAGGAAAGGGCAGAAGTGGGGAAGGGATTTCCACATACTGGTGTCGTGCTATGTCCTCTTTTTGATAAGCTGTAATGACAGTGGCTGTCAAAGCTGTCAGGGTACTGAGGGCCCTTCTTGAGACCTATCTCCATTATCGACAGGCAAGGAAAAGCGTCTGCATGTGCCTGTACACGTGTGTGTGGGGAGGTAGAGTTTGTTCCCTGTTATCCTGGATCAGAAGAAGAGATGAAATATTAAGTGATATGTGGGTTCTCATTTGTAATGACTGTATTTCCATGAAGTTTTTGGTGCTGGGTGCGTGGTCATTTCTTCTGCATCTGTGGTGTAATAGTAGGGAGCTGAGGTAATTATAGATAAGTTAATGGCTGTTCTGTATAGATTGTGTAAATGTGTGTCTGCTAGAGAATCATGGAATGCATTGGGTTGGAAGGGACCTCTGAAGATCATCTAGTCCAACCCCCCTACAAGAAGCAGGGACATCTCCAACTAGGGCAGGTTGCTCAGAGCCCCATCAAGCCTGACCTTGAATGTCTCCAGGGATGGGGCCTCCACCACCTCTCTGGGCAACCTGTTCCCATGATCCATCACCCTCATATTAAGGAACTTTTTTCTAATGTCCAACCTAAATCTACCCTTTCTAGCTTAAAACCATTGCTCCTTGTCCTGTCACTACAAACCCTTGAGAACAGATCCTCCCCTGCCTTCTTATAGGCCCCTTTCAGGTATTGGAAGGTCACTAGAAGGTCCCCCTGGAGCCTTATCTTCTCCAGACTGAACAACCCCAGCTCTCTCAGCCTGTCCCCATAGGAGATGAATGATCTATATGACCATTCATATGAATGATCTTACGATCTATACCTATGACATACGTGTTAGAGCAGGGGAATTTGCGTGAACTGTAAGGCTTTCTTTGGCTGTCTTTCCAGAGCTGCTGCAGGAGAATGTTCTGATTGGGATGCTACTGGGTTTCTAGTGTCATCTGACAGTGGACAAGTTTTACATGAAGCAAGCTCCATACCCTGTCTTTCCTTCATGTCTCAGCTTCATGAGACACTCATTAATTAATGGAGATAGCGAAACGTAAGCAAGTGCTCCTAATGTCATTGTGTGTGAGATGAGGCCTTTGGGCAAATTGAGGTAAATGAGAGATGGAATTGTCAAAATCTTGACTTTCTTGATTGGGTGGATTTGCCAGTTCCCTGCTACATCCATGCCCTGCTTCTTAGTGGGTCCGTGTCCTTCGCTCTCTCCTTTTGAGTATATCACTAAAATGTTCTCTGCTGACGTAACTCCATGGAAATGGGAAAATTTGCAGGAACAATTGGGTCTTTTATTTTCCAGTAACGTCAGGGAAATGATCTTGTTAATCTTGAACTTAATCTTGTAGTCACTACATGAGTTGAACGTCTGGTTGTGCCAACGTGAGTTTTGCCAGAGTAAACAAAATGAATCTGAGAAGCACATAAGCAGCGTATGAGTAGAGATTTGCAGAACATGAGATGAAAGTACTTGGCCTGTGGGGAGAAATATTGCTTTAGTTTTAAAAATAACTACAAGGAAAGGAGCAAATGCAACACAGAGCTATTTTATTTCCCCATTCTGGTGTCAGCAGTGGTGTACAATTGGTTTTTTTTTTTAAATATTTCATCAGAAATAGGTCTGATAGATAGGTTAACCACTCTGCTTACAGGCTGAGAACCATATGCAGACGCTAAAAGAACAATAGACGTAGAGTTTGGCAGCATCAGCATTCAGGTTCACAGGTACAAACCCCTCTGCAGCGTTCTCCTTGAGGGCTGATTACTCATCTAATTTCCAGCACCTTGTATGAATAGATTCCATTGACTGCTGTGGCCTTTCCATTGTGTCCTGGAGCCCTGACCATAAAATTCCTGTGAAGGAAACGGGAGCTAAAGTATAACAGTGATACGGCAGGTCCGGGTTGCTGAAGAAGCATTTTTAGCTCTTAAACAGTTCTTAGGAAAGCTGGAAATTTTTTACTCTAATCCTTTGGAAATATCTCCCTTAAATCAACTCTAATTCTTTCCTGTTTTTCCTGGTGCTCTAACAACAGTTTTGAGGAAGAGCCTGTGGGACTGGATGGCAAGATTTATAGACTGGAATGCATGAGATGACACTGTAGCTAAAACCTCTGTGATCAGAGGTACTTGTGGTGTTTGTGGTGCAGGTCCTTTGGGAAGTACAATTCCTACTTTTGCACCAAAGAATGACTTCAACTTCTGCAAGCCAGAGGAGATAAAACAGCAGAGAATGACACTGAGGCGCTTAGTGCAGAAGAAGAGTGACTTAACAGTAGTTTAATATACCATTTTTTTTTACTAGCAACAGGATTGCGTTCTGTGATGATTTCCCTGAGCGTTTCTTTATCTTCCTGGACTGTCGTTTGGCCAGCTGTCCTCTGGAGCAGAATCGCCCCGGCTGTGAAGCACTGAATTGCCATAACCTGGAGGTCACAGGGAGCGAAGAAGGTTCCTCCTCACCTCCTTTTCTTTAGGTTGAGTGGACTGGCAAGCACGGATTTCTGCTTCTTGTTCTGCAGCCAGCCATCTGCTGCCTGCTGAAACACCAACGGCGGCTGTGCATCCGGGGTGTTGGTGGTCCTGCTGCTGCTTCACAACACAGAGTGCCACGCAAAAGCCTGGAGAAGCGTTTAGGGCCCTTCACTTAGCCCTCCTTCCTGCATTAACATGGCCTGCGTATGTAGAGATGAAGATCTACACGAAGCATGCGAAGGGTTTGGGGCCTTGCTAGCTGTTAGGGGTGGAAGATGTGTCTAAGGATAAGGTTGATGCTTTGCTGCCTTGTTCAAAATGTAGCTACGTCCCAGACCTGCAGCCCAAAGGCTTGGCTGGAGGGCGTTTTTACTCTTGGTTGTATGCAGCCGTACGTATCTGATGAAAGCGAATAGTACAACTGGTTCTTGGCACTGCAGAGTTGTGGAGCAGAAGGCCTTTGTTGGTGGATCCCGGCCTTCCTGTGGATGTTGACATAGGTGCTGTACAGAAAGAATAGGTGCCTCCAGTCCTGCAAGCACGGCGGGCTAGAAGGTTTTTTACAAACAAAGCTCTAAAACAACGCTGACATGAGTAGATAATTTTAGAGGGGGTAACTAAAGTAGGTTTAGCAAGAAACAGCTGTTAGAGCTGTAAGTATCAGATTAAAAAGGTGTTTGGTGAACTAAGGACATGTACTGGAGATAGGTCAAAAGGGATCGCTGTTGTTTGGCGTGCGGCTTCTGAGGCCCAGAGATGACGTGATTTATTTGCATGTAACATAGCATTGAATCCTCTCTCTTCTGAGAGTCCAGTCAAAGATTTTGGGTTTGGTTTCTGTTTGAGGGGACAGTGGATATCTTCTCGATGACAAATTTTGTTGCAAGCACTTAACACATGGCACAGCTCTCAAGAGATGATGCTTCCAAAAATGGAAGCTTTAGAAGGCCAAGTGGGCAGCTTTTAACTCTGAACCTGAGTGTTCCTTCCTGCCTGAAACCCTCAGCTGATATTTCTTCTGCGGTATGTAGCAACTGTGCTGACCCCTGAAGTCTTGCTCCTTAGGCCTGTTGACATCAGTGGCCCAGCTCTCGGGCGTTGGTGGTGTAGGATCAGGGCCTGAAATGGCAGTTCCCTGTCACCGTGTCAGCCTCTGCCACCGGGCAAAACATGGGCATCCTCAGCCTCACCCTTAGTTGTGGAACAGAAGCAGCGGACTGTCTGTTTTGCGTTTGGTTTGTGTTTATCAAAATCCCTATTGTGCGCCTGTAGTTTGGAAAAGTAGCACTTTGGTTCCTTTTAATAAGGGGAAACATCTATCTGAATGCATAATTTAGATTTTATTTAACAAGACGCTTCCTGCTCCCTCCACCCTCCTCCTTGTTTCCTTGTCGGGGATGGTACCAGGCTCAGGATGGAGAAGAAATGGGACGTTACTGGGTCATCAGCCTGGTGCAGGTTAGTGAATTAAAATGCACGTGGAAAAAAAAAAACAAACCACTTCTACCTTAGTAAAGTACCAGGTTTTCTTGGGCTGAATGTGTCTCCAGTGGTGTTTGTATCAATGGCCGTGCTGGGAGGAGATGAGTGGCTGCTTCTGGGTGCCCGTGTAGTTTTTAACTCGTTACAGCTTAACGTGGCTTTTGTTCCAGCGCTGGTTGCGGTATTTGGATGTGGTGTGGGGGGAAATGGGCAAGCAGGAGCCCTCAGAGCAAGTGTCCTGAGCACTCAGCCCTCGCAGGAGGAGAAGGGAGAGTGTTTGCAGCCTCTTTATGCAGTAATTTGTTAGAGAAACAAGGTTTTCTTGCTCGCTGTCTGATAGATAGGCCAGATAGAGGAGAGAGATAGGAGCTCATTGTTTCCTGCTCTTGGAATGACATTTCTCTATTGTCTTAAAGCCTCAGTGGAGTGAACTCAACACAGTGGGCTTTGTCGAAACAAAAGCACTTGTGCCCCGTGTCACCGAGAGAGCTGCAGTGGAAATGCTAATTCCCTAGCACTGGAAGTGTTTGAGGTGGAGCCAGCGGGCTAAAGATGAGCTCCTCAGCATCAGCTACTTGCAGCTCTCGGGTTCCTGGCCTGGGTGAACAGCCGGTTTCACAGGAACATCCATTTTTGTGCCTTGTCATTTCGCCAATTGCATCATGCAGGCGGATTTGAAATGCCTTAAGAGTAACCATGGTAACTGCAGGTCATTTCAATAAGCTGAAAGAAGAGGAATTCCCTCCCTTGTCAAACCCTTCCGTGCTTCTCCTGGGCTGCAGACTGGCACTGCTGCCCTGCCTTGTCTAAACTTACCCTTGCCTGCAGCTCTCACGTTTTGCCCATTCCCTTTGTTTGCTGCACTGCAAATCAGGGTGCTGTGTTGTTATGGAGGCCTCATGTATTTTATTGAGAAGCGTTATCCACCCATTCGCTTATTGATTCATAGAATCATCAGATGGTTTGGGTTGGAAGGGACCTCAAAGATCATCTCGTTCCAACACCCCTGCCATGGCAGGGACACCTCCCACTAGACCAGGTTGCTCAAGGCCCCGTCCAACCTGGCCTTGAACACCTCCAGGGATGGAGCATCCACAGCTTCCCTGGGCAACCTGTGCCAGTGTCTCACCACCCCCAGGAGAAAGAATTTCCTTCTAATTTCCAATCTAACTCTCCCCTCTTCCAGTCTGAAGCCGTTTCCCTCACCCTGTCACTACAAGCCCTTGTGAAAAGTCCCTCCCCAGCTTTCTTGTAGGTCTCCTTCAGGTACTGGAAGGCTCCAGATGAGGTCTTCCCGGAGCCTTCTCTTCTCCAGGCTGAACAAGAATTACTCACTGAATAATTCTCCCAGATTCACGCTTACATTGATTTCAGTGAAACACGGTGCTGCTGGTTCTAAATGTCACTGATTCTTAGATTTCCTTCTGTAGGAATCGCTTCATCTTTTCTCTGTGTTTGTAGTGCAACAGCTTAAACGCACTTTGATTAATCATTTAATTGTTCACTTATCTGAAAAAGGCAAGGATTGAGCCAGGTAAAATTCCAGGCAGGATTTGTTCCCAACTCCTAAGCTGGATGTGCTGATGAAGTGGCTTGGTAGTGACTGGAGATTTTGGTGTCTGTGCTGGTTGTTAAGCAAACTGTTCCATTTGCAAGAATACTTCTAATTGTCTTGTTTGGCATTTCAGTGGGAATTAAAAACTAGGCTAAATTTGGAGGCTATTTATAGATTTAATAAGATTTAAAAAGAGTATCTTCCAACATCTTTCTTTCAAAGCTGGAATCAACAAGGTTTAAAATACTAAGTTATTAGACTTCCAAAATGCAATTTGCTAATAAGCAGTGATTAAGAAACAGATTTAAGTACCGACTATTAGAACCTTATTATTTGGCCTTACAGCACCAGCAATTTCTCTTCTTTGGGAGTTTTTTGGACGCTTTTGAGGGGCTCATGCTTGAGGCTTGTACAGGTGTTCTCATCCTTATTGGCTTGACCTGGAGACAAGATGGACGTTGACTGAATTATTAGTCCCGTTCCTTGAAGTTTGATGACCACCAAAACAGCACGCATTTCTATTTGACATCATTCTTCCCCAAAATTATTCTAAGGAGTGCCTCTCTAAACCCTTGCCATAATCCAGAATCGCAGTTTCAGATATTTTCCCCGCCGGTGTTGCTCTGGTTGAGCAGGCATCGCCAGCTCGCTCCTCTCCATCGTGCCTTCTGGCAGCAGCGGGATTTCTGCCGGCTCTTTGACTTCAGTGCAGTGGTGGAGATCGATGGTCTCTGCGTGGCAGCGTGCTGAACACGCAGGTTTGGGAGTCCTCCCAGGAAGAAGGGGGTAAAGCTCCCCGACCTTGTGTGCGCAGAGAAGGAAGCGAAGGTGACATTTATACCTCTTGGCGAGGAAGCAGGAATAAAAAGGAAAGGTAATACATCTTTGGGATGTCTTTCTCAACGGTGACAGGAACTCTGAATTTGGCTCTCATTTTTCCTCTGTTAAATAATATTGTCATCTTTCTAGCTGTGCAGAGGTAGTGTTTTCTGTCCCCTTGCCGCTTCCAAAGCTCGCTCAGTTTGTCTTCTTAGGTTCTCTGTTGTTCCATGTATTAGAATTTTTCATCATCCTAACTTTTAATCTGTAACCTACTTGGGGGGAAAAAAAGTTATTTCTACAGTTTCAAATTTTAAATTGTGAAATATTAGCAGCAGCACCTATTGAATTAAATCCTTTTGCACTCTATCCTTTCTTTCATAAAAAGAGATGGAATAATTAATCTTTTTAGTAGGGTATTTAAGCATAACTATTGAGTGCTGGGTCCTCTTTCTCCCCATCTCCTCCCCCCCAGTTACCATCAATGTGACTGAAAACCTCTCCGATTCAGTAGTCTGAATTAATCTAGGGAAAAACTACAGTAAAATACCAGCTCTGAGCTTGGGATACAGCTTCTCTGGAGCCTACAAATCCTGACCCAGAGCCGTGGGTCTCAACAGATCGTATTTTACTGACTTCAGCTGCCTTTGGAGCAGGCAGAGCCAAGTACTGTTTGGCAGGAGTGGGAGCCTGGAGATAGTTACAGCCTGGACCGTTGTATGAGCAGTGAAGATTTTAAGGGTTAGGCAGAGATGTCATTGTTTAGAGAAGCAGAGAGAAAGGAACACTTCTCCTGTGATATTTCATGGGAGGGTATTTCATACAAGGGTATCTCGTAGGCTCATGGTTTGGTAGCTGAGGTGATTCTGAACCATTTCATTCAACATTTTAGAGAATTTGACTTCATCTCCAGTCTCTTCCTTCTGAAGTGAGTTATGTGTCTGACTAATACCTGCAACCGACTACTACTTGGGCTGATGGAGACTGGCCAGTTATGGAGCCAAAACAGTAGATGAAGAACTTCCTGAAGAAGAAAATATACAACGGGTAGCAATATAGATACACCATGCACATTTTGATGGATAGAGAAACCCACACGTTGACGCTTCCAGTCTCTGATTTTTTTACACCAGTGATTTACAACCCTATTAACACTTGGATCCAAGGTCTGGAGAATAATATCGAGCCATCTGCCTGTGCCCCTCTAGGGCTGCTTGTAGCCGTGTTGCAAATACCTCCCTGCAACTCGCATGCTGGAAGTCTTGTTGCATCTCTTGGATCCTTGGGTTTGTTTCTTTTTTTTCTCTTTTGCCTGCAGGATGGTGGCAGATGTGCAAGGTACACACGTGGTTTTTGTGCGACTGGCTATGCTGTAAATAGTTGAAATTACAGTCTGCGATATTTTTGGCTTTTCTTGGTATATAGCCTGAGAAAATGGGGAAGGGGCCTTCGAGGAAAGGCTGGCATGCACTAGAAACAAGGTGAAATCTTTTTTTTTTTTTTAGAGAAGAGACATGCTGTTTCCTGTAAATAGCTTCGGAGCTAATTGTCTTGCTAATTTTTCTCTTGATAATATATTCCTCTCTTATTGGCATCATACTTGGATACTACGCAAGCTAATTCTGTACTATAGATGCTATGCATCCTGCTCCACAGCAAAGTAAGTTCAGGTATCTCCTGCTACTGAAACACTCTCCGCTTGCTTGTTTTTTTTCCTTCTCTTCTTTGTCAGCTCTGAGGGCTCATTCTGTTCGTGAGCGAGCATCTTCAGAAGATAGGATAAAGACACAGATAGCAGCGTATGCTGGCCACACGCAGGGTTGCAAATCAAGTTTTTGTTCCTAGCACACTTCCACAAACTGCTGAGATAAGTTGTCTTTGGCATAAAGTTTCCTCGTGCTTCATCCGTGCCGAGGAGCACACTGTTGTGAAAAGCCTGAGAAATTCCCTTTTCAGCTCCTGGGGAAGGTGCAGTCACAAGGCAGCAGTGCTGCGGTTCCTAGCTGGAGAACTGGTTGCTGGTGACGTCTGTGGTGAGCTATGTGTCATCGCTCCTTTCGGCTCCAAGCTGTAGAGAGTAGGTCGCATCCTGGGCTGCATCAAAAGAAGCGTGGCCAGCAGATTGAGTGAGGTGATTCTGCCCCTCTGCTCTGCCCTGGTGAGACCTCACTGGGAGCACTGTGTCCAGCTCTGGAGCCCCCAGCACAAGAAGGACGTGGACCTGTTGGAGCGTGTCCAGAGGAGGGCAACGGAAATGCTCAGAGGGCTGGAGCACCTCTGCTATGGGGACAGGCTGAGAGAGCTGGGACTGTTCAGCCTGGAGAAGAGAAGGCTCCAAGGGGACCTTCTAGCTACCTTCCAATACCTGAAAGAGGCCTGCAGGAAGGCAGGGGAGGATCTGTTCCCAACGGTTTGTAGCAACAGGACGAGGGGTGATGGTTTTAAGCTAGAAAAGGGTAGATTTAGGTTGGACATTAGGAAAAAGTTCTTTACGATGAGGGTGGTGGATCACGGGAACAGGTTGCCCAGAGAGGTGGTGGAGGCCCCATCCCTGGAGACATTCAAGGTCAGGCTTGATGGAGCTCTGAGCACCCTGATCTAGTTGGAGAGGTCCCTGCTTACTGTAGGGGGGTTGGACTAGCTGGCCTTTGGAGGTCCCTTCCAACCCAACACATTCTCTGATTCTAGGTTAAATGGGAGTAACACTCAGGAGGTGACTGGAGTCAGTGATACTGGAGGTAATAAAAGAGAGAAACGGGCAGATGATATCAATCCCTGTTTTCTCATCATGAATGCGATATACCATGTCATCGAGCTGCTTTTAATTATTCATTACGTCGGGAAGGTTTACGGTAACAGACCAAAAGACAGCATCTCTGAGCGAGATTGTGAAGCCATTCTGAACTGCAGAGTGTGCAGGAATTTGCTCTTCGTTTTGCCTGGTTTTTTTTCCACTTAACGAAGGTTTGGTTTGCAGTGTCCCAAATGTATCTTGTGTTTTTGCACTGCTCATTCATAAGTAACTGTATAAATGAAGATCTGGCAAGGAGAATATTCCTTGAAGGACAGCGGAGAAGAGCAGGAAATTTCTTTTAGGAATGCCTCAGGTATGCCCACAATTCCTTTAAAAAAATTCTGTTGGAAGTGGAGAGAGAATTACAGTGGTGATAACCGGATCTATTCAAGGTTGAACAGCAGATGATTTTCTGAAAGCACGTTTTAATTTTAAGGGTAGTTTCCAATGCATACGTGGCATGCTCATTACATTTCTAAAACCAGAATGCACATTTTGCCTGCGTGATCTGAGATCCCACAGCGAAACCTGCCCCGTTTCGATGGGTTTTTATGCGGCAGGAAGGTTTGAATCCAGGTGGCTTCTGGTTGAGATGCAGAAGCTGCGTTCGTGTCAGAGACGCGGCACGTTTGGAAGGGTTGTGCCGGCAGAGTTTCACTTAGCATTTGTGTGATGAAGATGTTCTGGGTGATGCTGAGGTTTACCCTGGTTTTATTAAAAATCTTCAGGCTGGAAGTGCCAGGCTGAACTGTTTGGTTTTGGATACTGAACTCAGTGGGTCTTGTTCTCTGTCAGAAGACTACCCTGTTCTGTTCCCTTTTGATGCCTTGTTCTGTGAATCTGTCAGTAAAGCTGTGGATGTAGTCTGTTAAATAAATGAATGAATGAATAAAGAAGGAAGGAGTGGCTGTCAGGGAATCCTATTTTCAGGTGCACAGATACTGGGTAGGAAAATGAGGATAATGATGAAGAGAGGCCAGGCGGAGACTTGGAAACAGACCCTCAGGAGGCCTTGCAACAAGGACAGCCAGCCCCGCTTCCAAAACTTCTCTTCCTGCAAAGAGATTGGCAGGAGAAACCATGCAGGATTTCAGCTGCCCATGTGGAATGGGTGCTGGTGGGATGGCTTGTCCTGTTGGGAAGCACCATCTCCCTAGACACCTCTACCTAGGTCAGGTTGCTCAGAGCCCCATCAAGCCTGACCTTGAATGTCTCCAGGGATGGGACCTCCACCACCTCTCTGGGCAACCTGTTCCAGTGCTCCACCACCCTCATAACAGCCCCCGCATGGTCTGTTATTCCAGCGGGGAGCCTGAATATAGAAGCAAGCGTTTAGATGCAGCTCGGAGTCGTTGCCCACATCTGTGTGCCTGCACACACGTCAGCACGCCGCCCGTAATCCTGTATTAGTGATATTGCGACCCATTCCCCGCAGCGCAACGAGGAGATTATGACCTCTTAGGAGAGCTGGCGGGAGAGAAAAGGCTGGATTAATAGGGCAGGTAGATGAGGAAAGACTTTATCAAAGCCGAAGCCTTTATCTGAATATTACTGGGTCTTTCACAGAGATGACAACAAACTCAGACAAGAAAGTCATATAAAATTTGGTTTTGGTTTATTTTTGCAAGTCTGGTCATGGAGTCTCTGTATCTATTGATCTCAGTCCCCCCCTCCTTCCCAAACAGGTTAATCCCTCTGGACTTCCTTCTGTATTAGAACAAATTCTCTTCCATGGATTCATGGAGCTCCTTGCTTTGTTTATTTGGTGTATAAACAAATGCTCCAGTCAAGGGCCGGGTGGTGAGGACTATGTAGGAGTCACTGCAGCCCACAGTGGGGTGGGCTGGAGGAGCAAGCCCCAAGATTTCTGTCATAGAAGCTCTATGCTCCAAGCTAACGAAACATTAGGTACATTGAGGTATATTCGTTTTGCCAGGGCAGTGCTGTCTGTTGATACAATAATCCACTTTTGGATGCGTGTGTATGCACGTATCTCCCTTCAAAATCCTCTCTTACTTCCCGTCAGGTTTGATCTGATCAATACTTCCTTAGATGTTGCAGGTCAGGAAAGGTCTGTTGTACGTGTTGCCCTCCAGAATTAAATCTGAGCTCACTGCGCCTGTGAGGGATCTGCAGAACCCCTCCAAAGGGCTCTGTCTTTTTGCCAGCGGAACCAAGAGACAGATTTGGCTTCCTGTGGGATTTTTTCAGCTCCTGAGGGAGTAAGGTGTCGGTTGTTATTGAAGAGCAACAGCCAAAGGGTGCTTAATTTTCCTAAACTGCTTTTAAAAATCTCGACCCAGCGTGAGTATTAACCTTTGGGTAGGAAATAAATGTGAATTTGCAATCCTCAGTAAGAGAGACTGGATTCAAAACTTACCCACGGGAGTGAGAAAAAGTGGAATAACGTACTCTGATTCAAATTGGTAAAGTTTGGTGGACTTTAGTGGAGTAACGGTGGTTTATATCCTCAGTCATTTGGCGCAGTAAGTTTAAAGTGTGTCCCCCACTGAGGCTCTTCAGAAATGAAGAGAAGATCAAGGAGAGGGGAAGTAAAAAGGGAGGAGGAGGAGCAGAAGGAAGGCTGCGTTGGGATTTTTCACATCTTAGAATTAGCTCCCATGCTCCTGGCTGAAAAGAATAGAGGAAAACACAACAAAGCATTGAAATTGTGTTTTTGTTACATGTTGTGAGGTCCTTTTTGCAAGTCTCCAGGTTTGGGGGCATTTTGGCAAAGCACTGCTATGGTCTTGTAGCTGAAACGAGGAAGTACAACTAGTTGCTTGCACCTCTGTTTATCCTGCTTTCTGCGTGTCACTGCCTGTGACGTCGTGCTGCTGGGCTTTGCTACGAGCATTGGTACCGTCTGCGTTTGCCTCATGGTTTGGTTTCTGTTACTGATTTTTGTAATTTATTTTTCTTTATCGCCGTGCACTAGCCCAGTGCTGGTTTGGGATTTCCACGCGCTCCGTGAGCAGTTCAGCTGGAGCGTCGGGCTGTCGCTGCTCTTTCAGACGTGTCAAAGCTGCTCCTTAAGCTCAGCTCAGTCCCCCCGTGCTGACTCTGTCCGGATCAGTTGCGTGGACGTGGCCAGGCAGCGATGCCTGCGTGGAGCGGTCACTGCCATCGCTCTGCTGTCTGCTTATACAAGTATTAACTTCCACGGCTAAATCAACAAGATGTTAGTCAGTTTAACCGTGAGAGTTTATTACCTAAATTTCTTTTTTCGTTTTCTCCCCGGTGTTTTAGTTTCTTGCTAACTGGTTTCCAATTATTGATGTTTTCATTGATATCTGTTAGAATTGTTCTTGCCTTCTCCTGCCTTTTTTTTTGCTTTACAAATATGCATTAGGTTACTGAGTTGTGCTGGAATGGGTGCTGATAGACAAAAGACAAGACAAATTCCTGTTCAGCAACAGCTTTTAGCAGAAATACACTCACAAAACTTACTCCCCTGCACGTGACAAGAAAAAAAAAAAAGATTCCTTGTGTCTGGTTCAGTACAGATCACAGCCTACATCAGGAATGTCTAATCCCAGGAAACGAAAATAATGAGAAAAACCACTGAATAGGCAATAAGCTTGTAAAAATTCCAGGATGCAGACAAGAAGTGTGAACTCTGTGAAGCATCTTAGCTGTTGCGAGGTGTTGTCTGAGGTCTGTGAGCAAGAGGCCAGCCTTGCGTGCTGCGTGGATTAGGGGGCTTAAGAGGCTCCCGTGTCTCTGGAGGTCTGTTATCTCCTGCAGGCAGCTCGGCCTGCTTTGTGTCCCTGCGAGAAACCCCTCTGCTCTAATGGTGTCACCACGTCGGAAACGGTGCCAGTGGAGCAGGAGAGAAGCTCTGGCGGAACAGCTGCGAGGAGCAAAATGGAAAGGGAAGCAGAAGGCAGGAATGGAGGAGCGGGCAGGGTGGAGGGGACAGGAACGTCCTTGTGCCTGCACAGCCCTCGGAACCACGCTCATCTCCGTGGCTTTGCAGAGCTGTAGGGGCAGCAGTGGGAGCTCTGCAGTGCTCCTGTCCCGCGGCTCGAGAGTGGCTCCGAACCCGTCGCGCTTGTGACCCGGTTTTGGATATTTATTTCCTTGAAACTGGTAGATGACTCTGAAACAAAACTATTTTGACTTCCCCAAGCTGTGCGGATTGAACAGGTTAAAAAGGGAAACAAGCTGAAAGCTCTTGTTTCCTTTGCCTGAAAATCCAGTGATGCAGGATGAAATTAAAGGCTATAAATAGCTGCTGTCCCTTCAGCTTCATCATGCAAGCTTCGGCTGCGCGCAAGGATTAGAAGAAGACAGAATGGATTTCTGTGTGGCGTCAACAAGAGTCAAGGATTATGCCCACTGTGCACATTGTATTGTTCATTTCTCCTGGGCCCTTGCAGGGGAATTAAATCCCTTCTGATGCTGAAGGTGCAGGGAGCAGAGCCGGCTTTGGGCAGGACACGTGCACTGCAAAGCAGTTTTCCACAGCAGCACTTTGCTTCCCGTGGGTCTGCAGCATCCAGCCCTGGCTTCGTGTTCCTGCGGGATGGAGCAGCAGGGCTGGGGCTTCCCAGGCTTGGAGCTGGGGCTGCTCTTGGTGGAGCTCGTTGCTCCTGAACGTGCTTTGAAAGGGAATGGTATGTTTGTTCCCCACGTGCCACTGCTTCACTCTGTCCCCTTCTCCTGGGCAAATCCAGCAAGTACTGCGCTGTAGGGGACTAGTGTGGGGTGGTGGAAGGCTTTCACCTCGTTAGCTGCAAGCACACCCTTGTGATGCCTGTGAGGCTGCTGAAGAAGAGATACCATTCTTCCTTTAGAGGAGCATTCAAGGTTGCCATGACCTTAGCAGTGTGCAAAGTTACCGCGTCTCTTCTCTCTTCTCCACTTGCCTTTTCCACCCTTGCATCGTGTGTGGCATTAAAAGACATTTGTTTGAAGCAGGAGGGTTATAGTAAATTTCTTTATTATTTCCAAAATAATAGAATTGTCAAGCAGCAGCATTTGTGAACAGATAAATAAGCAAACAGCCAGCTCCTTTTTAGAGCAGTTTATGAAACTTCTGCTTTTTCCTGTGGGCTGCAGAGCCCACTTGCTTGCAGCTCCCGGAGGTTTGGATGAGGTTTGATAGCGCAAAGCGTCTTTCAGAATTGGATCCGCAGCTGCATATGTATTTAGTGCAGTGTAATTACAAGAACTATTAATATCGCTGCTTTCTGTATGGTAATTTCAGTGGAGAGAAGGGCAAGAGAGGAGTAACTTTGGACTGCCACCTTATTAGTCTATAAATAATAGCTGATGTCTTTGCTCTGAGTGTATAAATAAGAAATCATAGAATCGTAGAATGCCAGGTTGGAAAGGACCTCAAGGATCATGTAGCCCAACCTTTCAAGGTGGAAATATAATTTAAATGAGATGGCCCAGCACCCTGTCAAGCTGAATCTTAAAAGTGTCCAGCACAGGGGAATCCACCATTTCCCTCAGGAGATTATTCCAATGTCTAATTGTTCTCATGGTGAAAAATTTTCTTCTGGAGCCCAGTCGGACTGAGATGGTGGATGTGGGTCCGAGAGGAATCACAGACTGGTAGATCTCAAGGTCATTCAGTCACTTTCCCGACGCTTCTTTTTTGTTTAGGCACCTCCATCGTAGCTGTCCAGTTAGAAGCGTGTATTGGTGGCTGTTTTTAAAGTGTTAAAGAACAAATAGGAGAACAAGGAATGCAGAATTAAGATTGTATCTCTTAGAAGAGCTGGAAAAGCTACTTACCTCTGCCTGAAGAAGCACTGGGAGAAGTTAGAGGCTTTTGCTACTTTGCTGATTTGTTCACTTTTGATGTCCTGGAAGACCACTAAAACACAAGACCTTGATTTGGATTCCTTGGTTACTCTGAAAGTCAAGGATGGTCGCTGGCAGCAGCTCTTGCCAGCCTTTACTGGTCCAAAGCACTTTGTACTTTGGAAGTTCTAGTGAATATTTTTGTTGTAGTATGTTCATTGATAACTGTTGCTCATGGCTGAGCTAAACATTGTAGCTCTGTGCTTCATGGCAAAAGAAAATGTTATTTCTCCTCCCTAAAAGTTATTTCAAATGTCCTAAGGGTGCCAGGTGAAATACTGCCTGCAACACAAGAACCGTGTGGGCATGTGGAGACAGGAGGAAAGGTAGGAGGGCAGGAACGTTTTATTCCATTAGTTGTGAATTCTACCTGTTTCATCTTTCCATATAGTGTAATGCTGTAACCCAGGAGTCCTCATGGAGTAAAGTCGTAAGTGCTTTAGCCGGGGGCATGTAAGAATATCAATTAAACATACACTTGAAAACATCCATTGGGAAAATCAGATTTAGTAGCTGCCATTGCAGAATATTGCCTTCTTTTGCCCTCCTTGGCCTCGTCTCTTTTCTGGGCTTCTCTTCGGAGCTCTGGCTCCTCACTCCATGAACGATATTAGGATGGCAGCTCTCCAAAAAGCCCCCTCAAGGACTTGCTGTTTGAGGCCCAGTTCTGCATCAGTCTAGAAACGAGGTAGCCCGTGTTTGAGTTGGTGTAGATCACTACCACCCTGTTGACTTCAGTGAACGGGAACAGACTCAAATCCTTGATGTTGTTTTACTACCAGAAGATACGGCAGCGACTAGAAGTGTGACCAGTCCCCGTGGGGGGGATGCCCAGCGGTGAGGGTTCTGTGGAGCCCAGGACTCATTGTGCACGGTACCATTCTGCGTGTCTCTGATGTAAGGATGTGTTCCTGAATGGACAGATGGTATCGCCCACCGGGGGATTATCAGGTCCTCCCCTGTGGAAGGAAAAAATCTACATTCAGCACTTTCTGAGAAGAGGGAGGAAATAGCACAGCCAAACTCCTGGGGAGACTAGCCAGCTGCTGCCCTGCCATTTTTGACCCTACCCTTGACATAGCTCTTTGTGAAGCAAATAGTGCAAAATGGCATCTTTTCTCCCCAGTGAAACCTCAAAATATGTAGGATGTGGGCAAAGGAGTCGAAACCATTACTATTCCTAGACATCCAGCCAGTCAGACGAGCAGATGGAAAAGCACAAACCGTTCTCAGGGAGAGTAGGAAATATGGACCAATGCCTGTAGCTCGATTTCTATGCCAAAAAACCAGCATGAAAGCATCAAGAGTAGGGATCCCAGTAGACAAAGCCACCAAATAATGCTCAGTGTCGTATCTAGCAGAGGAAAAGCCCTAAAATACTTTGACTTACAATGTAATTATATGATGTTTGTAATCTGAAAAATCTTCTTTGCTTTTTGAGAAACAAGAGAAAGTCTTAATCTGCTGACTGTAAACATTTGACAGGTGCCCAGCGTGTAGAATCTGTCATGGGGACACTCTCGTGACCAGGAAGACTTGCCTGATCCTGCAGTGCTCCAGGCTGCACATCTTGCACGTTAGTGAATTGAAAACGAGAACAAAGCAAGGAAATCGAAGGAGTTCACTGAAGGTGGGAAATAGCTTTTGCCACAGGATTATTTCTAGACATGGTGTAACCTAAACCACTGTCTGCTGCTTCATACCAGCTTGGAGCATCCAAACCTGTAACTGGCAGGTCTTTCCACAAGGCAAGCAAGAAGGCGAGAAAGGGACCGTGTTAGATCATGTAGTGTGGCTTCGTGAGATCGTAGACAGAACTGTGGAACTCCTTCCATAAAGTAGGGTAAAAAAAATCCATCAACCATGTTTCAGAAAATTTTGAACTAAACCCCCCAAAAATAAAAGAAAATCCCCAGGGCAGATGGTGTTAAAGATGTTCCACTTTGCCTGGCTAGAGCTGACGTGCTGATAATTCCCTGTAACTACAGCTTGACTGCAGGGTGGAAAAAAAATGTGCAGTAGATTTGTTTACCACCAATCTAGCAAGCAAAAGCAGTCAGGATATTTAAATGTTACCTGACATAAACTGATTGTAACCTGCAAGTGCCTGGAATGAGCCTTGCCAAAGCTATGTCAGAAATGAAGTTCAGGAAAGGCCGGGATGTTTCCTTAAAGCAATGGTGCCTGCTGGCCAGCACCGAGTGTTGCAGCCTGGAAAACCGACCTCTCCATAGAATGGGTTGGGTTGGAAGGGACCTCAAAGATCATCTCGTTCCAACCCCCTGCCATGGCAGGGACACCTCCCACTAGACCAGGTTGCTCAGAGCCCCGTCCAACCTGGCCTTGAACACATCTAGTGATGGAGCATCCACAGCTTCCCTGGGCAACCTGGGCCAGTGTCTCACCACCCTCAGAGGGAAGAACTTCTTCCTAATTTCCAACCTAAATCTCCCCTCTTCCAGTTTGAAGCTGTTACCACTCGTCCTGTCACTAAAAGCCCTTGTAAAAAGTCCCTCCCCAGCTTTCTTGTAGATAAATTTTCATCTTTCAACTCGGTCTTTCTTTTAAACATCATCTAAAAATAGTTGTCCAGAGTTAGTTTCATCATTCCTCTTGCGTTCTATCAAATCAAAGCCTTTTTCAGGGTATTTTAAAAAAGTGTTAATACATTTACTCAATATTTATGGTTGTTTCGCAAGCTTTGAAGTGGGAAACAATGGAAATGTTAATAGATAGTGAGGAAGGTTACCTAGCGATTTTGTTGTGGAGAATGTCTTCTGCTGAGACTCCTTCCCATCGGCCAGTCACAAGGTGTATCTGTGCTTCTCGAGCAGCAGTGCCCCACCATGAGACTGTGTTTTCCCACTCTGGGATGGCAGGAGCACGTTAGGTAGGGATACAAAGTCTCGTAGCTCCCATTGGAGCTGTACTTCATTTTTCAGGCTGATGTTTTTAAGGAGCTGCATCTTTTCATCTAAGAACAGGAGCTGGTCAGTGCTCACAAAAAGTGAGACCAAAGTGTCTAGTCATCAAGACAAACCTTGCGCACAGCTTCTTTGTTGATACGGAGGATCTAGAGTCTTTCACAGAATTACCATTAGGGTTAAGTTCTTCCTGGACACATAGGCAATGTCTAGCTTGGTTCTCTTCCATGGTGAGTGATTTATACTTCCCTCTTCCACCTTTTCTACACCGTGTCAGGTGAGGTCAAGCTACCCAGAGATTACATTTCGTAGGGTTCCTTCTTTCATATCTTGTACTTCTGAAGATCACCCACAACACAGGATTCCAGAGAGGTCTTTGATCTTGCTTTTCATTTCCCTAGTAGTCATCCTTTTGCTCTCTGGATCTGTGGTTACAGAGGAGGAGATAACGTACAGACTTCCTGCTCGGGCTACGCTGGCTGGCAGGAGGCAGGTGGGGGCACGCTAGTGGATGAGATGTCCACTCACTGGTCTACAGCAGATCCGTCTTGGGATTATTTTTCTTTTTTTTCTCTAATTAACAAAATCTCAGACCTTGAAAGACGTTTCAATATCTGCCACTCGTGGAAAACAGTGAAGTTCAGCTGCCTAAAGCAGCTCGTTCCTCATCTGTGAACGAGTGAGTAAACGTCATTTCATGTTTATTATGAGCCTAATTATACCAAAGCTCCGAAGGCACTCTGTTACCCCAGCAATGGCAGGGAGGATTCCCTGTTTATTAGAAGAACAGTGTAAGATCAATATCCTACCTTATTACACCAACTACTCCCTCAGTTCATAAGGCACTGGAACAATAGACTGTCACCAGAGAGTTAATGGATTGTTGACCCGTTACACGGTGACCTTCTACATTATTAAAACCATAATGTTTCCCGTGTTTCGTTGGCGTTGCTGTTTGGGTGCAGGATGCAGGTGACCTTTTGGGAAAAGAGCTGTTCCGTATGTGTCCAGAAGAGATTTCTAGAAACAATATAATATATTCTTAGGCTTTCTTGTGCTTCTTCAGACAGTGGGTGTCTGCTTTAGGTCACGCTCTTTATGTACTGAGTCTGTTGTGTTTTTTGTTTGCTCTTTGGTGTGGTTTTGTGTTGTTTTTCTTTTAATAGTACATTAACCACTGAGTTTTTGTGTACCTGGATGTGAGGTCTCACCCACGTGGAGTTGTTAAAGGGCCCGTCGACTCATTTAATGAAAGAAGAGATTTTTAGACCCCGTTTTTCTGGGCAGAATTCCAGGTTGGGAAATCAGATTTTTCTCTCCATTAATTTCTTCTCCCCTTCTACTTAAACACCAAGCCTTTCACTCCGTGTCTTAAGCAGTTTGGTATTATTGCCCCACTTCAGTAAAAAGCGGTTGTGTTTTGCCATAAAAGACCCTGCATTTCCATAATAGAAAAAAATAATATTGTCGAGATTTAGGGACAAATATTCACCTTTTGAGAAGTGCTTTGGTATTTGCTCAGATAGATCCCGTCTAAAGAGGTGCTTTGTCTCTGTAGTGGTTTGTTTAACCACTTCTCCTTCAGATTAGAAGACTTGTCCTGTTTCCAAGAAGAGGTGCCAGGTATGACTTCAGGTTTACACAGCCTGCTGGATTTGAGATCTTTGTTCACTGACTAAGGGCATATTTCTGTAGGTTTTCAATATTGCCCTGTCTGTGCTCTGCAATTACAGATATTTTTGTTTAACGAGTTGCCAGTGGGCAGCCAAACAATATTCGGTATGAATTTGCTTGTGTTCGCGTGTTAAGAGTCATCGTTTCGTCTGGAGTGTGAGCAATTTGACGTGAGTATTCAGTATGCAAAGTCTGATCAGGTTGTGTCATTTTACTTGGCTGATATAATAATCTAATATATCAACTCTAGAGTAGGATTTATCTTGCCTAACTAAACATTTGAATGGAAAGTCTTGCTCAAGGTACTTGTGTCAGCTCCCGTGAATAAAGAGGAACGATGGAAGGACAGATGCTACCAGGAGAACTTGCAGGACCCTCTGACACTGAAGGGAAAATAAATCAGGAAAAAAAGAGTATTTTCTTTCACCTTCCTGTTTGTCCTGTACCTTTTAGTTATTGGAGGCTGGGGTATTGCTTCAAACAACACAGCGTAAGGTATTTTGAAACAGCAGTGAGGTGTTTAAAGTGGTTGCGTTCCTTTAAAAATGTTTCTGTCCCTTCACCTCCCTCCTTCAGATTTCTGCGAATAAAGTAATTACTGTTCTCTTTGTAGGGACCGAGCACGGGCAGGCAGAAATCAATCCCTGGCGTTTGTGTGACCGTGAAGGCCTTGGCTCGTTTTGGGTGCGGAGCTGAAGGCAGGTTTTTTCTGCAGAGAATCTGGGCAACTTGGGGCGTTGTTTTCCCCCTTCGCCTGTAATTGTGTAGAATTAAGGGTGGGCGCAACCCTGCCGAGCTGCAGAGAGAAGCCCGCGGGTGGGGGGGTGTTCGCGGGGTGGCTCTGCCACGTTTCACGCACAGGAGCGGACCCTCAGGACTGCTGTACCTGTCCCGCTCACTGTGTCCCCGCAGATGTCCAAACTGCCCCAGTCTGAAGAGTTCACGGCTTTCCTTTCTCCATAATCCATCCGCGTCTCTCAGCCGGGGCAGAGACAACGCTCCTGTACTACACCTCGCTTGGAAGGAGCATTTCGCAGCCGCTCTCCTCTCTAAACTCATTAATTCAAGTGAGCAGAGGGAAAAGGTGGCTTTGCTGGGGCTGCCATCCCGCAGTGCTCCTGCGCTGCGGAAGCAAGGGAAGGAGGCAGCTGCGTCTTCCTCTCGTCCCTGCTAATAGAACACGACCATTTCCATCTTTCCCCATCTGCCTGGTGGGGGGGAGAGGCGCCGAGAAGGCCTCGGGATTGGTTACAATCCACCGAAATCACAAAGCAGATGGATATTGAGCAGATAAGCGTTAATCTGTCCTGGGAGAGGATTAATCNTCTTGGTCCGGCTTTTGTCTCGCTTCTGTGCCGTGGTGGCAGAATAAGGTCTGTTTCCTACAGAAGCCTTATTCCTCTAATTTCCACTGAACTTTGACTTTGAAAGCTGGAGAGAGCATCTTAGATTTTTAAACAAGCCAAGTCTTTTTTTCAGCTCTTGAGCTTAAAAGCTCAGCTTTTCTTTCTTCTCATCCCTGAAGCGAGTTCTGCAGCATTCGGTTGTCTGCTTTTGCCTTTCACTTTCACCAACATACTGATTCTTCATCGTTTGCGAGCGTGGCCTTTTCCCCAAAACCCGTTCAGTGATTACGTGACATTTGATTTAAATCATTCTTCTGACGTCTACAGCATTTTATCCGAGAATCTCTAAACGTTTTACAGGCATTAGTTAATTAATCCTCACAACATCCCAGAGAGGTTAGGTAAGCATCAGAGACGTGGATTCTTTCTTTTCATTCCCCCAGAGCATTTGAATACCTGTAGAACCTCTTGCCTGAATTTGGAGGCCCCTTCTGACATTTGGACCTTACATCATCAGTGATGGGTGTGCTTGACACGGCACAGTGGGATCAAAACTGGAGAGAAAAGCGTATCCGTGACAAAGATGGGAGTAAACCAATGAATCCCGCCTTTTCCTCCTCAATCTCTTTATTTCACCACAAAAGACAGCGCTGTGCAGATGCTCCTCGCTTGTTTCTCTCCAAAACACAGCTGCATCTTTTCCTGCCTCCCAGTTAGGCTTCACACGGTTCCTTTTTCGCCATATCCCTCTGTCTCTCTCCCAGTTTGCTTTTCACCCTAGAAGAACTTGCAGCGATGCCGGTGGCCTCTCACAGCGAGCTTCTGACATGCCTCTTCTTTTCACTGGCGGGGTTGCCAGCATCTAGGAAAGATCTGGCAGCCTTGTGTAAAGCTGGAAGATTATAAAACTACTGGGGTTACGTGGAGTGCAGAAAGGCAGATTCTGTCCAGCTCTTTAGCTCTCGGTGTCTACGCTGACTTTACCGGGGAGTGGTTGAGGAGCGTGACGTAGTTGAAGCCTGAGAGATGGAATTGCGTGCCATGGCCAGATTTTCGGAGAGGCTCTAATTCAGTGTTGTATTTTTAGGCGCTCTGGACATTTATTTTAATGTGTAAACGAGCTCAATCCCAGAGGCTTATAAAAAGAGCCTCTTCTGGATTTAAAACTCAAGCAATCTGTCTGGTTCTATAGCAGCGGTGTGAGAAACCAGCACTGTCTTTGGGAAGTGGTGTAGGCATCTGGGGCTTCTGTCCTTCGTCAGGTGTGCACAGCAAAGATCCCTGGGGAGCTGGAACCAGGAACCTCTCGGAATGCTTTGGGTGGACTGGAGCAGACCAAGTCCAAGTGCAGTATCTTTGAGCAGTCTCAGGGTTTTCTCCTTCCTCCCTTGAAGATGAATATTCAAAATAATGTTTTGAAATTCAAAATAATGTTTTCAGAGCAAAATCCAGAGATGTTAGAGTGGCTGGCGTGGGTGGCAGTGGTTCCTGGCTCTAGACGAGCACACTAGACGAGTGCTGCTCTGCCACGGGCCCCGTGATGTCCCTGGGACGTGGGCAACAGCAGCAGGGATCTTCCTGCTCTAAACCAAGCAGGAGTTCTTTCACCCTGCATCAGCTGCCTCAAGCTTTCTTCTGTTCCTTCTAGAAGCTAGCCCAAAGAGTACGCAGGATTTTATGTTTTGAGCATGAATTCAGGTCTCATTTAGTGTTGCTCACCAATATTTAGAGGCATTGGGGTCGAAGTTTTCATTTTGCTGCATATTTATAATGAACCAGTTGCAGTGGCTAGGGCAGGCGTGCTGCTTAGCTTGGCTCCAGCTTACTGGGGAACTTACCAAAGGCATGAGAAAAGAGTCAAGAGTCAGACAATCATGAGCCAAGAATAAAGTGTGGAGTTTTTTTCTTTCTACAGCTATGATGTTTCATCAGTGGTACAAATTGATAAGGAGGAGTTTCCCTCTCAGAAATGAAGACATCTTTTGAATTATGTAGCCTATAGGCTTGACCGTGGTTTGCAGGCTTGTTATGCAGGAGGTTGGATGAGGTAATTAGAATGGTTCCTTCTGGTCTCAAATCTCTTACCCGACCAGCAAGAGGTCAGGGTCTCCAGACTGGAGATGCTGTTTTGAGTCACCTGATGGTCTTTTCCCCATATATTAGGGCAGGGAATGCGTTTTTCTGTCTTTACTCTTCCTGTAATCCGTAATCCTTGACTGAGTCTCTGAAAGTTCTTTTCTCTGCCTTATTTTGTGCTTCTGAATGTCCTGATGTCGTTTTCCAAGTTTCCTGTGGTCAAACAGTTTGCCAGAGCTTGTGAGACACAGGGTGGAAAAAGAAAACCTCTTGAGACCTCAAGTTACTAAAGTCAAGGGGACACACTGGAAAAATAAATTGCCACCAGCATGAACTGAAGCAGAAATACTTAACTTGCTGTCACACCAAGGTTTTTTTTTTCTTTCCCAAGAAAAATTACAGACTCTTTAATTTTTCTTCCCTCCCTGTCATTTTTATGATGATTTTCTTTACTCTCCTTACCATTTTGTTCTCCATCCTTTCAGTCACCTTTAGGACAAGCTTTTTCTGGCTCACTGCTCTAATTTCCTTGGTTTGGAGTGTTTAAATAGTTATTTTGTGAAAGCCCACGTTTCTGACGGGTAAAAGCATAGAGCAAGGCGGGATTCTAGCAACAAAGATTGAATATATAGTGTTCATCAAAGATCCATCTCATAAAGGGCTGGCCCAAGGGCTGTACTGGGCAGTCAAACAACAAATTCTGTTGATTCCTGGATGAGGTAATTGGAATGATTCCTTCTGGTCTCAAATCTCATACCTGAACAGCAAGAAGTCAGAGTCTCCAGACTGGAGATGCTGTTTTGAGTCACCTGATGGTCTTTTCCCCACATATTGGGGCAGGGAATGCATTTTTCTGTCTTTACTCTTCCTGTAATTTGTAATCCTGTGATTCCTGTGGCTTAGGATGAAATGTAAAATAGCGTTCTACTAATTCTCCTTTTTAAAGAATTCTCCACCTTCTTTTTCAGACCCAAAGTGAGGGCTCTCTCCTTTTATCAAGGCAGGGCTTGGCAGAGCCTATTTCAAACTAGTCGGGACCCTTGGATTCTATAACCTGCAGACAAGAGGGAGAGGGCTGCTTAACTCAACGCTTGCGTGACTCTGTCGAAGTAGACACAGTCAGGAATGTCGTGCTTCCCAGCGTATTTTGAGGGGGTATGTGTAGCGTACAAAAGGATCCAGGCTCCATAGCTGTGGCATTAGAACTCTCGGTGTATAAATAAATGTTCCAATTCATCTCACTTGAGAACATGGGAGCCCTTTTGGCTGAGCTGGGATCTGTCAAGAAACTGAAATGTAGATTCTGTCCTTATCTGCATGAAATGTTTTAATTACTTAACTTAGATGATCACACTGGGAAATACTTGGTACGATGTGCCAAATCCTTAGCAAATATCAATTGACGTAGCTCCATCGAGTTCTCCAGCCAAGGATTCGAGCTGATTTGAAACCCAGGAAATGGCAATGAAAAGAACCAGCCAGCTGAAGATACCTACTTGGATTTTGTTCATTTGTTCCCAAAGTTTTTATTTGGTTTTGGTTTTACTTTTGATATTTTCTCTTCTGCTCTGCGGCAGGCTTTTTCACAGGTTTTTTTTTTTTTTTCTTCTTTAGCTTTGCTTTTCTAGTTTTGCTGGTATAAAAGAGAACGCGAAGGAACAGAGAGTATCTGTGACCAGGTGAGAGCTCAACTTCCAATCCATGGAAGTGGCAGTTCCTTTTGTTACAGGTTTTTTCAGTATGGATTCATTTTTGCAAGTAAATCGCTTGAGTGAGAATGTTGCCAAAGTATCTTCAACAAGTACCTTTATCATTTTCATTTCTTGATGCTAATTTTTCTGGCCCTTCAGGCGGTGATGCCTTGCTGCTTGCTTCACCCGTCAGTCCTGTCCTGTTTTGTCAGGATGGTCTCGTTAAGAACCTGGCCTAGGAGCCCTCTTTTTCCCTGAGAAGAGTCCTAAACCCCAACCCAACAAGAT
Organism: Eurystomus gularis; assembly: GCA_013400335.1. NCBI lineage: Eukaryota > Metazoa > Chordata > Aves > Coraciiformes > Coraciidae > Eurystomus > Eurystomus gularis. Next base: position 80,700 of record VZZY01021508.1, on the reverse strand, counting down.
TTTACTTGAAGCAAGATATTCCGGCCTGCTTTTTACCTTCCCCCTTCATTTCTTAATGTAATTGTTTCTGGTATTCTGCCTTCTCACTGGTAGAAATGTCACGTCGCTCAGTTTTCAGCGTGCTCATTTGGAGAAGTTTATTAAAGGTGACGTAGAGTTTCTGACATACTAGTGGCAGAAAAGTAAAATGAATTTCACGGCTCGTTTGGTAAAAAGCTCCTTTTTGAAGCGGTGGATTTAATGTGCCTATTAGCTGCTTAAGAGTGTTGTGTGAAAGTCGTAATTAATGAATCTGGAGCGGGGGAGATGGTTCAACTGGTAACGTTGTGTGAGGTGATTTCAAGCAGCAAGTGGAAGTTCTCACGCGTTGCTAGACCCACGCCGCGCTTTGCTGGTTTGTATTTTGTGTAGTTGAACAGCATTCAGGCGCGTGGTCCCGTCTTTAGCTTTACAGTCATGCCTCAGACAGTTGGAAACACCAGCCCTTCCCTGCATGTGTGGCTTCTGCTTTGCAAGAAGAGCTTGCAGCTCTTGCTGCAGCGAGAACTCTGGGGCCGTGCTGAAATGTGGGCTTCCCGAGCGCTCGCTGCACTGCTCGCTGGGATGTTCAAGCAGGAAATCCAGTCGCCTTTTCCTTCAAGCCGGGAATTCTCAGTTCAGAAGTTAGTCCAGATCTTTTGTTGCTTTGCACAAGTGAGAATTGAGACTAAGAGCTGATTTGCTCCAGATCGTCTGCTCAAAAATGCTGTGAGGGGAATGGAGAAAGGCCTGAATGCATAAGGGATTTAAAATTGGGAGAGTTGGAGAAATCTTTTCCAAAATACGCGTTCTTGTTTGAGGCTGCTCTGTTTTTCAGTATTTTGCTATGAATCATAGAATCATAGAATGTTAGGGGTTGGAAGGGGCCTTCTGGAGATCCTCGAGTCCAACCCCCCTGCCAAGCAGGACCATAGAATCTAGGGCAGGTCACACAGGAACGCATCCAGACGGGTCTTGAAAGCCTCCAGAGAAGGAGACTCCACAAGCTCTCTGGGGAGCCCCTTCCAGTGCTCTGTCACCCTCACAGTCAAGAAGTTCCTCCTCACGTTGAGGTGGAACTTGCTGTGCTCTAGCTTGCATCCATTGCCCCTTGTCCTATTGCAGGGCACAAGTGACAAGAGGTTGCCCCTTTCTTCTTGACACCCAGCCCTCATCTATTGATCCACATTCATTAGATCCCCTCTCAGTCTTCTCTTCTCCAGACTAACCAGCCCCACATCTCTCAACCTTTCCTCATCAGGCAGGTGTTCCAGTCCCCTCATCATCCTCGTAGCCTCCACTGGACTCTCTCCAGTAGATCTCTGTCCCTCTTGAACTGGGGAGCCCAGAACTGAACGCGGTACTCTTGAATCTTGTTGTAGCTAAATGAAGTTTGCACCTCTAAGTGCAGGGAAGGGCTTGGTGGTGCTTGGTACAAGTCCATGGAATGCTTCCATGAGGTTTCTCAAGCAGAAGTTTCTAATCTCTATCAGAAACCACATTAGCAAGTTCTGTGAAGCAGTGGTTATTAAAATCCCACTAACTCTACACAGGGTTTTAGGAGAAAAGAGGAACCAGGGTAAAGACATTATGAAGAGAGCTTGAATATCCCCTGCTACCATGAGGCCATGGTGTTGGAGAGGCAGACAAGTGAACAAAACCCAGTCAAGGTTCCAGCTTTATTTGCATTAGCGATGTCTGTTGTACAGAATGCCTCTGCCCTGTGCCAGCCCTGGATTGCCGGTCCCCTGCCCAAGTACTCTCGGGGTATTTTTGGTGTGTTTTTAAGGGTGAGTCGGTTTTGGTGGCGATGCAGGAAAAAACCCCAACATTCTTTAGGGCGGATCCTGCCTTAAGGCAGCGATTAGGGAGGTGACGAGGAGGTAGAGGAGAAGAATTGTGCTGCTGTTGAGCTGGAGAGAGCAGCCCGTGAACAAAACCCAGTCAAGGTTCCAGCTTTATTTGCATAGGAGCGGTGTGCGAGGCCGGCACATGCTTGAGCACGTGTTGAACTCTGCAGTCACGACTCGTTCCTCCAAAGGTGCAGCTCAGAGACCTGCAGGGAGCAGAGCTTGGTACCTGCAGAGCTGCCTGCCAGTCTCTGCTGCCATCCTCACGAGCAGGGGAGTCCTCCTTAGTTCAGGGATAATTTGGAATGTGTTGGTGTGTAATAAAACACTTTGATATTTTTCCAACACTGCTTTATAGTTCAGCGTGAATCTTTCATTTGGAGGTTGTAGCGAGGCTGGTGCTGGTCTCTTCTTCCAAGTAACTAATGACAGGACAAGAGGTAATGACCTCAAGTTGCTCCAGGGGAGGTTTAGATAAGATATTAGGAAGAAGTCCCTCACTGAGAGAGTGGTTGGGCACTGGAACAGGCTGCCCAGGGCAGTGGTGGAGTCACCATCCCTGGAGGTGTTCAAAAAACAAGTAGATGTGGTGCTTCGAGACATGGTCTAGGAGTCAGGGAGATGTTGGGATGAAGGTTGGACTTGATCCTAGAGGTCTTTTCCAACCTAAATGATTCTATGATTCCTACGGTCTTTTATTCTTAGAATTGCTGCAGTCCTGAGTGTATGGAATCAAAGGTCCTCATTTTCAGGGTTGGGAGGATGGTCCATGATGATTTGAGAGCCCATGAAATGACAGTTTGAAACCTCCTCCTATTTTGGGGCTGGCAGAGGTTTAGGGCTTGTAAAAGTACAAATAATAAAGGAAGAGGGAAAGAACAGGTTGCAAAAGATGACTGTGAATATTTTAGAAATGTGTTTCTTTTAAATAACTACTAAAAGACAGATAAACGCAAATACTTTGCTTCAGTGTTTTGTGTCTTAAAGACAGTTGCTAGTGTTTGTATCCAGACTTGGAAAGTGCTAAATACTCATGTTTTCCTGTAGCTAATGGCCACTGTTTCAGTGTTTTCTTTCAGGTTGAGATGCAGGTAGAAATAGTGGTAGGACAGAGAACTACGGGTGAACAAAAAAGTTGCAGATTTCCCATCGCCACTGGTTTGGATGAGGAATGGTGAGAACGTTACATTTTATGTACAGAATACGAATCAGACCCTAACGCCCGTTCTACTGCACTAAAAAGGAGATTAAAAATGTAAAAGCTGTCGGAAGGAATGTGCTTGGAGCACTGGCATGCCAACATGTGCTGTGGCAAGAGAAGTAGGTTACGCGGCTGTGTGCTGCGCTGGCAAAGCTGTGAAAGCAAACAAATAAACCTGGTTTATGTACAGGTGCACGCACACGCGTGTGAGAGCTGGGCAGGAGAGCCGGGCAGGACGGCTCCTCGCTGAGCTGCCTTTCCACTCTTCTTCAGTGTAGTCCCAGCCTGCCTATCGCTGGGTTTGATCTTTGCATTGCACACTGGCACTTGAAAGACTGAAGGAGAGCAAAAGAAAACATCTTAAAATGGGTTGAGCTGCAGTAATAGCAGCAGTGATGCTTCCTGGACCTTCTCCATCTTGGGAGACCGTAGGTGTTTCCAGGAAGGCCGTGGGGCCTGATTAAGGCATGTCTCATTAGGGGCTCCTGAGAGGTGCTGGAGGCTGTGTGTGCAGGATCTGTCCTTGCTCTGCCCAGCAAGAACGCAGGCAGTGACACGGGCTGTCTTCTGCATTTGTAACTGGCTGCTTTGGCTGAGAAGTTCCCATTTCTTTCCAAAACCAATATTTCGAAGGGAATATATACTGCACATCTGCACTGCTTTAGCAGCTCTTTCTTCCCTCGAGTCATACAACTTTTTATTTTACTGCAGCTGTTTACTGGGTTTTGCGGGGCGAGGGCCGGCAAAGCTGGTTGCTTTGGAAGTGGCGTCAGCTCGAGTGGACCCGGGCTGAAGGGGAGAACTCGTCTGTGTCATGGTCGGCTCGTGTGGGAGATGTAGAGATAGCGGAATGTCAGGGGTTATCGTGGGGTTTGGGTAGCTGTGCTTGGTGCACTCCTGCCTGCGAGACAACGTGCTTTAAAAAATGTTACACTTTGTTGGGGGGTGAAGGTGGGAGATGATCCGAGGAGAGTGCAGGTGTGAAAGGTTGGGGGCTTGCCTGAAGTCATCTAGAAACCTAATGGGAGACTCACAAGAAGGACACGGGTCCCATGAGCCCCGGTCTTTGCTTAATAGAATTTATTTTCAGTGCTCGATGTATACTCCAACTTAAATAGAAGCTGGAGGGGGAAATACACGCTGTCATTTAGACTTGGTTTGTCGTCTCAGTGGCTGCTGGTATTTAGCATTTGGCCCTTTTTTGGTACACCTGTGCCCTTTCAGAATGTTTCAGGATGGAAACAAATTTGGACTTGATGCCTGTTTCACTTGCATCAACACAAAACTGAGGAATTTCAGGCTGTATCTTGTCCTTCGCAAAAGCCTTTTTCTGGGGTTTGGAGAGATGTTTGCAGAAGAAGAGATAGGAGAGGAGTGCACAAAGCATGATGGTGGAAGTAGTGACAGACACTGAGTACCCAGGGCAGTGTGTCTGGAAGAGTCATTCAGCAATTCCAAGCCTCTTTAACAGAACAAAATTGACGATAATTAATAGTGTCCGTGGCATCTGATTGTCTTGGAATCCTTGAATCATTAGATTTTACACTCCCCGCTCTGTGAGACGGGAAGCCGTTATCTGCATTACACAAAGAAGAAGCGCAAAGATGTAATAAATCAAGCAAGTTGTTCAAAGTCACACAGCGAATCATTAACTGAAGAGGGCTTGAACCCCGGTGTCCTGAATCCCAACCCCACGGCTCGTTCACTGAGCCATCCTTCATAGCAGCTCATTGTCTCCTGTCATACAGGGCTTTGCCTCGAGGGCTTGCGAGCTCTCCTTTTTGTAACAAAGCTATTCCGGTAACAAAGATTCCTTTTCTTGGGTGAATCTGCTCTTCCAGTAATTCACCTTTTCTTTTGGACATCGGAAAGGTTTTTGAGTTAGATCGATACATGTATGCAGGAGGAGCGTGGGAGGAACGCATGAACACATGTAAACATCAACCCAAGGGAAATGAGTAAGTGCTGCACACCTTGCTGAGAGTAATTTAAAATAACATTGCCCTCACTGCAATTCATCTCCCTGTTCCAACCAAGCAGACTAGCATGGGGTCATATCAATAATTTAAACAGCCTTACCCCTCAGCCTCCGTGCTCTTCAAGAGAAGGATTCGCACTTAGCAGAACACCATTGTTTTAGCTTTTGAAGACTTTAATTGGTGTTTCCAAGAGTATGACCTCATTCACTCACACAGTATTTTTCATTCATTCTGTTCTCTTCCGAAGTTACCTAGAGTTCAGGTTTACTTTTTTTTCAGGGTGGTTTTTTCCCCCAAAAAATATGTGTAAGTAGTTTGGTGTATAAGGGAATTAGAAGATTGCTATGCTGTCATCTCCCCATTGTCAGTTCAGGTCCAAAGCCAGTCAGAGCAGCTCGGAGCACTCCTGTAGCTTTGGGCAGAATGGAGTTTCTCGACACCTCCAGAAGCAGTGGCTAGAGCCCTGTGACCTTTGCTTCCGTCCTTCCTGGCACCCATTTCACTCCTGCTTCTCACCTTTGTAACTTCAATGTGATATCCGAAAGGGGCCTTTCTGGTTACACTACTCCAGGCATCTCAAGCAGAAAAAGAAGTGAAGATCACTTTGTACAATATTCCAAGAATAAAATACTTGCAAATCACTTTGAATGGACAAAATAAAGCTTGGACAAAAATCCACAGGTTTGAGAGCACAGAACCAAATTCAATCACATGAAGTAATATATTTTCCTTGATTCCAGGCATGCCATCAGTGGACCTGTATCAGTTTTAACTATCTTTAGCACTTTAATGTTGAATTAATTTTGAAGAGTGGAACATCCTTATTGCGTCCTGGAATTGAGTACTAGGGGAAAATTCAGTGATGCTGGTGGATGTCTTTTTTTCTGATGTTTGCAAAGTAAAGCAACAGTTGAGATGCTCTGACCACTACTGTCCTGCATCTCCTCTCTAATTGTAGTCTGGAATTTATAGAAGAAATATTCTGATGCCTGAAAACTAGGATCAATATATGTAAATGATTTTACATTAATCTTCAGCTTACTGTAAAAACTTAACCACAACAACACATGAAGGTCTTAGGGAAATTCCCCAACCTTTCCATCCTGATCTCATCACCTTCTTCTGGCTTTAGCTGTCGGTACAAACCAGGTACCAGCTAGTGAGCGCTCCAGCTTTTGAACTGTGAGATACGAATCACATCTTTGTACTTTCCACACTGAAACAATGATTCCAGTCCTTGTCCCACTGAACCTTAAGAGTATAAGCTGGGTAACAGCCTGATTATCCAAAGTTAATGGTCAGGTGTAATAAAAGTCCTTTGCCACCTCCTCTCATCTTTCTTCTGGGAACCTGGGAAAATTCAGTGATAATTCACACTACAGAACCCAGTTCCAAGACTGAATTGTACATTTTTGAAGACCAATTCCAATTGCTGTAGCTGACCCACCTTTCTAGTTCAAATCTCTCCTCTCTACTTGCTACTTGTTATCGTGCAAAGAGGAAGGATCACTTCAGCTTTGTAGTTCTTACTTTCCAAAACCCCAGTGCTAGCCCTAAGACTTAACCCAAAGACATCAGGAGTTGTTGCTACCTGAGAATTACTAACAAGGCATTCAGAGTTGAAATTGCCACTTGGAGCAGCCCCTGGGACCTGCAGTCCCAGCCGCCACTGACATCTCCCCGTGCTGGTACTTGGTTTATGGTCACAACCCTGGACCGAGGTGCCAGTTGAGTCCTGCTTTGCCCCGCCATCCTATGCACTAGGAGTTTGCCGTTGCGTTGCTTTTCAGCTGACAGAACAGATTGGTTTGTACCATAGATTTCTAGGTTAGGAAGCAGTTTGCTCTAGTGTCCACGAAGCTGAATTACTGATTTGGGGGGTGGAGATGGTTTGTTGTTGTTTGGGGATTTTTTTTTAGGGTATTTATGCAGGTTACTGGGTCAGTAAGCGGAGGTCACTGCAACCCAATAAATTCTATTCTTGATTTTGACCTAAAAGAAAAAATTTAAACCGTAAAACCCTCATTAGTGCATGTATCTTGCTTACGCAGGTGAGGTCAGGAATTAACCCCTGGGAAGCAGCCTTGGATTCCTTTCCAACAGTTGGATATTAAATGTGAGGAAGCCTGAAGGAATAATGTTAGTTCTGGTCTTCCTCTGCTTACCAGCTCAGTTCCTGCATATTCTTTTTCCATTTTTCTTTGGTATCTCATTGTCTCAGGATTTCTTTCTCCGCTCTCCTCAGTTTACTGTTTTGTTGGTTTTTTCCCCCCTTGGCTTTCACCAGATAGCCCTGTCAGCTCCATTTCTCTCCTTTCTGGCCTTGCTTGACTCCTCTTAACCTGTCCTTTGCTTAACCCACCCCACTAACTCCATCCCTGCCCCTCCAAAGAGCTGGGGCCAGGAAGGCAGGATGGAATTGATTCTGTGAGCTCTTCCAGTAGATGCTGCTGCTGGCAGGGATTTGGACTCTTAAGGAAAGGAGAGATACTTCAGTGCAAGCGCATGGGAGCAGAGGAGAGCTCTCTGCCTGGTGTGGAGAGGCTGGAGAGGTCTATGTTTAGGACAGAGGTGAGGGGCAATCAAGCTGACAGTCTCTCCTGTGCACCAAGTGGGCGCGTGGTAGTGCTGAATATATGTAGAAAATGGGATCTTGCTTCCACCATCAGCTACGCTTTGCCTGTGTGAAGCCTAACCAAAATTCTTCTGAATAATATAAGGACAGGCTGAGAGAGTTGGGGCTGTTCAGCCTGGAGAAGAGAAGGCTCCAGGAGGACCTTATAGCGACCTTCAAGTACCTGAAAGGGGCCTATAAAGAAGGTAGGGGAGGATCTGTTCTCAAGGGTTTGAAGCGACAGGATGAGGGGTGATGGTTTTAAGCTAGAAAAGGGTAGATTTAGGTTGGACATGAGGAAAAAGTTCTTTACTATGAGGGTGGTGGATCAGTGGAACAGGTTACCCAGAGAGGTGGTGGAGGCCCCATCCCTGGAGACATTCAAGGTCAGGCTTGGTGGGGCTCTGAGCAACCTGACCTAGTTGGAGATGTCCCTGCTTCTTGTAGTGGGGTTGGACTAGATGGCCTTTGGAGGTCCCTTCCAACCCAATGCATTCTGTGATTCTATGATCCTAATATAAGAGTCCTCCCTTTGTTGGCAGCAGTCCTTGGGTGAGATGTGTGGCAGGATGGCTTTGGATTGTGGTGGTGTATTAACGTTTAAAATGTTGTGGTCCTTCTTAAGAGAGCAGGCAGCCTTAGATTTTAAAATCTATGTATTAAGTGAGGTTGGTTGAGGTCAGCAGTGGCTTAGAATATCTGTCGTCCAGGGGAGCTCCGCTTTGGGAGCGAGGTCACTGAATCAGAAGGCAACTCTTTGTACGCAGATTCAGTGTGACAACCTGCTACAGGAGCCACGGTGCTTTAGATGACAGATCGAGCTGAGGCGCTGTCTTCGTGGGCATCAAAAGGTGAGTTATAACTCCAGTGTCCGAGAGGAATCTGTTCGCTGGGCTCGCTCCCTCCTTCAGTTCCCTGCGTGCCGTAGTAGCCTTTGATCCCCGTTTTAAATGACCCTCTTGTGTTGCAGCACAGTTCAATAACCGCGTGTTTCATCCGGGTACTGGGAACGCTTTGTTGTCTAGGGAATTGTGTGCGCCGGGGCTGATAAACCAGCCTGCTAATCCTGTTAGTGCTCGTGGGAATCCCCTAATTTTGACAGGGTTGCCCTGTCCCACGCTCACAGGATTGGATGGGTGATCCGAGTCCAGAGCTTGGAGTGAACTTTGCCACATTTCCAAACGGTGGTTGCTGTGATTTCTTAAGGATCCGTTTCCTCCAAAACCGTAATGTCATCGTGGTTCTCCTTAGGTGGCAGATCGTGCGTTTCATCATGTTTTCTGCACAAATAGCTAGAGATGAAAGCAGAGTCTTAACTGGAGCCATGAATGGGATCAGTTTTGCTAGCGAGTCAGCGGAGGAGCTTACAGCATCCGTAAGAACAGAAGCAGTAATAATTCTTGACACTTGCGTTAGTATATTTTTATGTGTATTTTTTGAAGAGCTTTATAAAGATACTCCATTTTCCGGATTACAAATGGAAGAGCAGAAAGTTTAAGTCCTGGAGGTAAGAGTGACTAAACTAGAGAGACCTTGGAGGAAAAAAGGTGTTATCCAGAATGCTCTCTTCTGTCACTTTGTTTTCCCCCACCCTATAAAACATGTCTACTCCAGTCTGACTCTTCATTCTCTGCACCCTTAGCTCTGTGTCGTAGCTGGTCCAAGCTGGTGTCATTTCTCTGAAGCTGATGGTTTTGCCTCTACCCCTTATCTCTTGCCTGTGTTTTTCAGTTAACTTTCCTCAAGGTAATTTCCATTTCATTTGGGTGTTGATTTTGGCACCATTTCTGTGCTTCCTCTCTGCTAGTGCTGTTTGAACAGCTTGGAAGGATGGATTTTGTTTAGATTCAAGAATCCCTCCAAGGTTTGTTTTAGAAGGAGGGAACCTGTAGGCACAGTGCCTTTGAATCCGTCTTTGCAGACACCTCCCAGGGGAGACGTGTCTCTGTCTCCTTCTCCTTCCCTCGGAGGGCTCCTGCAGAAAGGATCCCATTGGTGTTTCCCCCTCTCATGTCTGTGTGTTTGTTCCTCGTGCAGATGCAGATGGTTAGTTAGCGCTGACAGGCTTTGCGAAGGCCGCTTCAGATTTCACGTAGCTGTGAATGCTAATAGAAGGTTTGTTGTTTCATTTCCGAGTCTTCTGAGTAAACAGTTCCACCGTAGGTGCGTTCAGAGGAGGAAGCTGCTAATTATGTCCTCTGCCTCCCCGCTCTCCTTCGGTACCTGTTCCTCCCTCCCGGGTAGGTGCTGTTGACATAGCAGCCACCCGTTTATCCTGCCGGAGGGTGTTGTTCTTGCACTTGTGTGTTGAGGTGGTGGATGCGTAAGGAGAGATCCATGAGACGTCAGGAGCTGGAAATCTATCCAAAAGCACTGTTGGTGAGGGGTGCGGGTGGAAACGCTGCACAGGTTCTCTTGCAGGTGGCAACTTTGATCCTTGTGATAACACAGGAGGAAGTCTCTTGGATTGCTTCAATCTGGGATTTCTTAGAACAGGCTGAGAACTTCTGTAGCCTTTCATAGATCTCGAAGTGGCCACTTTGTCCTAAACATTCCTGCAGTGTCAAAGCATTGCAGGGCCATCGGAAGAGGAAAGAGTATTTTCTCTCTGTCATGGAAATGCAGCCGTGTCATAGAAGCGTTCTCTTTTTGGTTGTTGCTGGTTTATTTATTATTGCTTTAGCATAATCCAAATTTAAGAATATTAGTGTAACAATCTTGGCTATTCTTGCTGCTTCAGCTTTTCGTCAAACTCTGACAACCAGTAATGAAAGATGAAATAGGAACCTGTTCCCTCCCTGTCTCCATGTAATCTTTGATCTGGAAAGAGGTCACACAACAAAACTGTAATTCTTTAATTTCCAGTTCCCGGAAAGATGGAGTTTGGGGAATTTAATTTGCCTCCTATTGTCTCTGTGCCCCCTTATCTTCACACGTCTTGTAGGGAGTTGTTAGGCTGCCCAGATTTTCACGCTGGTATGTTGCCAGGCGTATGAATAGCCTTTGGATCCTTGCAGCCAAGAGGCTTCAGAGAAAAGAAGGTAAATATTCCAAGACTGTTTGATGTATGGACAAGTTATGCAGCACTGTGGCAGTAGAAACAGACTGAGCTACTTCCAGTAGCTCATTAAAGCTGTTCCAGTGAGACAAGGGGTCTCCTCATATCCTGCTGACATTAGGAATGTGCTTCAGCACTTCATGCAGAGAGTTCCTAAATATACTCGGAACAACGGCTTTAATAGTAATGCTTTTCCGTAGCAGCTGCGAAAGGTAGTTCTCAAGGCATTCGATATGGAAAGCAAATACTGTTAACTCCATTCTGCAGACGGGGAGCTGAGTTGTGGAGGGGAAGCGAAGTGGATTAGGAAGGTGATGCAGCAGGCCACTGACACTTGGGTCCAAGCCTAGTGTCCCGTGCCCAGGGACAGTGCCACATTGCTGTGCTGAAGGTGAGGGTGGGAAACCAGGAGGGTGTAAGGTATGTTTTACTGTAGCCTGGGTATGTGTGTTCTTACCACTGTCACAAATGGCCCAGCCAGTCGTACAGCCCTTTCTGATAGGTTCTCTTTGGTATTGGGATGATTGAGTGTTGCTCTTGAACCTCCTGCATGCCCAGATTCCAGAATGCAGGCACGTGACTCCACAGGGATCGACAGCCCCTGCACATCAGCCTAACAGAAGCTCAGGATTTGGCCCATCCTCTGGAGTAGCAGAGCAGCGCTGCTGCTTGCTCCATCAGCCAGCAGTAGCTGTGCGAGGTGTGAAGGATGGCAGCCGGCCAGCTCTTCAGCGAGCCTGGACAATGTGCTACTAAGCTGAGTGGATCAAACAGTAGGAAGAACACAGTCCTTAAAGGGCAGAGTGCAGGCACATTGTGAAGTGATCTATTTATATCAGAGAGCTACGGCCGTAACAATACGGGGCTTCTGGAAGCTCCCAGTCATGGCTGCGCTCCTGTTGAAAGCATGTGACAGAGATAGATCCTGCAGTCATCATCTCCTCTAAACACTTAATCAAAATTCTCTCCCATATGTCTTTCCTGTTGTACTTTTGAAAGCAGTGTGGTGGAATTCTGTTGTCTGAGGGATAATTCCAAGTGAAAAAATCATAGAATCATACAATCATTTAGGTTGGAAAAGACCTCTAGGATCATCAAGTCCAACCTTCATCCCAACATCTCCGTGAGCCCTGGACCATGTCCTGAATTGCCACATCCCCTCCAGGGATGGTGACTCCACCACTGCCCTGGGCAGCCTGTTCCAGTGCCTGACCACTCTCTCAGTAAAGAACTTCTTCCTAATATCCAACCTAAACCTCTCCTGGCACAACTTGAGGCTGTTTCCTCTTGTCCTGTCATTAGTTACTTGGAAGAAGAGACCAGCACTGGCTGAGAACCCTATTTTCCAAACAGTTTTGTCCTGCTTCAGCTTGCTAGCTGTGGATGTGCAGCACTAGTGGTTACTCATGATACAGTTCCTCCAAGCTGGGTTTTAGGGATTCTACTCTTTCCAGGTTACATCCAGATCATAGTCACAATGGTCCTGTTTCTAAAGTTGATGCACAACATGCAATGTTTTCCTGAAATCCTTCTGACGTGAGAGAAACCAGGACCTTCCCCACACTGCATGGATATATATGTACAGAATGAAGTTGTCCTGAGATTTGGGAGGGGAGGGTCAAGGCAGGGGTAATATTAGAAGCTACATCTCAAGCTGTCTGTAGTTCACAGAATCACAGAATCATTCTGGTTGGAAAAGACCTTCAAGATCATTGAGTCCCACCACTAACTTAACTCTACCACATCCACCATTGAACCCTGGCTTCTGGCCCCACATCTTCATGTTCTTTAAACATCACCAGGGATAGTGATTCAACCACCTCCCTGGACAGCCTGCTCCAGTGCCTGACAACCCTTACACCGTGTGTCTGAGGGCGTTGTCCAACCGTGTCTTGAATATTGTCAAGTTTGGTGCCATTACTGATTCCCTGGGGAGCCTATTCCAGTGCTCCCCCACCCTCTGGTTGAAGAACCTCCTTCTGATGTCCAACCTAACCCTCCCCTGGCACATCATCTTACCATTCCCTCGGGCCCTATCATTGGTCACCAGAGAGAAGAGATCAGCGCCTGCTCTTCCCCCCTCCCTAGTGAGGTAGCAGTAAGCTGCAGTGAGACCTCCCCTCGGTCTTCTCTTACTGTAGATCTTTGCAAGGTCAGACGTGTAGTACTGCAGGCAATGGCTGTGCAAGGTTCTCCACCCGCTGTTCTGTCCAATGTTGACTGCCCCTGGCCTGGTGAAATCCCTCCTGGTTATCCCGTCTGTGCCTTCCTGCTCTGGAGCAGTAACGAGCACTAATATATAATATAATAATATATATATTAATAGTATATAATGTTTCTATGGGAAAGAGATACGTGTATATCAATATATATATCTCCAGGGAGATCCAGTGAGATTGGACTAGAAGACATTTAAAAGTCCCTTCCAACCCACTCTGTGACTGCAGGTCAGTGTCTCCGAGAGGCGTTTGAATTGTTACCTACGGAAAATTTGCATCCAAAGTTTCTCTAACAGGAGATGGAAAAGCAAACATAGAGTTTTCAGACATTTCAGGGTTTCTGCTTGTGTCACTGCGTTATTTTGGTGTAGACAATGAATATGCAGTGCTGACATGTCCATGCCAACCTCACCTTACCAGCTGGGGCTGGTGGGGTGATGGGGATGTGGTTGTGCAGGCTCTGCTATGGAGCCTAGCTACAAGATTTTTGTGTTGCAGGTCTCTGTAGTCATGAGGGGTCTCTCAGGGAAGTTTATATGCTGAAAGTAGAAGGACATGGACCTGTTGGAGAGGGTCCAGAGGAGGGCTACAAAGATGTCTGGAGGACTGGAACACCTCTCTTATGAAGACAGGCTGAGAGATTTGGGCTTGTTCAGCCTGGGGAAGAGAAGGCTCAGGGGAGACCTCACTGCAGCCTTCCAGTATCTGAAGGGGGCCTACAAGAAAGCTGGGGAGGGACTTTGTACAAAAAGGCCTGTAGTGATAGGATGAGGGGTAATGGCTTTGAACTGGTGGAGGGGAGATTTAGATTGGAAATTAGGAGGAAATTCTTCACCCTGAGGGTGGTGAGACACTGGCACAGGTTGCCCAGGGAAGCTGTGGATGCTCCATCCCTGGAGGTGTTCAAGGGGCCAGGGCCTTGAGCAACCTGGTCTAGTGGGAGGTGTCCCTGCCATGGCAGGGGGTTGGAACTAGATGATCTTTGAGGTCCTTTCCAACCCAAACCGTTCTATGATTCTGTGAAGTCCCTTGTGTTGTACCTGGACAGTGGAGTAACCCCACCACCCCTGGGAGAAAGTGCAGAGTCGGGTGTCGTGGACACTCCCTGGATTTTATAACAACACCAGCAGTGTCTGTAGGTGGGTCTGGTTTGAGGAGCTGAGGGCTTGATCTGTGGATGGTGCATTTCACAGCAAAGAAACGCCTGTGAGGTGAGCTCCGTGTATTTGCTTCATGCCTTAGCTTTCTATTTCATCTAAATTAATGGTTGTCATTAAAATGTGATTTGGAAGCAGATTTCCCAAAATTAGTAGATGAAGCACCACATGTTTGCTGCTTCTTCCTCTGGAGGATTTCAAGCTCTACTTTTTTTTTTTTTCCTCCTCATTTCCCCTTCAAATCTTCCCTGAAAATTTATACCTTTATTAAAAAAAGAACAACAAAGACTTGGAAACCAAGCAAAACCCACCCCCCTTCTGAACCGTTTCAGCAGAAGAAGTGAAGAGCCGTGCCGCGGTGCTGCGTACGCCAGTGAGCACTTGCAGGAGAGCCACGGTCTGGCACAACATGGTAGGAGAAAGCAGTTCACAGAATTCCCTTCAGGAAGGGGAATAGGTCGGCACTAAAAAGCTCTTCTGGTGCTTTTATGAGGGGGTGGGGCAGGGTGGGAGCGGAGAGGCAAGTGGCTCAGAATGAGAAATGCAAAATAGATTTCAAAACAAAATTAGAAGAAGGAATAAAAACAAGGCAGAGTCCGTTGGGGGATGCTCTGCTGCGTTTTCTGTATGTGCTGGAGTATTAAACATCTTCAGGCCGTGCTAATGATGTTGATAACAAGCCTGATCTTTTGATGTTTCTGAAAACATCAAAGTGAAGGTCCTGGAAGGCCTCAGTTCATCAAAATCCAAATCCCAGACAAAAAGAATTTTTTGTTTTGTTTTGGCTTTGTTTAATAGGTATGGATATTTTATTATACTTAATTTTGTGTTCCCAGGGGCTTTGGGAAAAGGAAGGAGGAGATGGAAGGAAATAAGAGTTTTGGAGTAGGCATGAATGGAGCTGAAATGATTCACAATAACACTTTGGAGAACAGTTAAAATCCTTTAAACGACTTTTTCCCTGCTCTGATTTGTGTGGGGAGAAAGCAGCAACCATCTTCCGTGGTGTTTTGTTTTAGTGAGAAGAGCTTTGTCAATGAGGAACATCAATAGATCCACACGGCCTGTAAGAAAGGAATGATTTTTGCATTTGATTCCTGACATCTGCCACCCTTTTCCATGCCCGAGACCAAGGAAAAGCCTTTCACTTCACTGTTCAAGCAGTTTTAAGCTCTGGCTCCTGTAGCACTTCTGAAGGACCTACTTCCAAAGCACACCGGGATGTCCAGCACTGATACTGGGACCTGCTCCCATGTCAAGGCTGTAAAGAAGTTATGTAGAGTACTTAAAATGTGTAAAGGTACTGGAGTGAGGTAGAATGGATTTTGTAGTTGGGATAGCTCTGAAGATTTCACTTAATTTGGGTAGCCAGTACTTCTAATGGTGGGAAACACAGGCAAGGTATCACTAGTGCTTGTATTTCGTGCACCTTCAGAATACCAGAAAACTGGATTCAACTCAAACCTAGAAAGCCTCTGCTTCAGGGGGAACCCTTGGCACATATAAATAGAGCATTAAAAAGAGCTTTTCAGAGAACTTCAAGTAGAATAGACTCACTCGCGGGTGCATGAGGGACAGGAGCAGAGAAATGGGTTTGTCTGTTTTGTCAGGACATCCAGCACGGGTCTTGTCCCTTCTGAAATCGCTGGTTCTTGTGGCTCTGACCCAGATGCACGTCTGTGTGATCAGGAGCACTTAACTGGGCTGTGGCTTGCTGTCAATAGGCACGAGATGAGAATTAAAATCTTTATGTAAGTGGAGTTTGCTGTGCTGCGTAACCTCTTCAGGTGTCCTCGCTGCTCTGCTCCCTACAAGCGGCTTTTGGTTTTGTGGATTTGGGAGCTGCAGCGCAAATCAGGCCCTGATTGAGGGAAACTAGTGATGAAATACATTTAGATTCGTTCATCTGTTCCAAGTCCTGCTCATGGAAAGCTACGTGCTGCAGTGTATTTTTGGGGCTGCTGAAGGGACTCGGGGTGAAATGCTAACGCTGTGTTGGACGCTGTGCCGGGTTAGAGGACCTCCTCTCAGGTCTGGTCTTTTCATGATGGCCTGCATTGCCATGAGAACCCACCAGCTCTTGTTAAGGGTAATATGGTGGAGGAACAAATGATAATCATTGTTGGCACTACAGCAGGACCAACAACTCAGTCAGATGCTCCTAGATGCTCGTGTGCTTGTATTTTGAAGCTGAGGGACAGTTTTTACTTTTAGGGGTATAATAATAGATGGGATTTTCTTTCATTAGTTCCACAGATTTTAGATGAACTTGTGACAGATCACCCCTGCTCTCACAGCCCCTTCTGAAAAGCCACGTCTAGTGCTTTGGAGTCCTTACTCAGCAGACTGGACACGCAGGCTGCAGGTCACCGAGAAGAGACCAAGGACAATGTCTGTGGCACCCCTCATGAGGGCAGTAGGTTCAGGGGCATGCTCTTGAACAACACAGTGTCCATCTACATAACCCCTGTGTGGAGAGGAGGAGACCCACTTTTTCTTTTTGACCAGGAGAGAGCTGTGGTTCTGACTCACACTCTGCCTCCAGGGATAGTCGGTGTCTGTGAAGGTCACAGCGGTACAAAACCCCAGGATCTCGTCGTTCATCTTGAGGGTAGGAGCTGGCACCAGATGGAAGCCTGGGGTTGCTCTGTACAGGATAGGAAGTTACATACTCAAAATTCTTCATTTACTGAACTTTTGCCACTGATTCTACTTTCTGCCAATTTTATTGCAGACTTTCTGCCCTTTTATATTTATGACTGGCAGCAGTAAGCACTACTACATGGAGATGAAAAGAATCACATTACAAAACCCTCACCTCCTTTCTTTTAAACATGAAAACCAGAGGCTAGTCTTCTCTCTCATAGTGAATAACTTTATTTTTTTCCCCATGCTAGCTGCTGCTGCACTGTTTAAGGCTTGCTCTTGACTGTGCTGTGTTGCTGCCACTTACCCCTTCTGTTCTGAAACTGTTATAACACGTATAACAACCACATTTCTTCAGCCCTTTCCTCTAGCCCCTTTCCTTCTCCCCCTGCCCAATCTTTCCAAAACTCATCAATTTACTTCATTTTTTCGTTACTTTGTTTTACCCAAAGCAACAAGAGACCTCTAATATTCTTTCTTCTTCTATACGTAGCCCACATTTCACACATTTCCTTCCAAAGCTGTATGCAGGTGCGCTGGGATTCTGGCTCATCTGGTTTTGGCCTTCTCCTGCTCTGCTGGTCCTCAGTCCTTACATTTCTTCCTCCTGCCTTTGAGTCTTCCACACTCTGAGAGATCGGCAGTAAGGCTGGAGCACAGGCACCGTTAATCAAGCTGGCTTTAATTTCACTGTTGGAAGCAGTGAAGTCACGCTTAGCACAACTTTTTTCTGCTGTAGTTGTGTTCTCCTACCTCATAGCAGAGCGAGCTGAGCTGTCTGAGTCTTGTCATCACCCCCAGTGTCTTTGAGCAGCCTCCTGCTTCCCACAAAACAAGGAGTTTCAGGACGTGGTTTAATGGTCGTGGCAATGTTGGGCTGACAGTTGAACCTGATGATCTTAGAGGTCTTCTCCAACCTTAATGATTCTATGATTCTTTTCTCCACCAGATACTGTCTGTAATCCTGACTGTACAAAACCTCCTGTTGTGGCTCTCCAGACTGAGACTGATGATTTCATGTTGGGTCCTTAATTTTACTGTCAAAGAGAGTGTAGACTTCGTTTTCCTGTGGATGTGTTAGGTGAGAACAGTGGCAATAAGAAGTTCTCAAGATGGGACTAGAATCTTTGTGGGCTCACGACTGTCCAGTATCTTGCATTTGCTTTGCTTCTCAAGAAAAGCAGGAGGAATACATTTGCAGACTCGTTGCCTGGGGTTGTACAGACGAGCTCACGGCTTCATTGTTGGAATCTCTCTCTGCTCATGTGCACTGATATTTATTTTTTTTTGGTATTTTGTTTAAATGCCATCCCATCAGCAGTGTTAAAGGAGGCTGAACAACCACTCAGTGCAGAAGATCCATGGTCACGGTTGAGTATGTAGATGATTGTAAGCGTGGCATTCAGAGATGAGTTTCAGAAAGGAGAAAGAGGGTTTTAAAAAACAAGTAAATGAGATGCTGCCCAGTGGTCCCAGACACATACCTAGACAAGACACTTAAAATCACTGAGCTGTTAACAGTAAGTTTGCCCCACTTCATCAAATGCATCAAGCACAGTGCTTCTGAGCGAGAGAAGATCAAACCTCACATCGGTCACCCTCTCTTGGGTTTCTTCTGCCTTTCTGGGTGTTCTGTTGCTTTGCTTTCTTGAGTTGGGGTGTGAGGGGAGGAGGAGACGTGTTTCTACCGAGGGCAGCTTTAATTTGATGATTGACAAAGTCTGCCAAGTGAGAACAGTTTAGCCGAGTTACCGGATGAACTAGTGGAGGAGTCGGTAGGCAGTGGGTTGTGTTCCAGAAACCTCAGCATGGGAGGAGTTACTCTAGTGGGCATAACCAATGACTCAAGCAGTGATTCTGCTCCCGTCAAGAGCGGTGTGATGGAATTTAACAGCATCTGATAAGGGTTTGTGGTTTGTTTTAACACTCCAAGTCTGAAACTCAAGGTTCTACTGCACTGACAGTAAATATTGTGTAGTACAGTAAATGGTTCTAAAACAAAGAAGCGATGAAGGTGCCACCAAACAGGAGAGGCAATCAGAAACACACCTCACGGGACTCCTTCTTGTAAAAATTTCTCTTGAGAGATTATTCCAGGTAACTTTTCCCTCTTCTGTCTAGCTTAGGTGCCCATGGCACCTATTTTTGTGAAATTAACAGAACAGTTCTTGTGATTTCTGTGCACTTACTGGCTTGGGTACTGGTGGAACCGTTTTCTTGGCAAACTCTTATTAGGGGAGAGAAACCAATGTTGTGTGTGCTGCTTCTAGCTGGTGTTCAGATTCCATCGCTTAAGAAGGCATTTAATGTAGCTGAAAGATCACAGGCTTGAGTAGAAGGCATTTTGTTTCCCACGTCGTCTTTACGACTTTTTGAAGCAGTTCTTCATGTATAGGTTTGTTGGTTTGAGGTCTTCTCAGGTTTTTGAACAAACGTGGGTAACTCTCTACTAGCTCTCATAGGAGAAAGAGGGTCACTTTTTGATTGAAGGTGGTGGATTGAAGGATTTTGCCTGTGGTGAGGAGATCCTGACATAAGGAACTTCTGTGTTTCTCATTGGAGAACATAATTAGACTAATTCAGGTAGCTAAACTCTGAGGAAAAGCTTCTTTCAAGCATAACTCCGAGTGTCTGCCCGCACTGTTAAAATCATAGCTCTGTTTCTTCTCTCCACCCCACCGCCTATTGATCACAGAAGCCTTTTCCTCACCGGTTTCTCTAAACATGTCTGTTACCCCCCCTTGGTCCATGCATGCTAAAATAGTCTTCCTTGCTTGTGACTCTGACCATGTCACAGTCTCTTTGATTCTTCCACTTATTCTACTTTTTTATTCTATCAAATTCAAGCTTCTATTTCCCCCCTTCAGTGACTGTTACCTTTCTCCTCCGTCTCTTCTCTATTTTTTTACTTCCTTTTTTTTTTCTTCCCCAATCCCTGTGTTTCTCTGTGACTTCACTGCCTATGGCACGGTGTCCTTTATGCACAGTTGCCCACCTGACATCATCTCCCCTCCTTTAAGACATCCTTAAGAGTGACTCCTGCTCAGTATCTGGAAGCAATCAGCTCGCTAATGATGGCTGGGTTTAGCAGCAGACCAGGGATTGCTAATGGTATTTATTTATTCATGCTCCTTGTGGAAGATAAAACACGCCGTTGATTGTGATTGCTGATCTAGATAACCTTATCCTTATTTTCGCCTTCCCTCCAAGTCCCCATACAAGTTTCTTATTTTAATTTGGTTTGTGATTCAGCTCTAAACTTTTAAAGCCAGTGCCCTGACTTTCAGTCCTTTTCAGCCTTCACACTGCAGCTCGCCTAGTGAGGTCCTCCAAATGACACCAACAATCACTACTACTGTGCAGTCTCAGCCTGGGAGTTTCAAGAATGCTCAGGAATGTAGGTGTGCATGTGATCTTCTGGAATCCTGAATAAACTGTAGCCATAGCTGTTAACGTATAATGGGATTTTTCTTTGGAATTTTTCTGCAAGGGGATACTTGTGGGTGTGAAAACGGTGTCATTTGGGCTGCTTGGTGGAGAATCAAGTCAGTCCTACCTAAAAGGAGGTTGTAGTGAGGCTGGTGCTGGTTTCTTCTCCCAAGTAACTAATGACAGGACAAGAGGAAATGGCCTCAAGTTGTGCCAGGGGAGGTTTAGGTTGGATATGAGGAAGAAATTCTTTACTGAAAGAGTGGTCAGGCACCGGAACAGGCTGCCCAGGGAGGTGGTGGAGTCACCATCCTTGGAAGGCTTCAAAAAACAAGTAGATGTGGCACTTTGAGACATTGTCTAGAGGTCAAGTAGTTTTATGGTAGGGCTGAAGTCACCGTTTGCCAGTCCAGGCCCTCTAAAGGTGTCTATGCCATGAAACAGATGGGAGCTCACGTTCCACAGTGGCCTTGTGGAAATCATAGAATCATTTAGGTTGGAAAAGACCTCTAGGATCATCAAGTCCAACCTTCATCCCAGCATCTCGCTGACCCTTAGACCATGTTCAGAAGCACCACATCTACTCGTTTTTTGAACACCTCCAGGGACGGTGACTCCACCCATTCGAATTCAGCGAATGACTCCCAGCTCTGAGTCACAGATGCTGTATGAGCAAAACTGGCATCACCTACGGGCACCAGTCCTGCCCTTGGCCGAAATCGTTTGGGAAGGATGAAGTAACGAGGCGTTTTATTATTCCCTCTCTACCCCTGTATCTGTTTGAAGCTTGACAGTCAGGTTCAGGCTGCCTCCTGCTCTGTAGTCCTGTTGGGAAGTAAAGGATGCTTTGAATTCCTCACCTGCTGATGGATCAATCACAGAATGATAGAATGCCAGGTTGGAAGGGACCTCAAGGATCATCTAGTTCAACCTTTTGTTTACAGATACGTGCACATGAGCTGTAGGTAGCTGGAAGCAAAAAAACCCTTTTCCCAGGACGCATCTGATGGTGAACCTTCTCTTCATCCTCCAGTTGTCTGTAGAGTTGGGAGCAGCAGCAGTGGCAGAGCAGGACAGATTGCCAGAGGCCCACGGCTGCAGAGTTTAGCAACTCAAGCCAGGGGAGAAAATTCAGTGAGAGCCAAAGACGGAGCCTTAAGGCATGAGAAACAACTTCTTGAAACATTGATTTTTTTTCCTTTTTAAATTTAAAAGCACCAAATAAGAGTGCATTTTATCTTTGTCGAGACATCCAAATACGCCTTATGCTGACGGGTTCTGCAGGAGGCTAATGGAGTAGCTCGTTCCTTAAGAGCGTAGCTTCTGGAGCGAAGCAGAACCAGCTCTTCATTTTTCATGAAGGCTGGAAGATTTAAACTCTGGGTACAGAAATTGCCTGAGCACCTCTCTTAGTACTGTGATCTGTTTCTAAAGCCATGTCTAGAATACGACCGAAAGGAAAAAAGTTCTTGAAGACTTGCACACTTACCTGTTTTTTATTCTTTGAGTGCTAATAATGACAAATTTTGCACTTCTTCCATTTGACCTTCTCTGGGTTTGCTGGGGTTGAATTATATATTAAAAATGAAAATATCCCTCTTAGTTTCTAAAGACTTTCAAGAAATTTGCTGCTTTTCTATGTCCTTATTTATACTAGAAATTGAAACATCTAAATGCTTGTGTTTTCTTACCAAAGTCCTTCTGTGGCTTACACTGTCATTTATGAAATAAATTATGCAAAATTAAACACCGGTATTTTTTTAAAGGAGGATGAGCTGTGCTATGTATCAGGTGGATCTTTGCAATGGCAGGGCATAGGACACGGCATCTTCTCAGCAAACGTAGATGTTGCCTTTGTCCTTCCTTGAGTTCGGTGTCATTCCTGCATTTGTTGCACCATGATCATGGACAGCTGACCTGTCACAGAAATACCTCAAAAGCTGAATTGTCAAGAGAAAATCCTGAGGTGAGGTCAGTGCGTTCCCAAAGACCCTGTCACAGGCGAGCTGTTATTTATTGCATGTGAGCGCATGTATCCATGAACCTGTGCGGTGCATGAAGATGGACATCCTCTCCTGAGGAGCTCACCGTTGGCAAATAACACAACAGAGAGGAGTAGTGTTAGGTCGAGGTGGAAGTATGAGCGTGGAGAAGATCTGCTTAGAAAATTTTCGGTACGAAAGACCAGGCCCTCAGATTGACAAGCATCGACAAAATCAACAAGAATCCAACAAAATTTAAAAATAGTGAGAAAATGCCTTTGTCTCCGAGGAAGGCCAAATCAGAGAGATGTAGGTGTCCTGGAACAAAGTCCCTGTGCCGTTTCAAGGCAGTTGGTTCTATTTGGATGGGGCATCTCCTCCTGCAATACTGGCTCTTCTGCCACTCTTCTGTGATCCCTGGAGAGCACCAAGCGATGCCGGGGTTAGTACCGCAGGATCGGGCCCTTTGTACTGGGAGAATGATGGAGTGCAGGGCAGGTGTTTGACAATTAATTCCCGAATTAGAAGGGGAAACTCATAAGGTCATCCTGTCCCCCACTGTGCTGTTCATATGCTTATCGAAAATCTTCCCCATTTCCCCCCGCTGATGCGAGGCGAAGGGAGGTGCCGAGCTGACAGGATGAGTGATGAAGGCTTCCCCCAACCCATTGCCTCGCCGTGATGGAGTGACATCTTTAACCTCCCCTGATGCTCCTGCTGCAGGTGAAATGAATTATGCGACCCTCTGAATCCCTCCTCGGCGCTGGGCTGTCTCAGGGGCTGGAGGCAGCTGCTGTCATTTTGGAGTTCGCTCCCTGCTTTAATGCCAAGTACAAATCACGCACGTTTCTCTGCTTGAAGACCCCAGGCTGCTTTGAATATGGAACCGGGCTCCCGAGGGGCTGCGAAGGGGGAGGAGAGAACGGTGATAGAAGATAGGAAACCTGCCCGGAATTGCTAATCAGGCTGTGCCCTGTGTCTTCCCCGGCTGCAGATGGCTTCTTGCTGTGTTGTGAGCCTCGCAAAGCCAAACACCTTCATTGTCAGGCTCCAGAAAGCGCTGGAAGCATCTGCTGCAAAGGCTGGGTGGAGAAGGCATAGCCCCACTTCTGAGGCTGCTGGAGGAGCCTCATTCAGCTGGCGATTCTCCTGTTGGGGAAGTGGTCGCTGGTAGCCTGGAAGGTCATGAAATGGGTTGGTTTGAACCACTTCTTATCTCTAGAGCTATAAATTTGGCTTGTCAAATGGTCACTGCCTGTTCTACTCTGGAGGGTCAGACCTGCTGCAGGTCTTTCTTGGCCTGATTCCCCTTTCTAGATGGGCAGTGTTTGCTCTGAGCAGAGCTGTCTGAGCTCTCCTCTCTTCTGCATGTATGGCCAGATAGAAGGATTCTTCTTCAAAAAAAAGCCCTGATCAACAAAACCCCGACAGCAACACAGAAAGAACTTCCCTGTGCTGAAGAAACATGGACTGTGGCACGGCAGGACAGGGCAGCATTTCATGCCCAAAAGCATTGAGAAGAAACACCTCAAAATACAAGTTCCCTGATGATGGATGATTAAAGAAGCCGTGGGTGGGGATGGAGAGAAGATGTTAATAGCACACCCAGCACTCAATTATTAATACAGCCTATAAATTGCAGTGGTCCATTTATACTCATTGTAGTCCTCCCTTGGCTTCTCTTCCTGCTGGGATGGAGCACTTGAGATGCCAGGGAGCTTTCCATAGAGTGCCATGGCTGTGGGCTCCATCTCTTCTGCTGCACATACCCCCTGGGCTGGAACTTAGTGGAAATTTTAGAATAAAACCAAGCAAACTAAAAATAGAGTGGGATGGAGAGCAGGGAAGCGCTCACAAATACTCCTGTGCACAAGCAATGCTTTGCGGCTGTGTAGGACCTTTTGTCAGTATTTTCTGTTACTGCTGAGGAGCTTGAGGTTTGCTAGCTGTGGACTGCTGGGAACAGTGATGGGGTCACTGGGCTGCTGTTCTGGTTTGGTTGGGGTTGCATCTGTGGGGTTTTTTCTTGGCTGGTTATGAGGGTTATGTGAGAGGCTGTCGGTCCTTTTCACTGTCTTCTGCTCTGATAATACGCGGGGTAAAACCTAGATTCTGAATAAATTCAAGCATATTTTTAATAGGAAACATTCAGTACGGTAGTAGTCCTGAGGAGGAGGACCTGGGGGTCCTGGCTGATGAAAAGCTCAACATGAGCCAGCAGTGTGCGAGTGCAGCCCAGAAAGCCCCAGCCGTGTCCTGGGCTGCATCAAAAGCAGCGTGGGCAGCAGGTCAGGGAGGGGATCCTGCCCCTCTGCTCTGGTGAGACCCCCCCGCAGTGCTGTATCCAGCTCTGGACCCCCCAACAGAAGGAGGACATGGACCTGTTGGAGCAGGTCCAGAGGAGGGCCGTGAAGATCATCCAAGGGACAGAATCTCTCTGCTGTGGGGACAAGCTGAGAGAGTTGGGGTTGTGCAGCCTGGAGAAGACTCCAGCACTTATTGCTACCTTCTAGTATCTGAAGGGGGCCTACAAGAAAGCTGAGGGTGGACTTTTACAAAGGCTTGTAGTGATAGGCCAAGGGGTGATGGATTGAACTGGAAGAGAGGAGAATTAGATTGGAAATGAGGAGGAAATTCTTTATCCTGAGGGTGGTGAGACACTGGCACAGGTTGTCCAGGGACGTTGTGGACGCTCCATCCCTGGAGGTGTTCAAGGCCAGGTTGGACGGGGCTTTGAGCAACCTGCTCTAGTGGGAG